>OY987246.1:22718312-23241743 GCA_963920765.1 Ulota crispa | reverse complement strand
TTCAATAGCTGGAATTGAAGAGTGACTCTCCAGATGAGCTGAGATAAGTCTTTTAGTTGCCAAACTGGAACCTTGGTATCAGTAATTCGAAGGCCTACATACATAATTACATACATTATTGTGGACCGGAGGTATAATGAATTCAGATGAGTGTCGCATACTAGGAACTCCAGTACTTACTGTGACAGTACGAGACTTACGGGAAGTTCCGGGGTTGATGACGCGATTGATGAAACCCGAGTGCCCTCCAACGTAGGACGTGGTTGCTACAATCGCTCGAGAGGCTCCGTTACTGATCCATGTGCTGTCACCTCGGAGTGTGGTGTCACCTCGGAGTGTGGTGTCACCTCTTGCTCCGGATGCGGATGCGACGACCGTGAGAAAGAGGAACAGGCCCTTGGCCTGAGTGGACATGGCCATGGCCATGTGCGTGTGCACGGTAGCTCGGATGAGGACTGAGGAGGCCTGGGAGCCAAGTGATGCTGCAGAGAAGAGAGCTCCAAAGAGGAGTTGGTGGCGGTCGATCGGATGGAGTGAACTCTCTGAGGGGCTGAGCTACCATTTTATACTGAACACCATATTCATTAACCGTTAAACGACCAACCGACCATAGTACACAGTATGTACGGTGCTGTATAATTGGCATTTGCTACCAAAAAAAGTTTTCATTTGGGATCTTGACTAACTCTCTAGAACTGCAATGATCTATTTTTTAACTTCTTTGTTGATCTCAAATGTAGTTAAGGCGTGGATGCATTCCAAATACTAGAAAAATATATTGTAATATACTTTGTACTATGGTTGGTTGGTTGTTTAAGGGTTAAATTGAGAAAAAGAGTACATTTTGGGACTAGTGTTTTTTTGGTACACAAGCCCACACTGAGAGGAGGAATTTGCGAGGGAAAAAATCTTAGTGGCTCAGACTAAATTAGATACCTTTGAATCTGGTTTAAGGTAACGTTTTTGGTTTTAAACCCATATTTGTTAGATTGGGTCAAAACATTAATTTTGGGACTTTTGAAAGTTTGGGATGATCACCCCAAACTGAGCTCCAACGATTTTTTTTGGTACACGTGCCCTCACTTGAGAGGCGGAATTTGTGAGAGAAAAAATCTTAATGGCTCAGAGTGAATCGGATACTCTTGAATCGGATTTGAGGTAACTTTTGGGTTTGAGGTGGATTACAAAATGGTACCTTCGTTTTTCCCAATTTAACGAATATGGTGTTACTGATGTCTGGAGATCAGGCACCATCATGCCGTGCTAGCAAATGCACGGTCCCACCCGTACCATTCCTCGTCAGTCGTCACCCTTGACGCTCAGACCTGAAATATTCCCGCCCACATGCGGGAATCTCCACGATGGCTATCTGCAGGGCCCCTTGATATATAGTTATCAAGTTCTGTTGTCCGGATGATGACTTGGCAGGGACGTAATCTTGACTTCTCCAAGTACAACATCTGATCTTGCAGCTAATTCGGAGCTCATGCCTATAGTAAGCCGTTGGCCTCAACTGCTGATATCATGTGCTTTATATTATCAGGAGTTTGCAGGAATCTCTCAAGCGATACACCGGAGCAAGAGTTTCCTAACTGGCAGAACGTTATGATAATCAAGAATGCTCTCCCCAAGGCACACTCAGTCAATGTCATCCCGTCAGCTCATCCTTTCAGGAATATATCGTATTGCATGAGATATGTGCATTCACAGGATACTTTAGAATCACAATGTCAGGACTAGCCAGTATTGAGGCTTATTACACTTGGACGCGATGATGAACTAACTGATTATGAATAAGAGTGAGCTTAGCTTGTTAGCCGTCAGGCGCCAGTGGTGGAATGCAAAAGTTTTACAAGGCATCCTCGCCAGTTAGTGGTATGTAGAACGTTTCTTAAGGATGTCTACGCAGAGTATTGGGAACCAATAAGGCGAAAGTTGAATAAAACTCAATGAGTAGTTATCACCTCCAGGCTCCAGCGCCTCAAGACTTTTGGTTGATGTTACTTAGCAGCATGCAAACTGAATTGAGTTTTGAGATGGTGGTTTGTGTGAATACCTGAAGTCTTGATTGTACTAGCTATGTATTGTGTTGTCGGTATAATTGCACACGTTCTACAAATCGACTTGAGCATTCAGAGCACCATATTCATTAATTTGGGAAAAATGGTACATTTTGGGTCTTTCAGACTCGCTTTCAGAAGTTTGAGGTGATCTCCTCAAACCAAGCTCAGCATTTTTTTTGTGTATGTGTCCTCACCTGAGAGGAGGGATTTGCAAGGGAAAAAAGCTAAGCGAATCAGACTCAATCTAATACCTTTGAATCTAACTTTTTGAGTTTGAGGGGGAGTACAAGTTGGGACACCTATTTTTCCCAAATTAATGAATATGGTGTTTTAGACGTTCTGACTCATATTGATCATGACAAAAAAAAGCAGAGAGCTTCTTCCAGTCTCCACACGTGTGCAACGCCCTCATGGACAATAAAACACGAAATATGACCAATGTGGTAAACTTTCTTTATATACGTAGTGAATCTGGACCACCGCAATGTCCAGGTTCCCTCCAAATATAAAGTACGTTGCTACATTAATTGATTTTCATGCTTTATGCTTTGCTTTTGAAGTCCCTCCCCATGCCGTCTGGGGATAGATGGCAATAATGCCGTTTTGTGTGGCGAGGGTGGCAAAACCTCAGCATTTGTTACAAACAAGGGTAAAAGTGATAATCTACCCCCCTCGTTGAAGTTGATCATGTTTATTCTCCTCCGTGGCTCCTGAGCAAATCACAGTCTCTGAATCCAATGTGACTTAAAATTCCCAAATTTTAAATCGTTCCGATGGTAAATACCTAAATTCTTACATTAGGGATAGTCACGGCTTCTCCAACTCCAAGAATGGATCTGAAGATTCAGGATGACGGGGCGTGGCAGGCTCTGTGTGACCGTCGGGGGTTTCATTCTTTGAGAATTGTGAAGAATTGTTCTTCACCTTTGGGGGTGAAGGATGGAGGCTGTGAAGTTTTGGAGAGCTAAGGAATCACCAACGGCTGCCTGATTTTTCCCACGGCTGCCTAGTATTCCCCATGGTTTGCTTGGTTTTACCTGGTGCTTTAAGTTGCCCCATTCTAGATTGGTTGAGGTAAAAAGTTGCATGTACATCATTCTCCATTCTCATTCTACAAAACAAACAAACAAACAAAATGTCACACCATCTTCATAATGAATGTGCTCTTATTGGTTCTACTTTTTCTCTCCACAGCGTCTCAATCTACATTCTCTTTTCATTCTTCGAGAAACCATAACTACCCCTATTATTTGACAAGTGAAAAAGCTAGAATTTTCCACCCCACAAAATGGTATGCCATCTAGTTAACCCCAGCCCCCGTGGTCCTATGAGAAACATGGTTTGAACTCATTCTATCCAACGTAGGATTGAATGACAGACTCACACATCTGTACCTCCGATCCCGCCTCCAGCCCACATCATCAGTACCAACAATCTGTAGCTCGTGCAAGGACTTGCGGTCAAGGGAAAAATTGGAGCATCCCCAATTGAACGAGGTTTGGATAATATCATCAAATATAGAATGAGTCTTTTGTAGGTCTAGCTTGTGCTGTTCAAAGCTTGTTTTTGACAATATTGTAGCAATTAGTGTAGTGGTGTGGGAGTTACTTCAATTGCGTTATTTGTTAACTAATATACTACCCGTCATACCAACGGGTTTATGCCCTCCACTCCCTGTCTCCGTGCTCCCTGATCCTTGTGCCCCCATGTCGCCGTGCCCTCTATCCCCAAGCCTCTATCCCTGTACCCCTTTGCCCTTGTGTCCTCTATCCTTGTGCCCCCATATCCTTGTGCCCCTTTATCCCCATGGCCTCCTATTCCCGTGCCCTTTATCCTCATGCCCTCTTTTTGCCAAGAAAAAGTTGTGGTGCAACTGCCAATGACTTGTTGTTAACGTTTAGTGAAACAGATAAAAGAGTCATAGGTGATTTTGCTTTATCCATTTATGCCTTTTCGATCCTAGTCGTGCCCAAACCTAACTTATGCCCGACCCTAACTGATTGAATGCTATTACATGATAGGCCCTAACTGACTGATGGCTATTCTTTTATTAATATAGATTTGGGGAAAAGCGTACAACGTGGGACTTCAAGCATTAGAAAAAATATGAACTCTCCACAAGGCCCTTAAGAGTTGACACTCTTAACATTTATTGAGCCTAGGCCAGGTACATTAAAAGCGTGTGTGAAGTGTCTCTACCTTCTATGACTTTTCTATTGTACATCACAAAAACTATGAATAGAAAATGGCAATCTAGTACTATGTCACAATTTCTTAATTATTCTCTTACTATTATACACAATCATAACTAATGTTACCCTCACAAGTACTAGGTTAAAGATTTTAATATAGAGAAAAAGGACCATGGTAATTTGTACATGTAATTGTGACGCCCAATGAAAATTGGACAAGCCAATGTGAGCCATAATTGTAGTCAAAGGCATAGTAGGGTGTAAGGAATTTTTATTACTCCAAAGAACAAATTAAAACATGAAGGAGACCCCTTGAGAGGGGTTCATAGGGGCCTTTTGGAGAGCTCATATTTTTTCTAATAGCTTTTTATTTTTATTTTATTTTTCAGAGAACCCCATATTCATTGATTTGGGAGTCCGTTGATTGTTTTGCAATGAAATGAGATATATATCTTTCAAAAATACTCTCTTTTTGGATAGAAAGTTCATTAACTTTTGAAATTTTGAACAAAGTTCATTAACTAGGATTTAGGTGACCACATGAATTCAATTTAAGGTGGCTATTTTGGATTCAAGTGAGGTACAAAATTGTACCCATCATTTTCTCAAATTAATGAATAACACATACTTAGTGGTTGATTTTGTATAGGGCAATGCCTAAAGAGGAGGGGATTGCTCAAAATAAAGAGCCATTAAGGAGGGTGGAGCTCAACAAGGAGGTCCTTTAGTTTGCTCAATCCCTAACAACAAGGGGTGTTGTCTAGCGTAAACCACTGCAGGGATGTGGATGAATCTATGAGTTTTGGATGAAGAATCTGTAATCTCCATTGAAGAATTACACAAGTTTTTTTGCAAAATGCTTCAAATACCCTAAACGCCATATTCATTAAATTGGAAACTTGTGAACATTTTGGGAATTCTGGCCCTTTTATGTCAAGTGTGCACTTGACTGTTTTCCAATGAAATGAGATATATATCTTCCAAAAATATGCTCTTTATTATCCAAGAAGCTTATAATCTTCTAGAAATACGCTCTTTATTAACAAAGAAGCTAAGAGCAAGACCTATTTGTTCCACAAAATAACAATACTTCTGAAATTTTGGACAAAAAGTTCATTAACTAGGTTTAAGGTAATCACCTTAAACCTCTCAAATGGGTTGAAGGTGACTTTTTTGGTTTCAAGTGAAATACAACATGGGAATTGCGTTTTCCCAATATAATAAATATCATGTTCCTAATTTTGCAATAGAATCCGCCCTTAGAATGAACAAGAAACATCTTTGCTGTGCTTTACAAACAAAATGCTTTGCCACCAATGCAAAGCTGCAACAAGCCATCAAGAGTCTGTAAGACAACCTACATTGGTTGCACATTCTACCCACACACATTAAGACTAACACATTCAACCATTTGTTTTGTAACTGCTTGTTCTTTTGAGAAATATGGAGACACTTAATCCTTGAACAGCCCATCGGCCATCTGTGGCCGTATGTACGGTCGTATGTACAGCCGTATTTGAATTGCTCTGAGGGCTTTCCAAAAAAAATTATGCACCCACCATCGTACAACCCTTCAATATGTATGGTTGTAACACTTAATTTCCAGCTAATTCAAACTTCTAAATATTGGTTGCGACCATATTTGGTATTGTATTTCTAGAGCCCAAGGGCCCTTCAGGGGTTAAACCAATTGGATGCTCACAACAACGGACCTATTGTAGACTCCATTGACCTTGTTCTTGAGGAACTTTGAGGTGGGAAATGCTATTTTGTGAGTCGTGAGCCGTGAGCCAAAAATTTATGGGAAAAAAAGTAAAAGTCCTAAGACCATGGGGAAAAAAATAAAGAAGATGTAATGCCATGGGGTAGAAGACCTAAAACCGTGTGAAGACAAGTCAATGGATATTAGGTGACCATGATGTAAATAATATGACACTTTTCCTGAACAAAAAACAATTAACAAGTAGGATTGACATTATGGACAAAGAAAAGAAAAAGGGGATATTGAATAAAACATATTCATAGGGAGACAAAGTAGATATTAGGAAAAATGATTAAGATTTAGGGAATTAACATAGAGGTTCAAGGTTTAGCTTAGGGCATGTGCAAGTTCTATGACATTAGAATAAATAAATATGAACTCTATGACTTGCTTCATTTGGAATTGAAATAGGATTTAAAGGGTTTAGGGGTCTGTCAACAATTACAAACAAGAATAATATGCTTGATAATGAGAAAACAAAAGTATTAGAAATTGGAAACAACTTAGAAAGGTAAAAGAATAGTGTCATTCCTTTACAAATCCATCTAAGAAGTAGCAAAAGTACAGCAGGTCAGCAATGATTAGGTCAAAGAAGGTGCTAAAGGCTGCACGTTCCTAGCAACAACGTTTAAGGTGAAACTACATCTTCCGGTACACCAACATCAGCTGAGATATCTAAGTATAGTAAGACACGAGGATCTCCCTTAAACCCACTAGGCTCTCTCATAACACCACCAGTTGCTTCCTCCCACTGAGCTTGAGCTTCTGCATATGAAGGTAACAAGAAGTTTGATTCAGAGCTTGAACTCTTTGTGGAACTTTGCAGGCTTGGAGAAGGGTGCTTGCCTTTCAAATTTGAGCTGCAAGACATTAAAGAACCCAAAATAAGTATAACAAAATGATAGATAAAGGGTGAATGTGGCAAGAACAGCAATAAACAAAAAGAAGAGTAAACTTACATACAGAATGCGTTGTTGTCCTCAGGGAGAACAACAGCAGTTATGTCTTCAACCTCCTTGTCATCAAGGTTGACCACCACATCCAGACGTGCCTTTTTTGCCGCAGTAGGTGCAGCCAACGTGAGTAGAGGTGTTAGGATGTTGTGATAAACGACCTCATCATCAGCTAATGCTATCAAACGCCTACCTACCGCCCTACAAGCCTCAATGCTAGCTCCTTAAATACTCAGTAACAATTACACATAAGTAATGGGGACAATTACACACATACTGAAGCATTAACAAAGCAAAAATGAGATCAATAACTTTTAAAAAAGCAGGAGTTTAGGGTAGAAACAAACCTATTGCCGTAGTGCAATCCACAATAATGTCGCCAGGTAGAGTAGCTGACATTATCAACATCTAAAAAAAGTGAGAATCTTTCTTTCACGCCCCTCACAGCGGCTTGCCCTCATACATCATCTGCATCTCTATTGTCACACAATTACATATCACGTTGTCCTTTGCTAGATTAAGGTCCATGTCCTTAAGCTTGGCCACGAACTAGAAACAAAACCCACTCACCAAAGGCGCCTTCATCTCACAAACCAAAAGCTTAATGGTAAAGAGCTTAGTTTGTTTAGAAAAAAAGTAAGGTACATAAAAATAAAAGCAATGTAAACCCACATTTTGAAAATGAACAAAACTATGAAGTGAAGACAAAAACTTATCCAACTTGATGGGTCGAGAGCATCCGTGAGGCGCATCTGGTTCATTCCAGTCCATTGCTTCAGCACCTTGAAATTGTAAGTAATAAGGCAGCCTTGAAACAAAGGCATGTCCAAGGAATTGGAGTGGCAAAGGATCAAGGCACCATCGTCATGCAAAAGATTCCTAGCAAAATCAAACGTAGACTCAAGGAACAACGGCTTCTTTGCATTCCAAGTAGGAATAGATGGTGCTAGAAATGAAATGCAAGGCATAGATAAATTCTCCGGTATGTCAGCAATAATTAGATCAATAGCACTGCACGCAGTAGCCACACCATGAAATGCCCTCCTACGCCCGCTCATGGGCTGCGTGTGCAAGAAATATGATATAAAGATTAGGTAATCAAATAACAAATATTACAAGAATCTAACAAAAGAGGACCTTCAGCTTATATAACATACCTTGTTAATGAACGCCATCATATCCATAAATTTTGCTAGAAAATGGCCAAACTCCACATGGTGAGCTTTGATGGAAGCCAAGGATCCATGGTACAAGAACTCCATCGACTCTAAAGAAGTAGCTCCAATCTCAGGGAAGGCAAGGCAAGGATGGACATCAAAACTTGCATTCAAATAAGCGAGGCTTGCAGCAAGACGCTTCAGTTGGCTTGTCGATTGCAAACTAGCCAAAGACGCGATTGGAGAAGCCGGTCTTGGCATGTGAGAGAGCTGAGTTGCTGCAATAACCCTAGTGCTCCTCCTAGAACTCGAGGCAAAAGTTTGGCTAGCTTTCTCCTGCGCCTTCCTCGCCTTCTCAGTAGTTGCAGCCTCCCGCTTAGCAATGGCCTCAGCTTCCATTACCTGCCGCACACGTGTCCGTTTTGCAAGCTTATCTTGTTGAGCAAGAATCTTCTTCTGCTCCTTCGGGTCCAAATGAGCAATGCTAGCCACCTCACCGACATTGTCTAAATTCTGGCAAGAAGGTTGCCTATCAGAAGCATCAAGCGCTACTTTGAGCTCCAACTCCTTAGGGGAACATGTACTGTATGCGCAATCTAGATACCACAACCCCACCTTTAGATGTGCCAAAGACCAATTAGTGGAAACCTTAGGATTACACATACAATCCTTGGACATAGGGTCAACCCAAGTTTTGAAAAATACTGGCTATTGAGATTTTGTTATGAAACTCAATGCCAGGAGCACATACTTGTAGTACCCAAAGCATTAAAAGTCATGGACATTAGTAAGAATAAAAAAAGCTCACAAATTCATTAAAGCCAAACCATAAAACTCATGAATTGAAATGGTAGATTAGATGAACCTATATAACACTTGCTCTATAGCTAGGTCAATTCCTAATTGGGCCATAAAAGGCTAGGACCTTGTGAAAGTGTGACTTCCCTTGAAAAAAGATACAAACCCAATGTTCCAAAGCTTCAAACGCCAGAAAATAACGTAGTCAGGAATACTCAAAGGAACAGAATCAGCTGATACATTCAAAACAATTTGATCCTTCTCCATGATCAGCAAATGCAAATCTACAAGAGCGTCTTCCACCTGCAAAGTATCATACAATGAGTAGTAAGGGTCATAAAAACTTGAACACACTATGCTTAACATAAGTGATAGCGCAAAATAAAACAAGCCACAAAAATCAAACCAAATCTATAAAGCGACAGACAAACACAAACCAGCGTAGAAGTAAGCCTTATTAAGCCAACTCTTCAAGTCCGTCTTTGCAACTGGTTTAATCAGAAATCAGTAAGCCTTCTGAGATTTATCACTAGAATTCCAACAACGCAGCCACATCAGCTTACAAAACGGTGTTGCATGAGCTGTAGCCACCAACTACAGCTTCTCCAAAGTCATTTTGATTTTGTTGAAGTTGGTAGTACTCCAATGTTGTGCGACCTGCAGACCAAAAACCAAACTGAAATGATGTATTAAAAATTCAACAAAAGACCAGTGGACTTTAAGTAAGGTGACTAATGAGACGAGCACGTCCCCTAAAGGGCCCGCATTGGCAAGCGCCATGCATGCACCCCTGTTCAAGGCAAGGGCTCGCAACCATTCATTTGGAAACCAATCCTGCTGGCGGGGGTGTAAGCCCCATGGGCTGGCGCTGCAACCTTTGGCACTAAAGGCTACAGCGCAATCTCCAAGGGGTTTGCACTTGCGCCAGCATGTGCAGCCTTAGCGCCTCAACGCGTCACGCCTGCTGGCGCGGGTGCAAGCACTTGGGGTTGACGCCAAAGGCTACGACGCCAGCCCCAAAGGGCTCTCACCTGCGCCAGCAAGTGCGGCCTTAGCGCCTTAGCGCGTCACGCCTGGTGGCACGGGTGCGAGCCCCTTGGGGCTGGTGCCGCAGCCTTCGACATGAAAGGCAGCAACATTGGCCCAAGGGGCTCGCATTCCCGTCGGCTATGCCTCCTCTTGCATTTCTTGGCAATGCGGGTGCAAATAGCGAGCTCCTTTGGGCTCGCAAGGAGGCCTTTGGAGCCAAAGGCTTTCCCACAAGCCCAAAGGGGCTTACACCCTTGCCACCATGCCCGACGTGTAACAATAATTAGTTGAACAAAAAAGCAATTTTGTTTGAAATACTTACCTCCACTAAGAAGCCATCTTCTAGAATAGGATTGGCAACTGCAACATAATTTCCAAACGACCCTTTCAAGTTTGCGTGTTTTGTCCTTGCTATGTCTGGCATCACCAACATTGCCCTGTGCTAGCATCACCAACATTGCCCTATGCTAACTTTTATCTTCAATTGCGTTGTCATTCCAATATAGCTGCGTTGCTATATCAAAAGCATCTGCAATCTTGTGCTGCATTCAAATTGAAGGTCATTATAAACTTTACAATATGCATCTCCATATTGCTCATTTTAATGTTTGTTAGGCTTCTACGTACTCAAAACACCACCTTGATGAATACGTTAGTCACCAAAGAATTTCTAATCTTCTCCTGGTGAGGGTCACTGACGCTCTTGGTATACTCTGCTGTAGTCAAAATTGGCTTTAAACTCTCTAGAGATTGCATCCCTAAGGCCTTCACATGGTGTAACATGTGGACCATGTTGTTCTTTACAAATGATAACTCATTGCCTCTGTTATACAACAACACGATTTGCGTTGGGCTCGCTTTGGATAAAGGAAGTTCCTCTTAAGTTTTCATATTCAAACTGTAGCATGAAAGTCAAATGCAACCAAATTACTCACATGTTAACGTTGTGCATAGAATTCATGAGCATGCCAATCTTGCCTCGAGTGTCAAAGCATATAGAGTCCATGGAGTAATGCCATGCTAACTCTTTGGAATGCAGCCTCTTGATGTATTCCATCCAGGCCTTGTGACGGTGATTGCCGTTGCAAATGAAGAATATCCGACACGAAAGGTACCTCAAGTTAGCTATATTGGAGAGATCTCCTCAAACTTGCCACTCCTTGCTGTACAATGTGAACCCCATGCTGCCAAGCCCTTGGGCGTGTAATGTTTTTCTCCTCCATTCTTGTCTGTGGTGGAGACGTATAATGCAGAGTTCCCAATGCGGTATCCATGAGCAAAGAAATGCTCAAGCTTTGTGATGTTAGCTGATAAGGTTCGAACCAATAGAATAGTGAGCATTTGACATAATGGAATGTTAAACCTGGACAATGCCTTAGGCTTGATCAGCATGTCCTCAATTGCTTGCATTGTATTGAGTCGCTACTGCTGCCGATATTTGTTAGCCCCAATCTAATCCTCTTCCGCCTCGGGCTCCACAAGTGATCCAATAGAGGTAGGTTGAATCATGGATGCAACTGGTGCATCATGGGCACTCGCCGTTGCTGGCAATGGCTCCATTGCGGCTGTCACTATTTGAACAACCATAATGAATGCATTGTAAGACCAACATTGTTGACCAAGCAACAGTCCCCACATTTCTTCATGCAGCAATGCTTAACAACAACAAAATTAATTATAGCCAACATGCACAGCTCAATGCACAATTGTATTTCACACATTAGTGCTAAATGATTCAGTTCAAATGTGTTTAGTTAGGCAGTACACTACAATGTTGTGGCGCTCAATATACTGAGTTGCTGCAGCAGTGATGATGTGGTGTTCCTAGCCAAGGTTACTAAAATTAGTTAGTGCTACCATATTGCACCTCTAGGGAAATACTATGCAGACTTTGCATCATCTGCAATCTAGAGCATCCTTTCTATGGCTACAAAAGCCCAGTGGCATTGTTATTCTTGAACTCCTTTGCCATTTCAATAAAGCCTTTGAGGCCAAATGCTACTTCCTTGGTGCAAAGGGGTTCCATGACATTGAACTTTGAACTATGGACTTCAAATGCTCTAGAGACATGCAAATTAAACCATCATTCATTAAGGGCTTAAACAATGGCGTGCACTGAATCCGGTTTAGGGCAAATCAACAAACATGCCAAAAATTTTCAAAGATAGCTGCAACCTGCATAGTATGGTACTTTTGAGTCTAATATCAAATAAGCTAAGCCTCTCATTCCACTAGAAAACTGCATTTAAGGTTTTAGTAGCTTCTGCACAGAGATCTTCAATGCATGAATTTGTACTCCAAAACGCGAAGTGAACGGTTACCTAATCGCCCCTTCATGGGAGAAGTTTTGGAAGACTTTCAAGCAACATCAATTCAATACTAAACTATTGAAATAACAGACTTTGAGTGGAAGCAACAACCTTAACAAGACCAAAATTCATAGAACAAAAGATAAAAAGAAAGAGCATGAGAACATTGACCTAGTAGAGCACGCGCGCTCTAAACCCTAAACACCAACTGTGCAGGAGTATCAATAACCACCTGACTTACACTGAGGAGTCCGATGCAATGTCCACGGCAATGTCCAAGGAGATCTTGCGCACGGTAGCCTCTGTGCAAAGGAGCAGTGGCTACGGTTCTTTAGTAGTGACGGGAGCAACAGAGAGGCGCAGGAATTTTGCAGCGGCGACGAAGGCAAGGTTGCGCTGGAAGTGAATGGCAATGATGGGGGCAAAGTAGAATAGGGGTCTTGCACAACAACAACAGCACTGCGCACTTGACGGCAACGATGGGTGCGAATGAGATGTGCGCAGAGGTTCCGCGACGGCATTGCAGGCAGAGACACGCACCAAACGGCAGCGATAGGGGCAATGGAGATGTGCAGGGGATATGTTGCGGCATCGCAGGCACAAACCGCATGAAATGGCGCCAACATGGGCAAAGCAAAAGAGCAAGGGTTCCGCCACACTTTGGAGGCAACAAAGACTTGCAAGGATAGCAAGGGGCAGAGAAAGCAACAACCCTAGATGACCACTTTAGGGTTCCCCTACGGCAGGGACAATTGCATGGGCGACTCCATGTTTGGTGCATCCCTAATCGGCCACGGTTTTGCTACAGCGTTGTTA
Organism: Ulota crispa; assembly: GCA_963920765.1. Classification (NCBI taxonomy): domain Eukaryota; kingdom Viridiplantae; phylum Streptophyta; class Bryopsida; order Orthotrichales; family Orthotrichaceae; genus Ulota; species Ulota crispa. The sequence continues at coordinate 23,228,664 of OY987246.1, read as the reverse complement.
GTTTTTTAGTTGCAATACAAATGCTTCCCTATTCCAATAAGCTTGTTATTTTTGAACCTCCACATATCTAAAAGGCTTCATAGATAATGCGTGGTAACCTAAGAAAAAGACGACGTATACAGAGTACAATTCCATTTGAGATGTCTTTTCTTATGGTTTTAATTATTGTGAATTTACGTAATTTTGAACTATGTGTCCAAACATGACTTTGAAAATGTAAGATTTAATACCCAGTCAGCAGCTTCTATGACAAAGAGGCCTATGAACTTGAATTCTAAAAAGTGTTTGATTCACAATTGAATTTGTGGACGTGCACTTACATGGCTACTAGAATCGTCTTGATCCATCTGAATGATGAGTTCTCCCAACGAAGTGTTGTCGTCGCACTTGCTCTCCTCGATCTCAGTCAGCCGTTGCAATTTTCAACTTCCACAATGTTTCTCTAGCTGGTCTTTGTTGCTATCTTCCTCACAATTGTTGAGAACTAAAGAGCAAACTGAGAGTTCATCCGTCACTAAGTTCACCAGCAAGAACTCACGCTGCAACTTTGCCTTTTACAAATCCTTTGCACTAGAAAACTACGGTTGAGACTTCCTCTTCATCTTCTTCTCTCCGGTCATGACTGGTAGATACTTCCTAAGTAGTAAGCTGCAATGGCAAAGCTTTGTAATGTGAAATGATGTGTGCTTTCACATGTCATCTATATCAATGGAGGAGGCTGCGTTGTAACCCCTATTAACCTTATGAAATCATTTGAATGGGTCATTAGATAGCCGTCATCCCAAAGTGAGATCTAAATCTGAAATTGCAGCATTCATAAATAACTGGCAAAAGCCATATGGCAGGTTTGTGAGTGACTGCGTCGATGACAACGCTGCTTTGCTCTTCAATTATGTACAGTATAATTTAGTTGTCAGCAGCAGTCACCATCATAGATTTTACCTCCATATCCTATGGCTCTATTAGACATAGGACAGCTATCATTTTGAAACTTGTAAACAGCTTCGTGCCTCATGTTGTAAATAGCCCATGTTGCAACCAACAGATCCTTCTTTAATATTGGTTATTTAAGCATTTTTAGAATAGTATGCATCCTTTGTCTCTTGTTGCATCCCACAATGTTTACATTTTGTTTTCTCATTGCAAGTCAACTTCTCCCTTAGCAATTTATGTAGGTTTGAGCCATCTGTCGATGGGTGACCCCCTATTTAGTGCACAAATTGCTAGAATGGCTCTAGTGTATCACCAACCCTTGGATGTTCCAATTCTCTTTCCTGCGGAAAATAGCTGCTTTTTTGTAGTCTCTGCGTGTAGGTTGTCACTACGGTATTCACTAATGCCAAAGTCTCTGCATATTGACAAGGAGATGCACAATGCTACAACGGGCACTTTGTTGTATTTTGTTGGCCGCCTTCTAGATGCAAGCACAACAGTGAGGTAATGGTCACTTCCTCCCGGTTGCTATAGAGTATCCGATGCTATTGCAATTGTTGTTGAGGTTTCCCATTCTAGCAGTTTCTGCCACAACATTGGTCGTTGCGTCCACCGTTACTCACGTCCTGTCTATGGTGAAAGTTGAGCCAGGTCTTGAGGTTGTGCATCTCTTGAGTGACAATCTAGATGCAAACTCACCTGTTGTTGTCCCTTTTGTCATTGAAACGTCACAAAGTTCTTTGCTAGAGGAACCTCTGAGGTTAGAGAATTATGGCTTTGACAATGACCCACTAGTCCCTCATCTTACACTCAGTGTTCTGGATTTATTGAAGGATATTCCTACTTCAAAGGGCTCACATAGTATATTCAAGAGTATTGACTATAATGCCATTCCAATTATTAAAGTCAATTACCTTCCCTCTATGTTCAATGGAGATGTAATCTTTGAGCTTCCTGCATTAATGCAAAAAGCTTTGCAGTCTTCTGTCAAAAGGATGCATGGCATGGACAAACGGCACGACAGTCATGCTTGGACCAGGACCATCACTTCAAACATTCAGAACATCCTTGGCTTGAATTTTAGGACCTCTGTTTGTGTAGGTCATTTAAGATGTTCATATAAAGAATGTCCATATTTAGATCGTGTGCAGTGTTTCTCAGTTGTGAACAAGACAAAGTGAGAAGGTTCCACAGCTCTGCCCTTCTCAGTGGGTGCCTTGACTCCTTTTGGATCCACACTTGTGTGCAAAATGTGTAAGTTTGTTCCGGTGTGTGTAGTAGCCTGCAGTGTTAGAATATACTATGTTTTTGCAAGGGAGCAACAAACTAGAGCTTGTGTTCATTTAGGAACATGTAGTCATATTGTTAAATTGGGTGTTGAGCGTGATATGGCGGCTTGGACTTCTTCCTTACTCCAGCAACAAGTAGAGAAAACCCTCTTTGCTAAGACTTTCGCTATTGTACTTGAAGCCACAAAAGAGCTTCTTAGAGAGATCCTTTTTTGACTTGATGGGGAGCAACTCGACGCCTTTAACATTCAAGAACTAAGACCAGTTCTTGAGAAATGTCGGTCTATGTCCTCTCCAAATGTTAGGAATGAGGTAGCTTCCTTTCATGATCTCCACAAATTTGGTGTAATAGATAATATCACAAAGTTGAGGGGCTCCAACCGTTAGGCATTTGTCCAGGACAATCTATTTCCTAAGCAAGGAGTGGATGGGATAAAGGTCTTTGTCTTCAAAATGTCTGAGGTTGGTCCAGAGAGTGGGGTGGACTTAGTTTGGCGTATGCAACATGGTAGAGACTTGGAAGACTCTTGGATGATGTTTGATCACATCAAACGAGTGAAGGAATGGACAACAATGGCATGCCACGTCTATGACTCTATTTTTTGTCGAGTGATGACTATTGCAGTTTGCAACATGCAGTCCGAGGATGTAGTTGCGTAGATGATTTTGTGGAAGAACTTGAATGCAATTTGTGAGCGAAATGGGATCAATGCCTCTAACTTTAAAAGTTTCATGGCTAATAGCGCGCAAGCCAATTGGAATGTTGTTTGCCGCGTATACGGTACTAGTGATGCCTTTGAGCCCATGGTGGATCAAGAACGCACCTGTCTTTTCCATTGGGCACAGTTTTTGGAGAAGCACATAAAATCTAACATTTGTCCAGATTTGCAACACCAGCATAATCAATTGTGTAGACAATACAAGAATTTGTCGTCCTTACCTGAAGCTGAGACAAGATATTTGGCTATTTGTGCATGGTGGCATTCTTTAGTTGCCTCAAACCTTGTCTCTTTGCCTTGCTTAGAACTTTGGTTGGCGTTCTGGTACTTTCATTATCAATAATGGGGTGGTCTCATGGATTTGGTAAGTATCATTGACAGTCCTTTCCTTGATCATGTAATGTGTCATTGTGTTCCTTGTTGTTTTTCTTTTTTTTAAACTGCTTGAACTTCTTAACCTCTTTGCAGTTTTTGTATTTTGGCAATCCCCTTGGAGCTTTGGGTGTAGCCTTTGGATCCAAAGGTACACTTTGTAGACGTAATGAGATCACAAATTTCTATTTTGTTGGATTTTTTTGGGGCTGCAGGTGTAGCCTTCGGATCCAAAGCTCTACCTGCGGGCCACAAGGGGATTGCGCATTTGTAAATTGTTAAATTTGATTAACCAAATTTCTCTCTTGCAAATTTCACACTGCTAGTTTTGTAAATTTGGACCCTAAATTGGCATAGTACCAATGGGTTGTGAGGATTGTCGTACCCCTCAGTCTGGAGAATGCAGACCATTGATCCATCTGATGAGTTTTCTTTTCTTTCAAAGAAACTGAACAAAGCTGAGTTGGCTGAAATGCCGGCATGTAATCTGGCGGAATCAATGCACAGCAAGTGGCAACATCAATATGGAGACCGTGAAGAGGATTTGTACACAGCAACCGTCGATGACTTCATACGCGCATTCATGCAAGTTGTATAGTATCACAGGATTTTGCAGGGAGATAATGGAGGTCAAGGACCTGACAAAATAGAGTTGAAAATGCAAGTAGCAAGAAACTTTGTGATTCAAACAAGCAATCCTTTGAAGCTCATTGCAATTATGGACCTTATATCCGATGCTTAGCAATTCTGTACAAGGAGTTTGCATTTAAAAGGAGAGGAAGTTTTTGGTATCTTCAAACAAAAGGCAGATACTTCCCTGGATTTAGAGCTAGACTCCCACCATCCTGACAAGGTCAACTTCTCCCGTCCTTGTTTTTGAACAAGAAGAAAAGGTGCCAGAAGTGGTGGGTCTTCTCTTTGCTTTGTTTATAAGGAATTGCCAATCTTGCAAACCAAAATGGAAGTTGAAGTACCTCACCTTGACCCTACTCAAGGTCATCCCTCCTTGCCCCATGTCATAAGAGTTATGGAGACCGATTGTAATGTTAATGAATGGCATATTTCCATATTGCCAAGCCATTTAGCTAAGTATTGCTTTGCTCAGCAAACTCACAAAAAAAAAAAGTGTATAGCTTGAATTATGCAGAACAACTCTAGTACAGCAGCGCCTACTTATACAAGGGGGATGACCAATTACAAGAAGGACAAAATTGAGATCACGCAATTTTTCTTTTGCAATAATGACATTCATCGCTGCATGAAGGAGACAAAATAGAAGTGGGTTGTTTCTTGGCCACCCTTTCCAATGATTTGGCATGTGAAAAGTGGAACTAACTTGAACTGCAGGGAAATTCTAGCGCTTGAGCAAGCTGATTTTCAGTTGCCGCTATAGACTGTAATTTCCCCTCACCGCCTATTTTGAGAGAATTCATCTGCATTTGATCTATCATTGTTCACAGCACCTGCTTTACCTGATGAATATCCCAAGACCAGATCTAGTAAGTCAATCAGGTGAGGTCTCCAAGGCCCAACAACCAAGCAAACCAACAACTGTGCATCTGCTAAATTTGTGAAAAGTGGAATTCAAGAAGTCACCCTCATTCCGCAACCTAGATTTGGCTACATTATATCTCTAGATTCAAAGACAACTAATAAGGTTGAACAGTACATGCTCACTACTAGTTCGTTTTTTGAATGCTCATGCTCATACTTTAAGGAAATGCTCAGTGGCACACTTGGAAAACGTAGATAGTGGGCGCATTGTAAACATCTATATTACATTTTCACAGTAGTTTGTGGATTAGATGCAGATCGTGATCTTTTTATGCACACCCCTTCATTTAGTTTTTCAGAGGTTAAGCACCTTCTTATAATTCTAGCTTTGCATATAGGGGTTTAAGTTAGTGCTCTATTTTGGTCTAGTGTTCAAAGTTAGAGCCCGTCCCTTTTTGTCTGTGCAACATGGCTCATATCTATAAACTACCCAGTTTTTCCACACAATTTTTTGGCAACACCTATTCCTACTGTTATTTGTTCATTGTTTTTGTGAGCATGGTTTCCAAGCTTTTGTACTCTACAATACTTAGTTCTTTTATGACAATGATTGGATGTCTATATGTTCTTCTTTGACCTTCAATATATGAACTAAATTAACTAAATCCATAATTTGAATTTGTAGGAATTTAATTGGTCAAGGTCCTCTAGAGTAAACCCTGAATTTATGTTTCTAAATTTGTTAGTGGTCACAGGTCCATCAATTTCCACGGTGATAGAAAGGCCCATGGTCTTAAAAAATTTAACATGTGTTTATCCAAAATTAAAAATAAAAAAAATAAAAAATAAAATAAAAATAAAAATAAAAACTTTGCAAAGTTTGAATTTTTGTATTAAATTTAATACAATTTTAATTGAGAAAAAAATTTTGCTCAAAAATTCTTGCTCTATGCTCATGGCTCACCATTCTACGCTCGCAAAATAGCTTATCCCACTTTGAAGTAAACAACATTGTACCAACATTAGATTATGTGTATTTTTAGCAATCGTGGGACTTGCTGAGGAGTTTTATCCTATGGCATAATCATATGGATAGCACTATCAAAGTATTTTTAGGTCAAGCAATTCATGGAGAAGCCATGGTATTAGGCTATGCATGGGTGGCAACACTCCATGTAGGTGTATGGAAGACATTCTAAGGTAGACATATCCATTCCTAAGCGTTTAAGGATTTAGAGTACTGCATAGCCTTGGAAAATTCATGAAAAAAATTTGTAGGGTTAACCTTTCAACAAGCTATCATGGAACATCATTTTTGTGGAAAAAAAATATTATAGAATATTTTATACTAAAAGGCAAAGTTACAACTTGTAGGGTTCTTAAAAGCAACTCTAAACTAGTCTTGAAACTACTTGGATGTGTTCCTATAATGGCACTTGATGGTCCCAATCCCAACCCTCCCAAAGTAGCTTGACAATTGACATGTGGCGGAGTTTGCTTGTGCAAGCACCATTCACTACTCCACTTTGGGTTCATTCTTTTTCTGTGAAACCCTCAAATCTAGGGTGTAGAATTGAGTTGCTCTCAGGAATGGGTATGTCTACCTAATTATGTTATCAAAGATAGTGAAACTTGTGCACCTATGAAGGAAGCATTTGCAAATGAGTAGTCACCTCATTTTTGTACCCAACACAAAAGGATATATTATTATACTATGCCAACCGTCTTCACAAAAAATTTCTATTAAATTGCTCATGACAAGTCTAGGGACGTGACTCTTTCTAACTCATAGTGGCATTTCCAATGTGGGACTATTACAATAAGCGGTATCAAAAACAAAATAGCACATTTCATTGTTTTGTTTGTTGTGCATTATTCATCAAAGTTTGAAGGGTATACCAAAAAAAATATGCTAAACTAAATACAACAACAATAAAACCTCAATATACAATGATCTTGAACATGAAGAAATTGGTCCTTGGGTTTTGCAATGACAAAGTGCATTGCTGTGAGGCTCTTTTTGTTTCCCATTACCATTCCTAAAGTTGCTTCTCATTGCCATCAAAGTTGTTACTCTGAGAAGCTTTAGGGTGTTAGACAGCATAGGTGGACTATCCAAAAAGACAAGACAAACAAACTTGCCTGCCCGCTTGTGTTTTTTAGGACATTTTTAGGGTTTTTGACTTACAAATGGAAAAATCAAATTATCATTTCTCATTTTTATTACATGATATGGTTTTGAACCCACGTTTTGACTTTATGTTGGCAACAATGAGTGCCACTAGCATGTACAAAGTAGTTTTTTTTATCATTTTGTACCATCTTTTAAAATCAACTATGAGTTAACTTCATTAGAAGAACCATGACCTCAATTGAACACTTTGGACGTACAAGCGGGGCAAGTGAACGGGCGGCCCAATGTGACAACCATGATTGCCATTCCTAAAGCTGCTTCCCACTGCCATTCCTAAAGTTGCTTCGCATTGCCATTCCTGAAGCTGCTCTCAATTGCGCTGCTCTCAATTGCCTTTCCGGAAGCTTGGGGAGCGGATTTGACTGTACCACTGAATGTAATTCTAGAGCATCCTTGGCAAAGGAATACAACTTTTTCATTACAGAGTACAGACTGCTGAGTACTGCCTTTTTGTCCCACGTGAGATCCGAGCTCCAAACAAACTCATCTCTTATGGCCGAAGATTGTTTTGGAGATGGGGTGGAAGCCCCTGCTGCTCCCTGGTTGTAGCTATGAAAGTTGGAAGGGTGCATGGTGCCGGATGCTTTTTTGCACGAGGATGCTCTTTACGACCATTGGACAATTCTGGCCAATGGTTTGACGAGCATGTGAAATAGCAATGGGTGGAGTGGTTTTCAAATAAGTACAAAACAAGTAGCTCTGTTACGAGAGGCTCTGTCCTTGAAGCATTTGATTGTTTGGTAAGATTTCCTAGTCACACTTCCTTAGGGTATATTCACATGAAATGGAAAAACATTGAAATTATGACGTTAAGATTTCAAACTTTCCCTCAATGTTTGCACTAAAAGGATCTCATTTTAACCTCAATTTAATGTGGCGCGATATATGATACGGTAGGTGGACTATGTTTTGAACTTGTGAAGTTATAATCTCTTCCCACCACTACAAAACTTGTGTCCTAATTGACACGTCCGAATGGATTAAATGTGTCCAAAATGACAAAAAAACTGTCGAATTGGACAATTTGTATACATTTAGTCATGTTGATTTGGACATATTTCTATTATTTTGGACAAGGTCCGTTGTAGTGCGCATGGGATTATGCTTTTCAAGTTTTAAATGTTGGAAGAAAATAATACCAACATTTAAATTCCACAAGGAGTGTGGGGCCTTTTTGTTCCATGCTCACCTCTTGAAGGTTATTTTTTCCCGTTTGTGTGAATGAGCCCTCAATTTGGAGGATAATGTTGTTGTCACTTGGATCACATTTTAAACTCTTTTGAAGCTTGCAAGATTATATTTCATACCTTAGGTTTTCATCAATTGTAGCATGAATGCACCCTTAGGATAGCTCCTTTCAATGCAAATTCTCCTCCTCTTTAGTCCAAAGCCAACAAGTGGGGATTGGGCAGCTTTCAAAGCAAGATTTGGCTTCATTAGTTTTGACCCATTGAAGAAAAAAATGCTCTCCATTAACCCCTAAATGCCCAAGGCACCACATTTTGGTGCCAACAATATTTTGAAGTTCTATAAAACCTAATTAAGCTGCTATTTTTAGTATTTAATATTTTAGAATTATTCTTTTTGAAGTCTAGTTTTAGCATCAAAAATCTGATTTTGAAAATTATTAATTGTGAATTTTCTATTCAAGATTTTGTGCAAGGGTGTTTAGTGCAATCTTGACCATTTTAGTGTTGAGAGCTCATGAAAATGAGCCTCAAATACACTAGATTTTGGAGAAAATTTCACTCTAGAAATTCATTTTAAAATTTTGTAAAAGAGATTTTAAAAAGCCGTAAATGGATTGGAGTTATGTATGTTATGTCCTTTAACCTCATATTTTTCTAATGATCAATATTTTAGATTTGACATGTGAGACGAGAATTGAAAGATTTGGAGTCATTTTTGCAGTTTTAACACCTTCTTGATCAAACATTATAATCTTTCAATCCTTAAGCAGTATTGCTATGTTTTCTTTTCCTATGTGTTGTTTAACATATCTAGTTTAAATTTGTATGGTTACAATCTAAAAAATTTGATACAACTTATCAAAATGTTGGCTTTTTGTTCAATTTAGAGCAAATTTCTAGAATCTCAAAAAAGCCCTTAGGCACTTAGGGGTTAAAAAGAAACCTAGTAGCGACATTAGTAGAGGCTTTGTTCTTGTAGCATTGAATTGCTACTTTTTGAATAAAATATCTACTCAAACGTCCTCCTCTTGATACAAAGTTTCCTCACGTGCAATTCATAGCCAATAAAATATGATACCAATAGAAAATGTGCAAGAGCTTAAAACATACCAAGTACTCATTTTTGCTTTTGTTCAAGTGCAATGTCTTCAATTAATGAAAAATTTCCTAATATTATTAAGAAAAGTTGTGATTTTGAATTCTGTGAATTATGAATGAAATTGTTTCTGGATCTCCTCCAAAATGCTAAGAAGAGCACCTATTGGATTGATTTTGGGTTGATTTAGGATGGATTCGGACAAAGGAAAAGCTGTATAATATTTATACAACCAAACTTGCAAAATGGCAAAAAATGCCAATTTATATGTAACATCTTATCTAGCATGTCTACAAGAGTGGAAACAAGCATGTTCATTTAACCCCAAAGGACCAGATCCCTTCTTTAGAAACATAGCAATTTTGGGTAGGTACCTATGATTGGACCTTTTCCTACTTTAGGCTGAAATTTTAATAGAATGTGGGGACGAGGTTTATCTTTCATATGCACTAAACTTCATGACATTTGGAATTATGAGTAAAAAGTTATGGCCTAATATGTTGTTTTTTACGTTCATTGGGCAGCTTGGGCAGATTTTTAAAAATCACTTTTTTCAAAAACAAAATTTTTAAATTGGTTTAGGATATTTATTTGAGTGTAGGAAGCTTTGAATCATTCCGTTTGGATCAACGAGATGAAAGTTATGAGGATTTTTTGTTTGCGGGCAATTATGGATTCTCTACTCCAAAATAAACTTTGAAGTCCTTTATTTTACTCAATTTTCAACATTTTGGAAAAGAAATGGAACCAAAGGATGAAGATTGTTTTTTACAACATTATGACCATTGGGATTGGCATTTTCATTTCCATAATTATATTGTTAACAATTTAGTGTTTGAATCATTCTCTACTTCTTTTTACTCACTAATTTTTTTCTGTATGTTATACAACTCCAAATGATTTGAAACTTTTTTGACATGTACTTTACTTAGGTGGAGTAAGGAATTTAGAGAAGCACCACCCACATGGCCTTTTTTCCTTAGGACTTTCACCTTCTAAAGGGTAGCAGCCCGGTTTTTCACAAGAAGTTTTTGAATGTTCAAACCATTCTAACTTCCAATTCACGTGGTGGATAACTCTGAGATTTTTTCTACATCTTCTAAAACCATTTGTCTACAAGATCTTATGATCACATATGCATAAAAATGTTTTTGTTTTCAAATTTGGTTGATGCTCTAAAAATGGCAATTTTGAAGAGTTTTTGGGGAAAACTTTGCTTGATCCTTTAAGGGTTAAGAAAATCTAAGCATATAACATAACTTACATGTCAAGAAAGTAAAGTTCATGCCTACAAACTCACCAATACACTCCCATGCTAACATTGCTATTTAAAAGCTTGAGGAACCTCAACAATCGTTTTTTGCTGATTGATTTCCTTTGTCCTAGATTTTTACACTTGCTACAAGCATACTTCACAACCCTGCAATGGACATTTGGTGCACTTAGTGATTGCAAATGATGCCTTGAAGTACCACAATGTCTACAATGCAAATTTCAGCAAAATGACTGTTGCTCTTATTTTGACACGGTTTAGATCCCGTATACTATAGGTTGTTAGCAGATTCGGCATAAAATAATTCCCCAAAATTTTGCCTAATTATTTTATAAAGTATTCTCCAAAAATGTCCAATGTTAAACAAATCCAAAATCTGAAGTGTAACATCATAAGTCATTAAGCTTAGCTATTTTTGGAAGTTTTAAGCTAATTTCAAGAATACTCAATCTACTACAAAGTTTATACCAAGGGTAAATTTTGGAAAGTCAAAGATTCTTTGCAAAATGCTTGATTCTACTCAAAAAGATTGATTGACTATTAAATAATACCATTTTTTTAGAATGCCGAATCTTTATTTAATTCTCAAAGTAGATGCCAAATTAGATTTTTTTGAGAAAATAATTGATTTGACAAATTTCTGTTGAATCTACTATGAACATACAATAAACTTTAAAATTTATATTGATCTAAGATTTTAAATCAAAATTACAATCTTATAAGACACATGTCACTACATTTGAGGCATGACTATTGCCAATTTAACAAAATTTACATTTTATTTAACCCCTAAACGGCACAAAAGCCCTTTGCGGCAGTATGTACGATACATATAGACGTATTTGAGTTGCTTTGAGGACTTTCCAAATTTTTTATGCACCCACCATCATACAACCCTTCAATACGTATGGTTGTAACACTTAATTTCAAACTGATTCAAACTTCTGAACATTGATTGCAACCATATTTGGTACCGTATCTCCAAAATCCAAGGGCTCTACATGGGTTAATCTCTCTATCTATAATACTAAATAGGAAGATTTCTTTTACTGCACCCTTTTCTAAAACTTTTTAGAATTTTTTGTTGTAAGTTGTGTCACGGACATAGAAACATGAAGATAATTGATAAGAACTAGGAATGACATTGGATTCAAAGAAAAGAAACAAATATCAAAGAAAGTAAACGATGGCTCCAAGAGATGTGTTGTCGGGTCTGAATAACACTTCAGCTTCAACCTCTATATATAATCTGTTCTAAAGTGCAAAAAATCTAAAATAAAAAATATTCTTAAATTGAAAATAAAAGAAAACGGAAAGTTCCAAAGTAGCGTCTCTAACATTATTTCCTTCTCAAGCGACAAATCCTAAGAAGAGCCTTAGACTATTTCGGATAAAATTGATAAAATTCTTGTATCATTTCTGGTGCATTTACGAGATTTTTGACTGGTTCCTACGTTCGCTCGTTAATATCATAATTGCTCCAGTATACCAAATACTCTACTTTGCCCCACCTTTGTCGGAAATCTAATACTTATTTTATCTCATATTCATTGTGGTTCTCAATTTCAATATTTGGCGGTGGCAGTTGTATTTTTCTTGGAAAATGTGACTACTAATAAGATTCTAAAAGAGATACATAAAAAACTGGATGTACTTTTATAGAAGTTGGTAGCTTCAAATGGTATGCCACTAGATTGATCTGCTCTAGAATAACAAATGGTCTCAATCTCCGGTAATTTAATTTGTCACATGGCCGCTTAGTCGTAATATTCAGTTGAATAAGTCATACTTTATCTTTTATTTGAAAATTAGGTGCTTGATTACGATATTGGTTTGTAGTTGTCTTTTAAGATTTTTGAACAGATTGTAGTTAAAGCTTCAAAATATCTTAAATTTGCAATAATTGCCTTGCAAAGTCGTTAACTACTGAGTTACTATTTGCTGGTGAACTTAACAAATTAAGCTTTGGATAATAGTTATAATTGGAATAAAATGGTATTTGTTAAGTTGAAGTATAAAAAGTATTGTTGTATGCAAACTCCGCTAATGATAAGTATATTGTCCAGTTGTCTTGCTGATAATTGATACTACATTGTAAATATAGCTCAAGGATTTGATTAACCCGTTATGTTTGACCGTCAGTTTGAAGATGGAAAACTGAAGAGATATTGATCTCTACTTTCAATATTTTGAAAAGATGTCTCCAAAACTTCAATACAAATTAGAGTCTTTGATTTGATACAATATCGTCTGATAAATCGTAGTATTAATACACATTATCAAGAAATAGTCTTGTTGTATCTTCACTTGATGAAATCTTTTTGCAAGGAACAAAGTGTATCATTTTCGTAAACCGATCCACCATAATAAAAATGCAGTCAAATAAATCTGATGGCGGCAAATTTGTGATAAAATTCATAGAAACTAAAGACTATGGTCGATGTAGAATTAATAATAGTTACAAAAGTCTATAAGGGCAATGCCAAGGATTCTTGAATTCTGAACAAATGTCACAAAAAATAATAAAATCTTTCACATCCATCCACATTTAGAGCTATTAATAATTTTTAGAAATAAGTTCCAAAATCTGTTGTATCCAAAATGACTCGCGGCTAGGAAATCATGACAGGATTGAAAAACACAAAATTGTGCTGAATCTTTTAAGATGAACAAACGTTTTTTAGAATATAACAAATCTCTATCCATCTTAAAATTGTTTTTTTCACCAATGCAACATTTAATGTTGAAGGCTACACAATCTCCAATTGTTGCAACACGCATTTAATTCAGAAAGTTTCCATCTATAGGTGATGGTATAACCGTAGCGCAAAGGCAAAATAATTCTGACTTCAACAAAGTTGTACGTTATTAATCAAATGCTGTTTCTCCAACCATGGGCACAAAATATGATCTTCATGATAAAACATCAAATAATTTTATTGCATCTTCCGTTGATATGTAATAATAAAATCAAACCGAGATAGAGACATATTCCATCCAGCTTGACGCCAATTAAAAATAAGAAGAGATGATATAAAGTACTCCAAATTCTTGTGATCTGTATAAACAGTTACTGGGTGCGTAGCTCTTTTAAAAAAATGACACCATGCTAAAGAAGAATCCTTAATAACAATAAGTTCTTTATCATGAATCACATAATTGATCTCGACAGCAAAAAAAATCTGAAAGTAGAACGCAATGGGATGAAGCTTTTTGTTCTCTCTTAGTTATAAAAGTACAGCTCCCAAAGCAAAATTTGAAGCATTGGTTTCCAAATAGAATGCACTTGAAAAATTTGAATGTATTAAAATTGGAGCCGTAGTGAATGCAATCTTTAAATCCTGAAAAGCTTTTTCCGCTAGTAATTCCTAGTTAAGCTTGTCCTTGTTTGTCAACTGAATGAGCGGAGCAGCAACTTGAGAATAGCCCTTGATAAAATTTGATAAAAATTAACAAAATCAAAAAAACATTGTACGTCTCTAATAGTCTTTAAAACTTTCAAACATAAGATAGTTTCCACCTTCTTAGAATCTATCTTCAAGCCCTCCGTAGTTGCAATGAATCGCAAAAACTCTATCTCAAATTTGGTGAAATAAACATTTCTCTAATTTGGCATAAAGTCTTCGTTTGCGTAATTTTTCAAGGACTAAATGAATGTATTTTGCATGATCTTTTTCATTTTTAGAAAATACCAAAATATCATCTAAATAGATAACAACAAAGTTGTCAAGATGTTTTCGAAAGATGTCATATATCATGTACTGATAGATTGTTAGACTATTTATAAGACTAAAAGGCATGACATTATATTCAAAATGATCATATCTTGTATAAAATGTCATCTTCCATTCGTCTCCCTCTTTGATTTGTATAATATTGTAAGCTCCGCGTAGGTCAATTTTGGCAAAAACCTTCACTCTTTCGAGTTGATTTAAAAGTTTAGAGATCAAAGATAATGAATAGCGGTTTTTCTTTGTGATCTTGTTGAGACCTGGATAATTCACGTACATTTGTAAGTAGCCATTATTTTTTTCTACAAATAGAATAGGCATTCCAACAAGCAATTTGGAGTGACAAATGCAGTTTTTGGCCAAATTTTCATTAATATAATTTTATAGTTCTGCCAACTCTGTTTGTGATAGGTAATAAATTGAACCAAAAGGAAGTTGTGTTTCTTCCTCCAAATCTATGGTTCAATCATATGGTCAATACTCCGATAATATGTCGGCGTTTTTTTTTAAAAAGACATCTTCAAAATTTTATATTACTCCGGGATACTAGCTGTTGTGATCTTTTTTTTACTAATTGAAGCCGCATAGATAACAAATAGTATATCTTATTTGGTCATTTTCAAAAACATCTTTGCTCTAATAAACATGAGTGTCTTCACTTGCAGTTTACTAGTTTGTTTATTAATAAATTTCTCAATAGGTTGTGTAACAAGTTTATTGACTGAATGATTTTTGAAAAAAATCATCTTTTGTAACTTTTGGTCTATTGACAGATTATATTCTTCTAACTACAAAAGACCAAGAATAATAGGATTTGACGGGATTTTGATGACGTTGAAGATAATTTTACTATTATGGCCTTTGAATGTCACCTCTAAAAGCATTATTTCATATAAAACACTACCAAAAGACAAAAATTGTCTATCTATTACTTCTATATTGATGGACCAAGATTTTTGAATTAAAAGGAATTTGTGACTTTTAACAAATTCTTCATCCAAAAAATAAGTAGATGCTCCTAAATCTAATAGAACAATGGTTTCAAGTTTCTGAGAACCAACGGAAAAAAGAATAATAAAACAATAGGCAAGTTGAGCAAAAAAAGAGAAACCTAAGTATTGTTGAGAAATTGCATTATCTAACTGCACGATTTTTATTGTAATCGGATATCTTTGTTTTCCTAGAGCATAGCAGCTCTGATTTTAACAATACGTTAACTCGGCTTTTTATGGCAGTTGGGAACTCAATGGCATCCTTCGCTACAATACAAGCATAATTTTTTTTCCATGTGACGCTTTTTTTCTTTTTAAGTGAGATATTTGATACGTATTACGTTGATTTGCATGTCTGTAGTCTCTGAATGCGAAATTGTATTACTTGTCGATACAGATGAAGTAGGACAAGTCGTTTGTTTCTCTGGTTAAATCTGATCTTGACGGAATTAAAATAGTCGGTTATTGCACTTAACCACTTGACTAATTGCTTCATTCAATGTTTGCGGATTAGGAAGTGATAAAAGTAAATCTTTAACAAAATCCTTCAATCCTCAATAGAATTGGCTCATGAGGACTATTTCATCTCAATTAATGTTGCACGCAAGTTATCAAAAGCCCAAGGTGTAAGCCAATGGAAAACATATTTCTTATTGTAAAGATCGAATTTTTGTAGTTACCTAATAAACCTTATCATATTCACCCAACGCTTTTGCAAAGATTTTAAGAAAAGTATAAAAGTTGCTCAATATATATTAATCTTTCTTAAACAAATGAACAAACCATGATGAAGCTTGTCATATAAATAAAATTCTAATCAATCCAACTTATGATTTTTGTATTAGATAGCGTCTCAATTGTAAGGCAATTATCAATCAAATTTAATTGACAAATCTTCGAAACTTAGAACGCGTGTCATTGAATTTTTCAGAAAGACTAATACAAAGTTCTCTTTGTTATAGTGGTGGTAGTAGATCTTGTCAAACCACAAATGAAGTTTCTCTCTCTGAATTGACGGAAAGTTGGCCTTGTTGGAGACCACCAATAATTCCTTCAATTGTTGTGGTCTGATTTGACAACGAGGTGATAGCATTAAGGATGGCTTCTAACTTATACTCAACAGCTTTGGACATGACATAATTTTGAGATTCAGCCATACTAAGAAACGGAAAATAACATGATTTATAAAATAAAATAAAATATTAGTTTAGAGAGAGTAAACCACAACCTCTAAACCTTCAAATCTTCAAATTTTTAAGGAGAGGGGATGTCCGCAATTCTCACAAAAATAACCAGATACAAACATTGTAATGAATGAGATATCAGAATAGAGGGGGTAAATCACAACCTCTAACAAGGGCCCTGATACTCAAGTGAAATAATACTCAACAAATTGTCATGGACATAGAAATATGAAGATAATTTATTAAAATTAGAAATGAATATGGGTTCAAAAAAGAGGAACAAATATAAAAAGAGGTGAACAATGACTCCAAAAGATGTGTTGTTGAGTTTGAATAACACTTCAACCTCGACATCTATATATATATTCTGATATAAAGTGAAAGAAATCTAAAATAAAAAATATTCTAAAGTTGAAAGTAAAAAAAACGAAACGTTATAAAGTAACGTTCCTAATAAGTTGAAACAACAAAAACGCCTAAGAGCATCTCCTGCAGCTCGTCAAAATAGCTTTGTGCTTCCTAGTCGTAACGGCTTTCGAGTTTCAAGTCTCCAACAGCACTCGATGCATCTCTGCGTAGGTCGCAAGGCTTTCAAATTAAGCCTCGTTCCCATCAAATTCAAGCTTTCTCTAGGCCCACTTCATGGTCCCTTCCAAACACTGTTCACACATTGTTCAAGCAGGACCCCACTCCATAGCTAGGTGTATCTGTGCAATTCAATGTAACGTAGGTGCATGTCCGGAAGGTTTCAGAACTACATGAAAACTTCAAGCCTAGCCATGAAGGTTGGCATCATTCTCCCCATGAAACCTCATTTTTCTAGGGCTTGAAAAGCGTGGTGCAGGAGATGCCCTAAGATATTGAACACCAAATGCCTTCTAACCATGTCATTTTCCAAAATTTTCTAGAACTTTTTGGTAGAAGATGATACAATAAGCCATGCTTCAAATATAAAATACCAAACGCTCCCCAACCATGTGCTAAAAATTTAATAAAACACCAAGCACCTCCTAACAACGTGTTAAAAAGTAGCATTGTGATGAAAACAATTGATATTTTTGGTCTCAAAAAAGGACAAAAATGATAGTGTATGAAGATTAGATTCTAAATCAATTGAAAGATATTGCTTTTGTGTGAAGTACTTCAAGATTAGATTCTAGACCAATTAATTTGTGAGATATGGACTTTTTGTAAAATTAAATGTTGCATTACCCACACATGTCCAATTGTGTGCTTGTCTACTAGTACCAAGCAATGCCTACCATCTTGCACCAAAAACTTAGTGCCTAATTATAGTCTTTTATAACATGCCACTATGCATGTCTAATGATTTTGGCAATTGCATGCCATGGCTATAAATATCAAAACCTACATGAGAGACTAAAGTATACATTTGAGTTTAAATTCAGACCTTCAATGAAATTTCATACGACAATTGACAGGCTGCTGATCCAGAAAGCCTAAGAGTAATGAACACGTATGAATGAATAAAGTAAGACTTTCATAAAAAAGACAATACGTCTCAGAAACAGTAAGCCATTTCATAATATAAACGACAAACCTTTTTGACCCTATTATCACAGCTCCTCTTTCACAGCACCTTCCTTCAACTTTGCCTCTGCTTCCGCCTTCTTCTGAGCTTTCTTTGCAGCTTTCTTTGAAGCTTTCTTCTCAGCATGCATTTTGTCCAACACCGCTTCCACGGGAGGATCCCCAGGTCGTCGAAATGCAGCGTTTCCGAGCTTGAATTCGTATGCCTCATCTTGACTCAACACAAATTCCTTCACCTGTGACGTCACATGAACCGTTCAACAGAGATAAGTCACTGAAGGGATCCACATTAAATCTTAGCTAACCCTAAAATAACTCCATAAAATTGACAAATAAACTCCAAAAAATAACCAGATCCTACTACGATATCCTTGAATGAACAGAGAACCTAAGAAATGTACTCGAGACATACATTTTAGGATAGCCCTGTGTCCCTGTGATACATATGTCCTTAGGGGGAGAAAGTTAACAAACACACAGCAGAATTATGCTCTTGCCCTGGACTGCTTGATTAAGGAACAGCTGTCTTAAGGTTATTGAACTATAAAAGTAAAGGCCATGCTTAAAAATTGTAGAATCTTACCTCAGGACTAGCGATTGGTTCTTGCTACGCTACGCATTCACTAATAGAATCTTATGAAGATTTTCATTTGTTAGACAAAACGCAAAATAAAAGATTTAGTAAGTTTTCAAATTGTATCTATGTGATAATATCACAGAGATTGGAGATGTGATATTACAGAGGACCTTGTGAGAGGACCTTGTGATTGTAGTTGAATGATGTTTAACTCTATGCAGACCTAATTTCCGGAAATCCAAGAAGCTAAAGCTCAAGCTTACCGCTGTGGTGTCTTGCCCAAAGCTAAGGATAAACATAATCGTGGCTCGGTCCACAGCATATATCTTGGCATTAATTGAACCGGTTTTTAACAATTCGGTCCACTTCTCCGCAATACGCGTCGTTTCCTCCTGCAAAAAATAGCCACAAACTTCATTGAGCTAACGTTTTCTAATGCTACTCAGAAAATGTGAGTATTGTATGAGTACTCAGGTTCAAATATTGATCAAAACGTCTGGCGATTAGGCAGCAGTGTCAGGAATCGATAGGATCGTCTAACAAAATAAGAGTACTAAAATTTCTAAAGAATTACTCCCTCTGTACCACCATAAAGCTTCAAATTAGGCATAGTTCTTGTCCCACTAAAAGCTCCCTTTTGCTAATTTCAATTGCTTAAAAAGCATTTGTCATGTTTAATGATCTCATAAGGGCAAGTTAAGCAATTAGAGAGCATTCCTTTCCTAACAAGCTTGGCCTTGCACATATGAGGTACCATTGTTACTACTAATCTTTAGATCATCAATAATGAGGAGCTAGCAACATGTACAAATATAATACCTTTTACATGGAATTTGGGTGCCCAAACGGCAACATCAAAGCTGGAGATATTACATATATTTGATAGATGGCATATTGATTCTAGAACACATGTGTCATTACTACAAACACTAAAATAATGAGGAGCTGGCAACATTTACAAACTATGTAAAAATATGGTATTTTTAGGATGGAATTTGGCTGCTCAACTGGCAGCTTTAAAGATGGAGAATTTGCATACACTTGACGGATGAGTTACTTATTTTGAATTGCATGTGTCACATATTGAAAATACAGTTAATCCCTCGTGGAGAAGTTTTTTGGAGCTTTATAATGGGACAGAGGGAGTATTAGAATTCTAAACCTAATGTCAAAACCTAAGGTTACAGCTATTTAACCTAATCTATCACATTAGTAGTAAAGGGCAAGGTGGACAAACTACGTACCGCGCTGCGTTGGACGCCAAGACGGAGCTTGACGAAGCCCATGGAAGGACCTGTTGCGCGCTTCATCATCTCCAGCTGGTAGTTCTCGAGCTCCTTGGGATCTTCGGGAGGATCCGGAGGGGGGTCGAATGGGAGCGACTCCTCTTTGGCCTTCCCCCATTCCTTCCATTCCTCGTCCTCCTCGTTGTCCACTACATCGTCCAGCTCATCGGGAATGTGCACTCTTGGCGCCGCCACCGCGACGTGCACCACGAGCACGGCCACCAACCCCAGGCATAGCCACAGTCGCTCCAAGTTCCTGCTCATCTTCAAATCACCTCGCTTAACTTTAAACCCTAGCCTTGCATCACCGAACAAAACACTAGGAGCCTGCGAGAGTCTAAGGAAACGCTGCTCCGAAGGATCTAGAATGGCGAGATCTGAGATGATGAAGCTCTGAATTCCAATGCAAAGGGCATGATTGCTATTTTCTAGGGGAGCTGTCGGTGCAGCTGTCTAGGGAGGAAGACGAAGTTCCCAATTGGGTTCTCATGTTCTCTTTGAGGTTCTCAAGTTCCCATCGAGGTTCTCATGTTCTATTCACCAGTACCCAAAGGGAATGCTAAATTGTGAGCGGGGATCCACGAGTGTGAGCCTAGATTTTTTGTCAAAATGTTAGATTTCACCAATAAGGTAGAAATACCATAAATGGTTAAAATAAGCTACTTCAACCTGTAAGATATGGGGAATTTCTTGAGAAATTAAGCACAATTTGTGGAAAAACAAGACTAAGGAAGAGTGCAAAAAAAAAGTTTTTTTCCTCAAAAATGAATATTTTATGCAATATAAATGTGGATTTAGGGTTTGGACCAATTCTAGTTTCATAGGTGTACCTTAAATGGCTACCTTTAGAATTTTGTTCTGAAACAAGTTTGAACCAATCAAATGAGAGGAAATAGCATCTTTTCAAAATCTTTTTCAAAGCTAGCTATTGTTGGTTTTAGAATATTCTACTCAACCATTATTGGGGGAGTAACGGTTTATGGTATTTTTACCTTGACCCATAAAGGACCAAAGCCCCTTTTTTAATTAGAAACATAGCAATTTCGAGCAAGTACCTGTGATTGGAGCTTTTCATACTTTAGGTTGAAATTTTAATAGAATGTGGGGACAAGGTTTATCTTTCATATGCACTAAATTTCATGACATTTGGAATTATGAGTAAAAAGTTATGGCCTAATATGTTGTTTTTTACTTTTGTTGGGCAACTTGGGCAAATTTTTAAAAATCACTTTTTTCAAAAAAAAACTTAAATGGATTTAAGAGATTTATATGAATGTAGGAAGCTTTGAACCATTCCATCTGGATTTACGAGATGAAAGTTATGAGGATTTTTTGTTTGCTGGCAGTTATGGATTCTCTACTCCAAAATAAACTTTGAAGTCCTTTATTTTACTCAATTTATAACATTTTGGAAAAAAAACAAAACCAAAGGATGAATAATGTTTATGACAACATTATGACCATTGGGATTAGCATTTTTCATTTCCATAATTAAATTCTTAACAATTTTGTGTTTTGATTCATTCTCTACTTCTTTATACTTACTAATTTTTTTCCATATGTTATACAACTCCAAATGATTTGAAACTTTTTTGACATGTACTTTACTTAGGTGGAGTAAGGAATTTAGAGAAACACCACCCACATGGCCTTTTTTCTTTAAAAATTTCACCTTCTGAAGGGTAGCTGCCCTATTTTTCACAAGACGTTTTTGAATGTTCAAACCATTCTAACTTCCAATCCATGTGGTGGATAACTCTAAAAAATTTTCCACATTTTCCAAAACCATTATTCTACAAGATCTTATGGTCTCATATGCATAAAAATGTTTTTGTTTTCAAATTTAGTTGATGCTCTAAAAATGGCAATTTTGAAGAGTTTTTGGTGAAAACTTTGCTTGGTTCTTTAGGGGTTAAACATGTACATAGGACCTTATAATTATGCATCATAAACATGAAAAGTTGGCGTTTTTTTTATAGTTGTTCCATATATTTGAGCACAAAATAGACTCCAGCTCACAAAATCTTGGCTCACAGCTTGTGGGCTCACCGTCTTATGCTCAAGATACAGCGTCGTCCCAAAAGGTATAGCAATGTTCTAGAAAGTTTCATATTTAAGGTAGGAACACCCATAAGCGTTAGTGTCCCCATAACCGTCTCATTTGAAATCTTGAAACATCTGTGGAAATGAATAGATGTAATTACAAGGATGTACAACATGTGAACATGAAACCTTAGTGTTGATTATGGGTGCAATGACAATTTGTTCTTTAAAAATTCACAACTTATTCTCACAGTATCTAAATAATACATTCAAAAGTGCAAACTTGTTTTTTTCTATTCCTAACAGGATCTTATAATTTGCTAGCTGTTTATTAATGCTCATCATGTTGAAAACCATTAAATTGACGCTTATGGGCGCTCCTACCTTATACCTTATGCTTTTATTTAGAGAATCGGGCCATGTCGCCATTGCCAGTAACTTAAGTTGCATGAATTTGCATTCCCAGCATCCCTACAACAGTGCAGCTTCTCAGTTTCCCAGATCTGGACACACCCAGTCTTCGAGAATGAGCGTCAGCTTGGGCTCATGCCTGCCGGCCAATTCCCTGACACTTTTCTCTATTGGTACAATATCAAAAAGAAAACACATGAACCCCTTGCAGGCCGACTGAGGCCGGGTTCTTTTTCTTGGCAATATCGCCTAAACCTTATCTCAATTTGTGACTGGTTATCATAACATTAAAACACTACAAGAAAAAAATGTTTAGAGCGACATGTCTGAATTGACTAAAATGACCTAATTGATAAAAATTTGATGAAAACATGTTCAAATTGATAAAAAAGTGTCCAAATCAAGGTGCCATAATTACAAAAGATGTTTAAATTGACACTATTCCCTTGTAGTGAAAAAATTAGGTGAATAATGGATGAAATTGCTAAATCCCTCCCCATGTAAGTACCACGTTTGCTAGAGTAGCTTTGGGTGAAAGTTACTAATAGATTCTTTGAACAAATGTGCACGCATCATTCATTCTATCCAAGTCTATCCAAATTTTCATTACCTACTTGCATTATCGGGTGCGTGTTGCTCTACTAGCAAAAACACACCAAAAAAACCTTGGATTGAGGTTACAAGGCATGTCATTTTGAGAGGCTAGGGTAGAAAATCTATGCTTTTTGATCACTCGCTAGAAAATGCAAAGAGTTTAGGTGTTTTCCATAAGGAGATTGAATTTGGATATTTTGAATTCACATCTGGGTTCAAAGATTCTTACTTGATCTCAAACCGCTAAACAAGACAAAACTAACTAACTTCAACACGGGGCACAAATTATTGTTTTTATCCTTGTTTGTGAAAACAGGGTGAAGTTTCCACCCGTCCCACAAAACTGCATGCCATCTAACCCTAGCCACCCCTTATTGAGCCCCTTATAGGCTTATTTAAGAAAAAATCATATATTCACATTCTTGTGGGGTGATTTACACTAATATGTCTCACGTACCAAGTGCTCAAGTCCTATTTGAATGCAAAATCCCCACTTTGTTGAGTTGCAAAAGATAAATTAAATACTGAAGAAGTAGTATTGAATATGGGGAAATTACAAATAGGGGAACAAAAATGAAAAATGTTACAAATAGGGGCACAATTTTAAAATAATTACAAATAGAGGCGCAATTCCAAGACCCCTTCACTAAAATTTCCTTATTTATGTTTGATTTAGAGAGGCTTTTGAGGTTTTTGGAAGTTAGCTAACATTTAATGTGATGTATCTAAATCAACCAATGTCCGAACCAAAATTTTATTGAAATTTACAAAAAATAAATGGAAATTGTACCCCTATGTGTAATTATTTTGAAATTGTGCCCCTATTTGTAATATTTTTCATTTTTGTGCTCCTATTTATAATTTCCCCATTGAATACATTGAATATATGTTATGAAAAAAAATGTTTGGGAATTGGCTCTCACATTGGGTTTATTTATTTATTCATTTATTTGTGTCTTTGCTATATTTGTAGAAAGTACCATTTTCTGTGCATCAATTACAAAAAAAGTGCTGCTATGTAGGCATCTAAAGTGGATTAGAATTTGAGACATAGGACATAATGTGAAACCATGTGTTCCAATTACCAACCTTTCAATCAATTAGATTTTGAGAATTGAGTGCAAGTTCAGACTTTGGACAAGTTGTGAATTGCTCCTTCGTGTCTCACAAACTTATTGTGGTGGTTTCTCTTCTCAAGGGTAGTTCACATCATGTTCCACGTTTCAATTTAACTCCATGTCTCAAGTTTGTTATAATCTTGAGGGGCAAGAAAAAGGAAAAAAAAAAACGCAAAATGAATGCTTGAATATTTCATGCCAAATAAGTAATTGGGAATCATTTGGTTTTTAGGATTGGATATCTATATTACTAAACCCATCTTTCAGAGAAAATTTCAAATTTTTTGGTGCCAAATCTCCCAAAACGTGCTCATGTGAAAGTATTGCCAAGTGAATGGGGATTTGAGGCTTGAGATTTAGTGCAAAGCTATATCTTTCTAATTATGGCAGTCAAAGTTGAAAATTTGTTGTAACTGATACAAGTAATATACCTTTGGTGTCATTAGCAATATGCATTAGAGCGTTGAGGTAGAATTTGTTATGGAAAAGTTATCATAATGAATGAAAACCTGAGAAGGAGGTTGGACTGGGTTCTCACTATCACAACTCAATAATCCAACAATTACAAGTTTATATAAAGTTTTGTAATTTGGTGACGAGTGATTGTGTACTTTTTGTTGGCCACAATACAGTTGCACCATAGTATTGTAGAACCCTTATTAGGATATTTTTGCACTTTTGAAAAATTATAAACACATTTTTAGAATATAACAAAGTATAAGGGTAATTTTCAAAAACTTATCTATATATAAAAAAGAATCCCTCCAATTTAGGGTTTTGGTGAAGCTGCTCACTCTAAAGAGAGTGTTGTGGTGTAACTTCCAATGACCCATTATACTTAATTATTAACCATCACAAGAGTCATGAAGTTGTTCATTTTGATTGCCTGAGTGAAAGTGTTATGGTACAACTTCCAATGACTTTGTTTGTCCATTTAACAAAGGACCAACAAGGGAGAGAGAGGTACATGCATAAATTGGTTTACACTGAGGTTTTATTTTGAATCAAGTTGATGATGTCTGTGAATTAATCAATCACTCATGGTTTAAATTCTTAAATTGGCCATATTCCTATTGCCTTGGTTGGTACAACGGGTACCCACTACAAGGAAACCATGGTTGAATCTACAAAAAAGTTGACAAAGATTGTGACCTAATCTACTATATACTATAGATTAGGTCACAATCTTTGTCAACTTTTTTGTAGATTTGACCATGGTTTCCTTGTAGTGACCTAAATTTGTTATGTTACAACAAGTTAAAGTACCCATTGTACCAACCAAGGCAACAACAATATTCATGCAATAAGCAAATTTTATGGTAGCAATCTTATCACAAAATTTGGCCAATTTAAACATTTAAACCATGAGTGATTGATTAACTCACAAATGCCAACCTAATTCAAGATAAACCCCAATGTAAACCACTTGATGCATGTACCCTTCTATCCCCTTGTTGATTCTCTCCTAAAAAGATTTGGTGTTTTACACATATACCCTTGGTAACCATATTGGTGCTACGCTAAAAGGATTCAATGTAAGGTAAGAGGCTCATAAACCGACTGGTCATTAAAACATATCAAGGCCTAGAGGTACATTTTGCTTTCTCTCATGTACCAATTGTGTATGTTTCAAGGGGTGATTGGTTTTAACAACCGCTGCGTTTGAACTTCAAAAATTCATAATTAATTCCACAAAGGTCCAAACAATATGAAACGACTTAGGTTAGATGCAAATTCCATTTTTCTTCCTATTAAAATTTACTAAACACTATTTCAAGCAATTTAGCTTCCCCGAAATGACAAACATCTCTTAGATGTGTGGTTTATGAGCCTCCTACCTTAAACCACTCTACACATATACCTCTCTCCCTTATTGGTTCTTTGCTAGGAGGACAAATGAATCATTGAAAGTTGCACCAGCTCAAAAGGATGTAATTCATTTACATGTAGAGTTACAATAGAGGAGGTGATATTACAGAGGTCTCGGTCTGTCAGAAACGGGGAATGTACCGGTTGACTCCGAACGTGCAGAATATTACACGTTTCGGACTTTCGGCAACGCTGCGACGGAAATCACGGACAAGTGCCCATAAATTCAACAACAGGCCTCGTCACGCACAAATCTCCCAAAGAATCGTCTGTCGCAGGCACCCCATCAGACCCTTCAGACCCTTCAGTCCCTCACTGGTCGGGGCGGCCAGAAATGCTCGAAACCAGACGCAGAGAAAGACGCATGAAATCGACAAGAGGCAAGGCAAAGAGCGTCGCAGGCCACCCAGCTGGCGCGGACATGGCCCTCCCTGCACGGCCACTCCAGGGGTCACTTCCGGCACCCTGACTTATGCCTGCCACCCAGCTGGACCCAGCTCCGCCTCAGTCTACAACACACTCCACTAATCACTACTCCTACTGTCGCTCTTCTGTACTGTACACTCGGTGACGGGTGATGCGTCCCAAGCTCCTGTCACCGATCCCTCTCAACTGCCGTAACCTGCTGCACCTTTTCTCTCATAGAATTGCCCTGCTCTCACTTGACTAGACCCCTCAACTTGTCGCCATGTGTGAGCGGTGCCTGCCGGCTGGGAACTCAGACACCCCTCACCAACTGTGAACTCTGGTATGTATGTGCCTGCTCATGGTCACCGCGTGAGCACCGCTTGTGATTGCCAATCTGTTCCTGAGCTTGTTCTTGAGCTTGTTCTTGAGCTTCGAGTTGTGGCGGTGAAGAATAGCTGAGGTCGCTGCTTGTGATTGAGAACGTGGTTGTCGCTTTTACTCGCAAACTTTGAGAGTTTGTATAGTAACGATACGAACCAATTTTCATTCCCTCTGAGCTTTTGGTATGAAAAGCTGAGTTTCTTGGGGATTTTTCGGGTGAGTCTTGTGTGTATTTGCAGTGTTTACAGCTATTGTGTGCTTCTCGGGTGTGTTTAGTACTGTCATGGCGGCGTTCTTGCTAAGAATGTGTTGGACTTGGACGTGGTGGAGACGTGGTAGTCTCCGTGTGTGCATACATGTGATTGAGAATGTGGTTGGTTTAACTAGTAAAATTTCGTATTTTTCCATGAATTGTAGAGGAGAAGCTGTGAGAATTATCTTTAGGTTTGAGGTCAGCTCTTTGCGTTGAGCTGGTCCTGTAGTTGCAGGTATCTGTGTATGTCCAGGGTGGTGTAAATACTGTTGTAGTGGTGCACCGCTTGTCAGAGGAGTGACCTGTACTTCGACGTGCGGTAGTGGAGGAGTTTGATGGACGGATTAGCGTAATTAGCGGCATTGGTTGTCAGAAAGGATGGAGTTGGAGTGTTGTGAGTGTATTGGATTATGAAAAAATCGTAGTGAGCATTAGTACTGACTGGTTTTGTACTTTTTTTTCAGGCAATAGCTGGAGGACGACGTGCAGGTTACGCGACCGCGTGGAAACGTGGTTGGCGTGACCTTTGTTCTTCTTCCGGAGCGTCTGCATGCGAGTGTTAGGGCGGCAATATTGTGAACATTTGCGTGTGGTGAGAGCATGTGCAATGAGAACTAGGAATGGGCGCATTGCGACAATCGTAGCGCTTTGGTACGCCGTCGCGACGGTGGACGCGGCGGCCAACGATGGCGGCGAGTTGCAGTCGTTTCTGTCCGGGGTGACGAACAGCGCGACCACGCTCGCGTCATGGACAGGCACGGACTACTGCTCATGGACGGGAGTGACATGCTCCGGTGGGAACGTCGTGCAATTGCGGCTCCGCAACGCGGGGATGACGGGGACCGTCACGCCGACGTTGAACCAGCTCGCGAACCTCACGTTTCTGGAGCTCAACGGGAACTCCTTCACGGGCGCCATGCCGACTCTGTCCGGCATGGCGAGCCTCGAGAACGTGTACCTCCATAGTAACAACTTTACCAGTATTCCGTTCGATTTCTTCACCGGGCTTACTAGTCTCCAGAATCTTTACATCGACAGGAATCCAGCGCTGAACGGGACGGCCGGGTGGACGTTCCCGGAGGCCATTACGGCTTCCGTGGCGCTGGCGAATTTGTCTGTCTTCTCCACGAATTTGAACTCCATCCCGGACTTTATTGGTACCATGCCGAGCTTGCGAGTGCTGTTAGCGGCGTATAATAACATCCCTTCCATTCCTTCCACGTTCGCCGGGTCTAATATCGAAGTGCTCCAGATGAACAACATGGCCATGACGGGTACCATGGAAGTCTGCGGCGCCATGCCGGCTGTGAGAGTGCTGTGGCTGCAGGTCAGTATTCCATGCTCAGTAGGGTTAAATGTTGGATAAAAGCTAATCCGGCATGTTATGGGTTTCTTTGTCACATGGGTTTTGGGTGAGACTTTAATGTGAGCATCGAATGGACCATCATCTAAGGGCTGAAATCGAATTTTGGGGGAGGTGAAACTTCGTAAAGTTTTCCTTAAAAGACAAGAGTAATTGGCATCTAAACCAAGTTGTTTCATAATTCTGGAGCTTTGTGGAATTAGGTATGAAATTTTGAAGTTGAAATGGCATGGTGCACCTTCTCTCTCAAATGTACATATTATCTGTAGAATGTTCAAAGGCTATAAAAAACAACATGGACAAACATAGTACATTTGAGGAGGTGCACCACTTTAGAGCCTGCACGCATTCTAAACTTATTACACATGCATTTCTGTTTTGAAAGGTTTTTTAGAAACCGTGGTTTGGTGTTGTTGCAGGTGAACCAACTAACAGGGCCTATACCGGACGGCCTTGCGAACGCCACGGCGTTGACAGACCTCCGGTTGAACAACAACCTGCTAGTGGGGCAGGTGCCGCTGGGGCTATCAAAGCTGGCCATCACCACGGCGCTTCTGAACGGGAACTATTTGAGTGGCCAGATGCCGGCCTTCGCTGACGGTGCCAACGTCACCCTGGACTCCGCAGACTTCTGCGCCGCGGATGGGTCCCCGTGTCCCTTGCAAATCACCGCGTTGCTTCAGTTTCTGAAAGCGGCCGGGTACCCGGACAAGCTTTCCCAGAGCTGGATTGGATCCAACCCTTGTGAGTCCTGGACCGGGATCACATGCTCCGGCACCGACATCGTCTCCATGTCGCTTGCATCACAGGTACTTGTTTATCATAACCCCACAAAAAAAACTCCATGTCTTTATCAATTTCATACTTTGAGCTGTTTTAAGGTAGGTATACCCATACCTGACCGTTTAAGGGTTTGGGGGTACTGCGAGGTCTCAAAAAAATCAGTAGGTTTAACCTTCCAACATTTTTGGTATCGTAGAACACATTTATATTAAAGGGCTCAGCTCAAAGGAGCTTAAAAGTAACTGTAGACTAACCTTGAAATTGCTTGGATGTATTCTTTGATGATCCCAACTCCCAACCCCAACCCTCACAAACTAGCTCTTAAACTGACATGTGACAAGATTAACTTGTGTAAGTGGCATTTGCTGCTCCACTTTGGGTTGAAGATTGTGTGGAGAACACCTCAAATGTAAAGTGCGACATTGGGAGGTGGTTGGCGATGGGGTATGTCTACCTTAGTAACAAATCCTGTACTGTTGTCTGATTCGAGTTCAATGTTTGCACTGACTGCAGGGTTTAGCGGGCACCATATCGCCCTTCCTAGCGAACATCACCTCCTTGAAGCAGATTCTTTTGAACAAAAACAACTTGACCGGCTCTATACCAACGGACCTCACCACCTTACCAGGCCTAACCACGCTGGACGTCAGCAACAACAACCTCTCCGGGCTGGTGCCCGCGTTCCCATCGACGGTGACGTTGAGGAGCACGGGCAATCCGCTCTTGGGAGTCGTTCTTCCTCCTGCGCAGTCTCCTTCAGGCGGTGGCAGTACCCCATCACCGTCGCCAGGGAGTAGTACTGGCTCCTCTAAGAAGTCATCCAAAGGGGTGGGTATCATCGTGGGCGTCGTAGTGGCCGCCGTGGTTTTGGTTGTGGTTAGTGCCATTGTGGCTTTCTGCTTGTTCAAGAGGAGGAAGCAGAAGCTGATGCAGAACCAGAACACTCTGGTGCACCCGCGAGGTGATTCTTCGGATCCCGAGGTGGGGAAGATTGTGGCAAATCATCAAGCTGCTCAGGCTGCCGATGGAGCTCGGACCAATTATAGCGGCCCCAGTGAGTTTCAGGTACGTGATAATGAAAGTACATACTCCCTCTGTCCCTCTAAAAACGTCCAAAAAGCTGTGTTTTTAATCTTTGTGCTAGTGATACATGCATTCTAGAATCAACATATCATCTACCAAATGTATGCAATGTCTCCAGCTTTTATGTCGGCACCTATTTGTGCATGTTGTCAGCTCCTCATTATTGACGATTTAAAGAGTAGTAGCAATAATGGTACTTCACATGGGCAAGGCCAAGCTTGCTAGCTTAGGAGAGGAATGCTCTCTAATTGCTTAACTTGCCCCCATGAGATCATTGAACATGACAAATGCTTTCTCAGCGTTTGAAATCAGCAAAAGGGAGCTTTGTAGTGGTACAAGAAATGGGAGTACTGTTTTGTCAAATGCTCGGAAGATATGCACTTGAGAGGCGAGTGTCATTGCAATGGTAGCGATTGATATCAGCAAAAGGGAGCTTTTTAGTGGTACAAGAAATAGTGTCTGATTTGGAGCTTTTTAGAGGGATAGAAGGAGTACTTTGTAGTGTTCTTTTCAAATGCTCGGAAGACATTGAACTTGAGAGGCGAGTGTCATTGCAATGGTTGAATGTAATCTAGTTTGAGGTTTTGTTTTTCTGTGTTTTGATTTCTGTTGCGTTGCTGATTGTGCTTTGTTTGTGGTTCAGGTTGAGGAGGGCGACAACCTGGGAACCTCATATGAAGTGCTGCGAGAGGTGACAGACAACTTCGCCGAGCGCAACGTGCTGGGAAAGGGAGGCTTCGGAGTGGTGTACAAGGGCACGTTTCCAGACGGAGCAATGGTGGCGGTGAAGCGGATGGAAGCGGCGGTGATGACCAGCAAGGGGCTCAAGGAGTTCCAGTCGGAGATTTCGGTGTTGTCCAAAGTGAGGCACCGCAATCTGGTGGAGCTGAGAGGCTACTGCGCGCACAAGAACGAGAGGCTGCTGGTGTACGAGTACATGGCGCAGGGCACTCTCGCTCAGCACCTCTTCGAATACAAAGCCATGGGCTTGACGCCGCTGGCGTGGACGAGGCGGTTGAGCATCGCCTTGGATGTCGCTCGTGGGCTGGAGTACCTGCACGGACTGGCGCACAAGAGCTTCATTCACCGCGACCTGAAGCCGTCCAACATCTTGCTCGGTGATAGCTTTCATGCCAAAGTGTCGGACTTCGGTCTCGTGAAGTTGGCCCCCGAAAACAACTTCTCCGTCGAGACGAGGCTCGCTGGGACATTCGGTTACTTGGCTCCAGAGTATGCAGGTATGTATGTTTTCTCTGCTCCACATACGCCTCTCTAGGATCTCAAGCTCATGCCAATCGCACCGACATCACATTAAAAGCACATTGACAGCAGCTATTTTGTACTAACCTTAAACTCAACATGAGGATCCTATGAATCTAATGCGTGTCTTGGCTCACAGCAGCCCTCGATTCCCAGCAAGTGGCTTGTCTAATAAGGGTATCTTCACACTTGGTGTTAAGAGGGGTATTAGCAATATGAAAGCAATCTAAAGGTGTGTCCAAATGCATCTAATTTTCCTTCGCTAGTACCACTTATAAGACCAAGTGTGAACTTACCCTAAAAGTCACAGAACTAGAATCCAGTGTTGAATATCGGCCGTTTTTTGACAATTTGTAGAACTGGGACTCTTTCAATTCTGTGTTATGCATTGAAGTTTTTCAGTTACAGCAATGATAAGAACAATCAACTGAATTGTGAGTGTTTGGAAAAAAATGTGCCTTTCAAAAAGTACCACAATCGTTAACTACTCTGGAATCCATGAGGTTTTCTTCAACGATGATAGGTTTCCGTTCTAAGAGGTCAAATGCATGTCTTGATGTCTGTCGATTGAAACCATCTATTCCTGGATTCAATACCAAAGGATCGTTTCTTATGTGAATCGGACGCATTAGTGTGTATCGAGAAGGGAAGCTGTTTAGGGTTTAGTACTTGGGCACGCTTTGATGTTGGCTGTGTGGGGAGTTTTTGGTTTGTTGTCAATTGTGGGTGTACATGTTTTGATGTATGTCGATTGAAACTATCTATTCCTGGATTCAAAATCAAGGGAAGGTTTCTTATGCGAATCGGAAGCGTTAGCGTGTATCGAGAAGGGAATCTGTATAGGCTTAGGGTTTAAGGTTTAGGATTTAGTACTTGGAGTCGCTTTCATATTGGCTGTATGGAGGGTTTTTGGTTTCTTGTCAATTGTGGGTGTACTTTCTCGCGACCTGGTTGTTTGACAAGAAGAGCACGTTGTCATATTTTTGTATTTTGTGACAGTAACCGGCCGGGTGACAACAAAAGCGGACGTCTTCAGCTTCGGCGTGGTGCTGATGGAGATGATGACAGGCAGAAGAGCGCTAGACGAGACAGAACTGGAGGAGAACATGCACTTGGTCACGTGGTTCCGGAGAACCAACACCAGTCAAGAGACGTTCGTCAACTGCATCGACCCCACCATCTCCGTCACGGAAGAGACTCTCCAGAGTCTCAACACTGTCTCCGATCTGGCTCTGCTCTGCACGGCACGGGAGCCTTACCAGCGACCAGACATGGGCCACGCTGTGAACGTGCTGCAACCACTGGTGGAGCAATGGAAACCGGCCAAGGCTACCGGGGAGAGCAGCGAGGAGATAGACTTGCACATGACGTTGCCCGAAGCGTTGAAGCAATGGCGCGACTTGGAAGACTACTCTTTCTCCGGAGATCCGGACCAGAGCAGGGCGAGTATCCCTGGCAAGCCCCATGATTTTGCTAGTACCGTGGATGGACGTTGAAGCTGAAGCCGGTTTTAGGGTTAGGGTTTAGGTTTAAGGAGCCTTACATGACCTAATCACATATTGAGCATTTTCCTGAAAACCCAGCGGAAAACCCTTGCGAAGACGTTTCAAACCTTTGATTTTAAGGTATCTTTAGATGCCTTCACCCTCTGGTTGGAGCTAATCACCGTTTTAGAGGAGCTGATTGCGTTTTTCCCTGATAGACATGCACATGACGTTGCCCGAAGCTTTGAAGCAGTGGCGTGACTTGGAAGACTACTCTTTCTCCGAAGATCCGGATCACAGTAGGGCAAGCATCCCTGGCAAACCCCACGACTTTGCTAGTACCGTGGATGGACGTTGAAGCGAAGCCAGTTCTAGGGTTAGGGTTAGGGTTAGGGTTCCGGTTTAGGATTTAAGCAGCCTTACATGGTCTAAACATATATTGAGCATATCTCTGAAAACCCAACTGAAAACACTTGCGAGGATGTTTCAAACCTTTGATTTTGAGGTATCTTTAGATGCCCTCACTCTCTGGTTGGAGCTAATCACCGTTTTAGAGTAGCTAATTGCTTTTTCCCCTGATAGCAATCCGGCGGTTATTGTTTCTGTCAAGATTTTGGTTATTTGTGTCAAGAGTTAGTTTTAGTATTTCTGGGTTTTGCTTCTCCTTTTTTGGGAGAACTCATTTGATGAGAGCTCTTGAAACCCTAATTTGATGAACAAGGGTGAGCTTTGGGCAAGGTAGTTGGTTACCTTTCGGCGACTGTTTTGTAAATGCTGAGCTCTCGAGGATGTAAACTATGCTTTTACCCATTTGCAGGACCATTACGAGGAATTGATTAAGTTTCCTCTTTTTTCATATTTGGTGGATCAGTGGCGTTGGTTTGTCCGCTCTCTGTTTTCGAGCTCGACTTTTTTGAAGATCTTGTATCGAGAAAATGTAACGAAAACTCAATTGAGAGATACCTAAGTTAAGGGCACGAGAGAAGTAGAAAATTCTGCTAGATGTGACAATCTTAGTATAGAAAATTCTGGTGCTTTTAATTGGATTATAACAGGGATGTTTTGCTTCTGGATTCGGTGATTTGCAGAATGACTGATGGTAGTTGATGATGATTCTGTCACGAAGAAAGGATTACTCCAAACAATGTTAAGGGAGAACCGGCTTTGAGTGTATTGTCAACCGGTTCAAATTGCATAAAAGCCGGTACTACCGGCTAAAATACTGGTTAATTTTTACAAAAAACTAAGGAAATGATATTACAGTATAAGAGTATAGAAAATATCTGGTGCAATCCTGTGAATTCGTTTGAAAATGGGAAATGCCAAATATCTCATTTGCAAAAGCAAGGCTAGGACTATATATGTGATCATTCTACTTAGTTCTCTCATAATTTTGTTCTGTGGGATTAAGCGTAATCTTGTAGTTCTTGTGGTGTGGTTCTCAGGGGCCTGTTCACACTTCACACTATGTCCTGTGTCCCACTAAAATCTGAGAATCTGATGGGTTTAAAGCTAAAAGGTGGACTCGGCACTTCACATTAGGTGCCAAGTTCCACAACTTGTTTCATTGTAGTATGCTTACATTACGTGGCAGCATTTTTTGGAAGATTTGGCGTCAAACAAGGTTGACATTTTCTCAAGGTTTGGATCAACAATTTTGCCAAATTCAACTTTCAACCCAAGTACCATCAATATTTTTGCATAAAACATTCATGATTTTTTATAGTACTTCAGATCCCATTGAGTTGGAATTTGAATAGATAGAATTAGGATTCTCAGGATTGAAACCAAGTGCTCTATATATATACTTTCCCCTATGGACTACGTAATTGAGTGCCATGTTCTTTTTCTTGCAAGGGATAAGAAAATTGATCAATCCTTGATGTAGTGGAGGTATTGGCTTATGATGTTTACTAAGAGAATTAAATGACAATATTAATATTGTAGCTCATACATCATATTTGTCCTTTTTATAGATGGTACCACATTTTATTGTGTGTTGCACGTCAATCTTCTAAAGGTTCCAACCAATGAGGCCATGACATGTTAAAACTCAAAGTTTCAAAATTTTAAAATAGAAAATGGAACATTTGAAGCATTTTTTTTGTATGTATAAAAATTGGATCCTAACAAACGTTGCAAGGACGCATGCAGTTTTCTTTGTGTGGTTATGTTACATTCATATAAAATTTGGACTATTCATGTGATTCTAGATTTTTTATTTAAGTTTGAGCTTTGCAAATTGGGAGATCTCCCATCGTTTTGATAAACGTTATATAGCTCTGGATATACGGAGCATAATATGGGACATCTCTTGAGTCTTGATGTCATGCATACATCTCCAAAAAAATAAAAATAAATCATTATTTTTTGAACTTTGTACCTTCCAAAGTTTGTTAAATATGGCATCACTCCAAATTCTTAAATACACAACATACTCAAATTTCAAGAAAATCATCATGGGTTGACCAAAATTTGTCATAAAGAGTTAAATCATTTAACAAAATTAGGGCTTTTTTTAACCTAATAGGAGCCCTAGAAAGAGAAACACTTACATCTTAAAAGATTTTCATGATTTTGGCTTACAAAGTAGAATTTATAGAATTTCAAAGATTTGTTTTTACTATCTAATTGAGTGTACTCTTGAATAACATTCAGAAGACAATTTACGAAAGATAGTTTACATACCAAGAATCATGTGAGAAAAAATCAAGAAGTTTGAAAAAGATGCAGACATCAATAACTTTAAAAAAAGTATCACAACAAATTTAAGATCTTCATTTCTGATTGAGTTACTTACTTTCCAATGTTTAAAAAAAGAGGTTTATGTCATAGTTGATTAGTTGTGGTAAAAAAATGCAACACACAAATGTTTACTTGTGAAGGAAGCATTTTATTTGTATTTCTTAGATATCTTATCAATGGACCATAAATCCTTTAGACCAAAAAGGCAAAAAAGTCAATTACATCATTAGCGTTAGATGGTGTCCATGTTTTGAGATGGGTAGGCATATAATTAGAAAAGTGTAAATATTTTAAACAATTTGTCACATACATACTAATGCAAGAGAGGGAAATTGTTGAAGGTTGAAGAATCAAAGGTAGTACTCTGTAACAAATTCTTAGAAAACTTCACAAAAATAGAAAAAAATTGACCTCAAAGGAGAATTTAGGAAAAACTTGGACTTTCATAACACTAGTGAATAATGTAACTCACAAGTTGAATTCAAATGCCAAAAATGAACTCAAAAATTGGATTTGTACATTTAAGTACTTAACTAAATAAACCTCATATTCATTAAAATGGGAGTTTTCCATTGAAATGAGAGGTAATGAAAAGGAAATTTGATGAAAGGTTTTATGTCAATTCAACTCAATTTGAGTTGAATTGACATAAAACCTTTTAGATTTGACCTAATTTTAGAAAGTTTTATTGCAATTTAGCTTGATTTGAGCTAAATTGTAATAAAACCTTTCAATAATGACCTAAAATTGAAAGGTTTTATGTCTCATTTGATTATTTTGGGAGGTGCCCAATCTCCCATTTTAATGAATGTGGTGTTAATATGTATAATCCAAAATCCATCAAAAGAAGTCCACAAACCAGTGTGTTTTGCAAAACATTGTTAGGTACTAGCAAAATATTTAGAGATACTTACAAAACACGAAATAGTATGTCCAAACTAGTTTACAAACCCATTGTACCAACGTTGGGTGCAATAGCAATCTTATCACAAAATGTGGCCAATGAAGAAAAAATGAAATCTAGTTCACTCACACATGCTAACAACTTGATCCAAAAAAAGCCTTATTGTAAACCACATTACACATGTACCCCTCTCTCTCATGTTGGAATGCTCATATATTCTAGTTAGTGACTTTATCCACTACTTTTTCTTAGCCAATTGGAATGCTCATGTATTCTTTTATATAAGTAGATAGTAGATACCCTCTAGCCAGTTAGTGAGTTTATCCCAATTAGTGATTTAGTTAGTGAGTTTATCCACAACTTTCTCTGGAGGAAGGCTCATGTTTTTTTTTTACATAACTAGATCTATAGATGACAACAAAACGGTTGTATTATATTCTTGGGTATATTCTTCTATGTATAGAAAATGTTGTATTCTATTATTTATAACGATAACGA
The DNA here is from genome assembly GCA_963920765.1 of Ulota crispa. Lineage (NCBI taxonomy): Eukaryota > Viridiplantae > Streptophyta > Bryopsida > Orthotrichales > Orthotrichaceae > Ulota > Ulota crispa. Next base: position 23,191,586 of record OY987246.1, on the reverse strand, counting down.
TATGTGAGATGAGATAAAAGACATTCAAAACTTTCAAAACAAATGCAGAAAATTCAGATATCCCTAATGCTAGAAAGTCCATAAGTAGTTAAATGTTCCATCAATTTCTTTTACTTTCCCTTTCCGGATCAGCCCCAAACCAGCTCGCGTCGCCACCACGGCCGCGTCTGTCTTCTCGATCGCGACGAACCCAGAATTCAACCAAAAATTCCACCGTAACAAACATACTCCCGCCCCTGCAAGCTCCATCTTCACCGGCGCACAATCTCCGACAAAACGTGCCGTCAGAGCCTGCCCTGCTGGCTCTGAAGCTCCACAGTTCCACAACACCCCACTCACTCAGGTACGCAAGCAGTACTGTTACCGGCCGTTTCGTCACCTTTCATCTAGGGACATCAGAAGGAAAGCATAAAACATGAAAATCAATCAATGTAGTAACGTACTTTATATTTGGAGTGAACCGGGGCATTGTAGTGGTCCAGATTCACTCCGCATATAAAGAAAGTTTACCACATTGGTCATATTTCGTGTTTTATTGTCCATGAGGGCGTTGCACGCGTGTGGAGACTGGAAGCATCTCTCTGTTTTTTTGTCATGATCAATATGAGTCAGAACGTCTGCATGCTCAAGCTTATTTTGTAGAACATGTGCAATTATACAGACAACACAATACATAGCTAGTACAATCAAAACTTCAGGTATTCACACAAACCACCATCTCAAAACTTAATTCAGTTTGCATACGTGCTGCTAAGTAACATCAAACCGAAAGTCTTGAGGCGCTGCGGAGGTGATAACTGATAACTACTACATCTCATTGAGTTTTGCTCAACTTTCGCCTTATTGGTTTCCAAGCCTTCTCATGAATGTCTTTGGAAAATTGTTCTGCATTCCACTAAGTAACAAGGACGCTTTTTTGCATTAAACCACCGACTGCTACCAGGTTAAGCTCACTCCGATTCATAATCATTCATAATCAGTCAAGCTAGACAGACCCATACCCGAGCTTTTAAGGGTATGGACCATGGGGTACTTGCAAAATTCAGGAAAAAAATCCGTAGGATTAGCCTTCCAACAACCTATCATGCCTTTTTGTGGAAAAAAGTATTGTAGAATATTTTATATTAAAGGGCAAAGTTACAACTCATAGAACCCTAAAAACATTGTAGACCACACTTCCACTTTTGGCTCAAATGTAGGGTGCGGAATTGAGAGCTGCTCGGGAATGAGTATGTATATCTTAGCACTTCATCACATCCGACTGTAATAAGTCTCGATACTGGCTATTCCTGACATTGTGATTATAAAACATTCTGTAAAAGCACATATCTCACGGAATATCATACGTTTCTGAAAGGATGAGCTGACGGGATGGCATTGACAATGCCTAGAGATCATTCTTGATTATGATGAAGGTCTGCCAGTTCGGAAACTCTTGCTCCGGTGTAATGCTTGAGAGAATCCTGCAAACTCCTGATAATTTAAAGCACATGATATCCGCAGTCGAGGCCAACGGCTCACCGTAGGCATGAGCTCCGAATTAGCTGCAAGATCAGATGTTGTACTTGGAGATGTCAAGATTACGTCCCTGCCAAGCTCCATGAATTTCGGCATCCGGACAACAGAACTCGATAACTATCAAGGGACCCTGCAGATTCCCGCATGTGGGCGGGAACATTTCAGGTCTGAACGTCAAGGGTGACGACTGACGAGGAATGGTACGGGTGGGACCGTGCATTTGCTAGCACGGCATGATGGTGCCTGATCTCCAGACATCAGTAACACCATATTCGTTAAATTGGGAAAAACGAAGGTACCATTTTGTACTCCACCTCAAACCCAAAAGTTACCTCAAACCCAAAAAGTTGCCTCAAATCAGATTCAAAAGTATCATATTCAGTTTGAGCCACTAAGATTTTTTCCCTCACAAATTCCTCCTCTCCGGTGAGGACACATGTACCCAAAAAAATTGCTGGAGCTTGGTTTGGGGTGGTCACCTCAAACCTTCAGAAGTCCCAAAATGAATGTTTTGACCCAATTTAACGAATATGGGTTTAAAAACCAAAACCTTACCTTAAACCAGATTCTAAGGTATCGAATTTAGTATGAGCCACTGGAAGTCGCCAGAGTAAGAACTGTACTGTACATGGGGTTGGTTGCCTGCTTGCTGCATAGTCAGTGATCGAACATGACACCGACATGTGAGAAATGTTAATTTGTGGAATAATTTTGACTCATGCCATGTGCACGTGTCCAGAGAAAGACGATTACAACACTCCGATTACTGGTATAGTTCACGTGGAGCTGTGGGTGAATGGTGCTGGACAGCACAACAGCGTCGACATCCCTTCTGATCGAAGCCTGGTGGGCTATGACCATGGAGCGGGCTCCACTGGCGTGGATATCTACCTGGCCAAGTATAGAACGCTCTTCCAGATAGACGGCGGCGTGTTAGTCACTATCTTCCTGAACAGCCACCACAACTCTACCGGTCCTATTGAACTAAGTTAGCAAGCTTGCACTGTTTGGCCTCCATAGACTTTCATCAAATGTTCCCATATTTGAATAAGTTTTGCTGTCGGTACAATACTTGGTACACTGTCCGGTTGCAACAGCAGTTAGTTTTGGCATTGTGTCGTGTGTTAGTCTACTTTCTTAGCTATGTGGCCCGGGGGTTTGGATATGGACAACACAGAGTTCCATCCCACTGGTATGTCACGAGTGCTAACGTGTTTGGCTGCTAGACAGCCTATATCATTGTCCAACTATACGTGTGTGTGAGTGACATATGTAACTACATATAGATTTTCTCTATCTCTAAACATTTCAAAATCTCCTCATGTCTAACACGTGCATTCCTATATTTTGCATTTATCTTGCACTCCAAATATATTTTTTCTAATGTTTTGTAAATGCCTCTCAAAGTCTTGTGAGTATCCTTAATTCGGGCCTTAATTCTTCACGGTTTATGACTGAGTATGTTCGAAGCCTTTGCTGAGAAAAGCAGATTTTGAATAACTACAGTTTGTACACTTTGGATAGTCCATAAGTAGCTTAGTTAAATATGGCATCCTATTGGCACCTCTATCTGTAGTGATTGATTTGGAGTTGGTTACTGGGTTCATAATCTTGAATATAACTAGCATGAAGGCTAATTACGGTTTATTTAGTTGAATTCGGATGTCTCATTTCTTTGCTAAATGGTTATAGTAGGTAATGTGTCTTATATCTCAACGTGCCAATATATGGGCCGCTTCACACTATGGGCCAAAGATCAAGAGGCCGTCAGTTTCCACCAATTAGATTGCAAGAAATCAAGAGTTTGGCATCTTGACCCTTCACACTAAAGGTCAAACTTCAAAGGACGTCATCTTCCAAATGTTTACATGGCAACACTTTATCATCCAAAGCAACATCATGTCAGCCTCTCAAGAATAGTTTGGGTGAAGCAAAAATGGAGACCCAAACTATAGTTGAGAAACCGTCAATTTGTTTCCATACAACAATCAAAACTTGCAAGATCTTGGCTGTTAGATTTGGAAGGTCTCATAAAAGTTGAGGCTTTGGATTTTGGGCTTGGCTTTTGGAGGCTTCACACTATGGCCATTCATGTTGAGAGACCGTGAAAGCTCATTGTCAAGAGTTTGACCTTTGGAGGCTTCACATTAGGACAACCAAAGGCATGGTTGTTACTTTGGGCAAGTTGAGGCTATCGGACAGCACGGACGGGCGCACAAATCGAACTAGACGAGCGGACATGTCCGTTTGCTCATGTTTTTTAGGGTTTTTGACCTAAAAATGGAAGAATTAAAATATTAATTTTCATTTTTATTACGTTATATGGCTTTGAATCCATGTTTCCACTTCATGTTGGTAACAATGACTGTCACTAGCATGTATGAAGTAAGTTTTTTTTGTCATTTTATACCATTTTTTAAAGTCAACTATGAGTTGACTTCACCAGACAAACCATGACCTCAATCGGACATTTTGGGTGTACGAGCGAGCAAGCGGACAAGCGGTTCAATGTGACAACCATGACTAAAGGTGTCATAAACAATAATTTATTGCCTGTTTTTAGCCCATTTCTTTGGCCTTGCAACAAGATTTGACCACTTAGTCCCACTGCCTCTAAGGTAAGAGGCTCAAATTTGGAGCAGGCTCTAAAGTGGAGCACCTCCTCAAATTTACTCTTTTTGTACATCTTGTTTTTCATAGCCCTTCAACAATGTACAGCTCATGTACACTTGAGGGGGTGCTCTATTATAAAGCCTTATGGCCTTTCCACTTCAAATATTCATAACTAATTCCACAAAGTTCCAAAAAATATGAAACAACTTGGGTTAGATGCTGATTCTTCTTGTCTTTCAAGGAAAGTTTATTGAAAATCATTTCAAGGAGTTTCCCCTACCCAAAATTCAGTTTCAGCGCTTAGATGCTCCATTTATGTGCCTCATACCTTACACTTGGTCTGCCATAGTGTGAAGCTGCCCTTAATGAGAGGTAGTTGTCAATTGCCTAATTTCAATGTTTTCTAGGATGATGGATATTTACTACAATTAACGTGTCAAAGACTAGGCTTCAAAAAGTTTGGGATTCTTAGAGATTCCAAATTTGGAAATGCATCTACTCATTTAATTTGGGACGCTTGGATGATTAGTTCTGAGTATATCATTTATCTATCCTTATAAAAAAATGCCCACTTTTCCTTTGTGATTTTTGTGTGTCTGTGTGTTTGTGTATCTGATTTGATAATTAGTGATTGGCCGAGGGCCAAGGGACAAGGTGAAAGGACAATGGCATGGGTGTTGGGTGTAAAACGCCATCTTTTGGTGAAATCTTTTGAACAATTTTCTTATTTGAATTTGAATTTAAAATTTAATGGTTGGAGAGGGTGACCATAAGACATTTTAACTTTGAATTTCAAATTCAATAAAACCTAAATGAATATTTTAAATTTAGATTTGAAACTCTTCACTTGAAATTCAAATTTAAGGGGTAAGGGAGGTGGATGAAAGCATAGTTTTGTGAGTTTTTAAATTCAAATGGATCTCATTAGATAATTTCTAATTTGAATCAAGAAGTTATCATTTTTTTCCACCCTCATTATGAATAGCATATATTTTTTTACTAAGTAAATTCAAATCATTATTAGAATTTGCTGAATTTTTTAAATAAATATTACTATTATGATTATTTAGTTGACTTTATTTGCTTCACTAGTAGAAAACTGCGTTGAAACCCACTAAATTATGTCCAATTGTTTTTGTTGAGTTCCTTGTTTCTAATGCACATTTTTGAGTTGGAATGACTTTTTGTGTTGAAATTTTGCAAAATTTTGCATTGTTCTGCTAAATTTTGCGTTGGAAACAAGGAACTCAACAAAAACAACTGGACATAATTTAGTGGGTTTCAATGCAGTGTTCTACTAGTGATTTAATTTGTTTTTAAAACTAAATGAGAACACAAGTTTATTTAGCTATGCTAAATGGAGTTACAAATTCATTTAGCTAGCTATGCTGAATGGTGTCACTATATTTAAATTGAATATTTGAATGGGCAACATATTTATTTGTGTTTTCTCTATGGGGTCAACTCCCTCTTTAATAGATTCCCTCATTCTCTATTCTCCGAATCTTGGCCCCCACTTAAAATCTCACCACTATTCATAATTTACCTTTGCTATATTACACCACCATGATAGACAAGTCTTGAGACCATTTTGCGGTAGCAAAATGGGATTAGAATTGGAAGAATTGTGGAGGGACACAAATGCATTGACCAATATGGAATAAAAAAATGCAAATTTGGTGCTAGAAGGCCAAAAAAACTCTGGTGTACAATACCCTAAAGAAAGTCTATGTATTCCCTCTTCTAGCATTCAAAAGAAGTCTATGTAATGTATGATATAATGGGCATTTCATTCTCATATTGTTGGTGTTTGATCCTCATGCAATCCCAATCAAGTATACCAAATCTTAGCTACTAAAAATCAAAATCCTATTTTTGGTGAATTATTTAAAATTCTGGATTTTAAACAATAACAAACTGAAAAACAATTGTGATGAATTTTTGAAATTTGATTGCACAAATATTTAGGAAACATTGGCATATATACAACTCTCTTTTTACCAAACATCATCAAAAAAATTCAAAATTTCTTCTATAGGGCTAAAGGACCATTGTTCCTACGGGGGACAAATGGGATTTTGGGCATATACCTATGGCTAAACTACTTTGCATGATTTTTCAACTTCCAAATCCAACTCAATGCCCCTTGGCCCCTGGCCAATCACTAATTATCAAACCAACAGACACACACACAAACACACAAACACACAAAAAATACAAAGGAAAAGTGGGCATTTTTTTATAAGAATAGATGAGTCTAAATTCCATTTTGCGGTAGCAAAATAGTCTCATGACTCGTCAATTGTGGTGGTATGGGATATATCCCCATTTAGCATAGTAGAGGTAAATGTGGTGTATCCATCTTGCATAGGTGGATGAATTGACCCATTTAGCATTTTTAGTAGAAATTTAATTTAAATTTTTTAGGAGAATTCAAATAGTTGAATTTAAATAGATTCAATTGGATAATTCTAATATAAATTTTCCAATAATCTAATAATTTGAAAATTTGATGATGATCATTTGAAATTAATTTAGTCATAAAACATATATGCTATTCATAAAAACTATACAAAGAAATTCAAAATTTAATGAGGCACTTTTTATTTTAAATCAATACAAACATGCTCTTCCATTTATGTCCTTGTTTTTTAAATTTGAATTTGAAGTTCAAACTAAGAATTATCCAATGGGGCTCATGAATTGAATATGTCTTTTCATGTCAATCTCTACCTCTTCCAATTTTAAATTTCAGATTTAAGTTTTAGAAACATTCAAAGGGGTGAAATTAACTTGTCTTTTCATCTCCCTCCCTACCCCTTTGTATTCAATTTCAAATGCAAACTAAGAGCTATCCAATAAGGTTCATTGAGAATGTCCTTTCATCTCCCAAATTCAAATCAATGCCCCTTGGCCCTTGACCAATCACTAATTATCAAACCGACACACACACAAACAAACACAAAATACACTATGGAAAGTGGGCATTTTCTTATAAGGATAGAAGATACCCTCTAACCGGTTAGTGAGTTTATCCCAATTAGTGATTTAGTTTGTGAATTTATCCACAATTTTCTCTTGGCCAATCAAAATGCTCATGTATTCTTTTATATAAGTAGATCTATAGATGATAACAAAAAGTTTATATTATATTCTTGGTTGTATTCTTATAGAAAATATTGTATTCTATTATTTATAACGATAACGATATATGAGATGAGATAAAAGTCATTCAAAATTTTCAAAACAATTGCAGAAAATTTAGAAATCCCTAATGTTAGAAAGTCCATAAGTACAGTAGTTAAATGTTTCATCAGTTTCTTTTACTTTCCCTTTCCGGATCAGCCCCAAACCAGCTCGCATCGCCACCACGCACGCCGCGACGGCCGCGACGGCCGCGTATGTCTCCGCGATCGCGACGGATCCAGAATTCAAACAACAAAACAAATCCACCGTAACAAATAAACTTCCGCCTGCAAGCTCCATCTCCGCCGGCGCACAATCTCCGACAAAACGTGCCGTCAGAGCCTGCCTGCCCTGCTGCCTCTGAAGCTCCACAGTTCCAGAACTTCCAGAACACCCCACTCCCTTAGGTACGCAAGTAGTTCTGTTGCCGGCCGTTTCGTCACCCTTCATCTTCATTTCAGAGACGCGTCAACTGCTGCATGGCTTGCAACTCCATATCTTTTCACAAAAACTAAACGAAAAAGTTCGTAGCTTTGCGGTCTCTGCACTTCAAAACTCTCTAACTTTCACCCTTGCCCTTTCTGACAATGCTAACGGGCTAATCAGCTATGTTTTACGTACACTTTGTGCCGTGGTACGTGAGAGACGTGTCAAACTGGAGCTTTCTACATCAGTGCCGTGCTAACTTAGTTATCTGAACTTGTTTGATGCTGTCGAGTAAGAAAAAAAACGTTACTTCACCAGTGACTCTGCTGTATGTCAGTTGAAGCTGACACTGACTTGCTTTTGGGATGACATGTCCATGTTCCAAATCTGCAGTTGCGATACTGTTCTATCTAGTAGTTAGTGTGTCACAGCACCAGTAGTCTAAGCTCTCGTTATCTGCAGCTATGTGCAGTAGTTTGTAGAGCAACGTCCAACATGGACGTGTTGATATTTTCTTCCTATTTCGGTAGTGTGGGTCCGTGATACAGACGTGACGAAGCACGGCCACCGTAAGAGCTTGCTTTAGGATTCAACCTAATATTTGCCAGTCAGCGTGAGGGATTTGTTGGATCAGAAAAGTGCAGAGTTGCAGTACTAATGATAGACTAGAATCAAGCTCCTTTCCATAGACAGGAATCAGTACAGATGCCGTAGATTTGCCCATGAGCTTGCGTCTCTGAAACTCTCCAAGCTTCGTAAACCTCGCCAAGTTCAGTCCTGTATTTGCATTCACATCGTAAGTACACTGACTCTTGCCGTTTGCACGGTGAAAGCCGAGCAGTTTCGGTGATGCGCTTGCAATGAACAACGTCACTCGAGCTCCGTGTAGGAACTTGTAAAGAGAGAATAAATAGCCTAGCTCTTTTTCTAATAGAATTTGTTGGGGAAATCGGTTCGTAAACTTTTGTAGTACCAGCAATGGCGGAGAAGGAGGAGGGTGACCGATCTCCGTTGCGAGAGCACCAAGGTACGAATAATGCAACAACTGACGATGTAATAAGCAAAAGCGACTTATTACCGGAGGCGCAATCATCATCAGCGGATTCCAAGCTGAATTGGTACATCGTGAAGCTTACGCTAGCAGCAGGCATCGGTGGCCTTCTCTTCGGCTACGACACCGGTACACTCAAATCCCTCCAAACACGCACTTCCAGATTTCTAGGCCATGTTCCAGATTACTGACTTTTGTTAATTTCCTTCTGTCAGTTTCAGGAATTCTTCACATCATCCCTGTGAGCGGTTAAACATAATTTCTGACTATTTCTTCTGTGATTATTCCCTCTGTCACATTTCCCTGCTGTTAGTACACAGAGAATTCATATGCAAATCCCTACAAGAAAATTGGCAAGAGTTTGTTAAACATTTCTGACTATTTCTTCTGTGATTTTTCCCTCTGTCACATTTCCCTGTGGAATTCATATGCAAATCCCTACAAGAAAATTGACGAGAATTTGCTGTGTTGAGACCACGATTGATTGACTTGGTGTTTTGAGAAAGAGCACGAATGCATGGTTTGGGATTGATGAGAGCTGTGTGGGATTTTGCTGCAGGGGTGATTTCAGGAGCACTGTTGTACATACGCGATGATTTCAGGGACGTCGACAAAAGCACGGTGCTGCAAGAGACGATCGTGAGCATGGCGGTGGCGGGGGCGGTGATCGGAGCTGCTTTTGGAGGCCGCATTACAGATCGGTTCGGCAGGAAACCGGCCATCTTAGCGGCGGACGTGGTGTTCGCGGTGGGGGCGGTACTGATGGCGGCGGCACGGAACGTAGGCATGCTGATTGCAGGGCGCATTCTGGTGGGGTTGGGAGTCGGGGTGGCGTCCATGACGGCTCCGCTCTACATCGCCGAGGCGTCGCCTGCCAAGATTCGGGGAGCGCTGGTGACCATGAATGTGCTCTTCATCACCGGTGGCCAGTTCCTGTCGTACCTCGTCAACCTCGCTTTCACCAAGGTCAGAGCGATGCTTATCCACATCTGTCACTCTCGGAAAAAGATTCTTGCAAAACCGTAGAATTATTGCCGACGAAGAGCTTTTTGCCTGCGTTTTTGTGTTCTCTGCACCTTAAACCCTAAAACTCCTGAGCCCTAATTCCTGAACCCTAAAACTCAAGATCTAAAACCTCAAACGTTTCGAACCCTTGTTGGGTTTCTAAATAATACTTACAGAAAATTTCATGGATCTAATAAATCTTAGGAAATACTTAATCATCCACCTAAAACTCAAGATCTAAAACCTCAAACGCTTCACACATTTGGGCTTCTAATAAATCTTAGGAAAAAAACCATGGATCTAATAAATCTTAGGAAAACTTAATCATCCATAAATTCATGCTCTTTTTGTATGCAAAAGTCCTACTCCTTTTGGGCCTTCCTGAGGTTTTTGGGAAAGGGTTTTGAATGAGAGTGGTCGAGTGACATTGCAGTAGAGAAACAAGCTTTGTTTTGGAGGGAGGTTGTTGAAACTGGATTCTTAGGGTTTGGGGATCAGGGTTTAGGGTTACTCAAGAGCTACTACCTCAGACGTGTCGATCCTTTGGGTTTCTAGTAAGTCTTAGGAAAAATTTGATGGATCTAACAAATCTTAGGGAGAATCATGGATACCCCTGAAGTTTGCAATATTTTCATAGATACCCCTGCGTTTTCAGAAATTACACAAATAAATACCCTTGGACCAAAATTTTCAGGGCGTTTTTTTGTTGTGCATGCCACTTGCCTTCTTCTTTAGTGGGAACCTCGCTTTTTTTTTGTTTCATTACATTCCCCTCTTCAACATTGGTCATGAAGGAAGTACAAGTACAACAAATAAACTCCTAATAATTTTGGTCCAAGGGTATTTGTGTAATTTCTGAAAAAAGCAGGGGTATCTATGTAAATATTGCAAACTTTGGGGTTATCCATGAAATTTTCCCAAACTTCATCTGAACTGTTGATTTGTTGCAATGTGATCAACTGAAAGGCATGGATCCCTGGTTGTTTTAGGGGTTAAACCCTAAACCCTAAGTTTTGAATCTTTTGTACCAGGCACCAGGAACGTGGCGATGGATGCTGGGCGTAGCTGGAGTCCCTGCAGTATTGCAAGGGATCATCATGTTCTTCTTACCTGAATCTCCTCGATGGCTGTACCGGCAGGTGACAACACGCACTCCCATACTTCGCAAAAAACTTCTAATTTTTTTTTCACTAATTTGCGTTTGCCCGGACTTGGTATTTTATTAGGGGTTAGGGTTTATCAAACCTACAGTATGTTTTCACCATGGTGAAGATTATGTCTTGGTACACTCTAGGAGGGAAGTCAAGGAGTAAGGTAGAAGCACCCTATATTGCCAACAATGTACCTAGTGTCATTACTCTCTACACATGGTGGTCATTCTAGAACTTAATCTAAGCAAGTCATTGAGAGCTTATTATTCTTGACCAAATTGATAAGTTATACATGGCTTCCCTAGATTGAAGTTCTAGAATGGCCACCCTATGTAGAGAGTAATGGCATTAGGTACACCGGAGGTATTGGGTGCTTCTTCCTTAAGTAGGAAATGAGTTGGGAGGTATTGAATGTTGTAATTGGCTTCATAATCACTATCACTCAACCTCATTTGGCAAATTATTGGACATGGAGCCATGGTTGTTTGCATTGAACAAATTGCCTGTCTGCCCCATACGGCCAATCAAACTCTCATCTATCTGATGTAGTCAACTCATAATTGATTTTAAAAAGTGATAAAAAAAGTTTACCTGTATATGTTGGTTACACACATGGTTCCTAACATGAAGTTAGGACGCAGGTTTAAAACTATTGTCATGTAGCAAAAATAAAAAACAAGTATTGATTCTTCCTTTTTTTAGGTCAAAAATCCTAAATTGCAACATAGGACAAACACCACAACCCGTGCAGTTTGTACTGCTCACCCACCTGTCTTGTCCTTTGGCTTGTTCTTTGGCCAAATCTTGCCCAAAGTAAGAACCATGCATGGAGCGTACTTAGAAAGCAATTTGGGAACATTATGGAGGTGATTTTGGGGGGTTTTTCAAATGGCGATGTGTGCAGGAGAGGCACGGTGAGGCCATTGAGGTGCTGCAAAAAATCTACCCGAGGCCTGAGGACGTGCAACAGGAAGTAGAGGAGCTTCAAGCTGCCGTGGCAGCCGATGAGCAACGCCGCTCCGTGTCCACATGGCGAGCCATTCTGCAACTACTCTCCTACAAACCAACCCGGCTGGCGCTCACTGCCGGTGTTGGCCTGCAGGTAAAGCTTCATACCTTTCTCTCTCTTTGAAAATCATTCCGGAACAAAACACCTCTTCAAATCCTTGAAACCCTATAAGAATGAATCCACGGTTGTTCTTCTAGCTACGGGTTTCATGGTCGGGTTTACATTCACTAGACAGTAAAAATCTTGACTTCGCTCCAAGTTCCAGCCAACTTGAGTAGGCCTTCAAAGGCTACAAGCTTACGAAGTGATGCGAGACGACCTTTGTTTAAAAAAATACAAAATTAAAAAGGATACGGATGCATGCATATTTGAAATGTAAATTGACTTTCTTTCTTTCTCTTATTCTCAATTTCTTAAAGTTTTTGCACTTTTTTTGCTCCGACTTTTGTTTATTTTAATCAATTCTCGTCCCAAAATTATTTGAAATAGTTAGACTGTTCACCTTTGCATGTTTCCATCCAACCCCATAATTTTACACGTTTATTTGGTTACTGCCTCCAATCACAGAGTTTTAGAATTGGTTTTCTTAATACTAAATGCGAATCTCTCTTCACGAAGAGTTTAAATTTTTCTTCAAACTCAAACTAAATTCTTTTGCCACGTTCGCTTTGTTTTTTTATTTTTTTATTTCAGGTTTGTCATAAAATTCGGAAAACTCAGAATTGGCTAGTGTTTAATCAAAACTACTAGAACCACGTGTGTTTGAGCACATCTATACGAGGGAAGTGCAATAAGGTTTCACTTGTTTGGATTTATATTTTTTCCCAGATATTCCAGCAACTCGTGGGCATCAACACGGTGATGTACTACAGCCCCTCCATCGTGGAGCTTGCAGGATTCGCATCCCATCAAACAGCACTCCTCCTCTCCCTCATCGTCTCCGGACTGAACACTCTCGGCACAATCGTTGGTAAGCAAGCAAGCAACAGAAAAAGCACACTTCAGTAAACCCTCCAAAGTTTGTTTCTTCCGCTACAAGAAAACATGACCCTAATCAACAATATTGTGTTGATTTGGACATCTTAATTAGGACATTTTAAACATTGTAGTGTTGATTAGGACTTGTTCATGTTGATTAGGACCACTTGATTAGGACTCATTAGGACTTGTTCATGTTGATTAGGACCACTTGATTAGGACACATTTTTTTCTACTGATGTTCTTGAGTTCTGATTTTTCGGCGCTTTGTTTGCAGGTATGATGCTGATCGACCGCTGTGGACGACGCCGGCTCCTGGTGCTGAGCTTGACTGGAGTCATCGTTGCGCTTGTTCTTCTCACCGCAGCGTTCCATGTCGCTGCCAACGATTCTCCGCCCATCGACGTCTCCCTCGACGACTCATATGCTCCGTTCGTCTGTGATTCCAAGCGAACCGTGCTTCCGTCCAATCACTGTACTCAGTGCTTACAAGCTGGGTGCGGATTTTGCGCTGCCAAAGGAGACCAGGCAAAGCCCCCTAAACCTCGCTTGTTACAACTACTCTTTTCATGCCAGTCAAGTGTACCGTAAAAATCATTTCTTCGCAGTCAGAAACGCAGAATTATTCATAGTCAGAATCGGTCTAATGTTCAAGGGTGCATGTCAGATGGGTTGCAGTAAGTCAATGCAGTTTTCTTTGATCACGTGAAGTTGATAAACGGTATCTTATGGCACTACCAGTGGTCTCCACCCTGATTTCTACAAGGGAAAATTTCATGGGTACCCCTGAAGTTTGCCATGAAGTTTGCCATTTTTTCATAGATACCCCTGGTTTTTCAGTGATTACAAAAATACCCTTGGTCCATCATTCTCAGGCGTTTGTTGTATTGTGCATGCCACTTCTTTCTCCCTTGTGAGCATGCAGCTTCTTTTCCATTCTATTGCACTCCTTATTTTAACGAAGTAGCGTGTATAACAAAACAGACGCCTGAAAATTTGGACCAAGGGTATTTGTGTAATTTCTGAAAAACAAGGAGTATCTATGTAAATATGGCAAGCTTTAGGGGTATCCATGAAATTTTCTCTTTTCACAAATATCAGTTACTCTAGCTGCGAAAAACACTGCTAAATATGCAGAAGATATATGCAAAAAGTTCAGATTTAGTACTGAAAATGCTGGTGAACTGGTGTGAAGATCCTGACTGACTCCGATTGGTCTTATACGTGCAGAATTTGCCGGGGATGTGTTTGGTGTCGAACAAGACGGTGGGCGACAAGTGCGGCGACACGACGTGGTTCACGAAGGGATGTCCCAGCCACTACGGCTGGCTGGCGCTCGCAGGCCTGGCGCTCTACATCATGGCCTTCTCCCCGGGCATGGGGCCCGTGCCCTGGGCCGTCAACTCCGAGATCTACCCGCTCCATGCCCGCGGCCTCTGCGGCGGCATGGCGGCCACCGCCAACTGGGCGACCAACCTGGTGGTGACGCAGTCCTTCCTGTCGCTGGTGAAGGCTATCGGCACGTCCATGACGTTCCTCGTCTTCGCCGCCGTCACCGTCGTGGCCCTGGCGTTCGTTCTCCTCTTCGTGCCCGAGACCAAAGGCCTCTCGTTTCACGAAGTGGAGCACCTCTGGGAGCACCGCGCTACCGCCGGCCGCCGCTCCTGGCGTCTGGGCTTCGCCGCTGCGGCCCCGCCTGATCAGAAGCCGCCGCAGACTGCCTGAGAAGCCGCAGATTGCCGACGCTTTGGATAGGGACGTTGGGAGGAGCTTGTGATTCTGTGCTCATATTACAAGTTTTAGAGTTGGCTTCTTTTTTGCCAATCTCTCCAAAAAACAATACAGGTACAGACAAATAAAAAGAAGTGTGAATACCAGTGAGAGTGTTAAGTTTGAGAGTTTTAGCAACTTACCAAAGTTTTTAGCCACTGGGCTAATTGTGAAAATCCCATTTCAAGACCTCTGAACATGTAAATACAGTATGTAGCCTTGCAGACTGCCCATGCTTTGGATCAGGAGGTTGGGAGGAGCTTGTAATTCTATGCTCATCTTAAGTTCTAGAAAGTGCTTTTATTTTTTGCTAAATTCTCCAAAAAACAATACAGCTACAAACAAATAAAAAAAATGTGCATACCAGTGAGAACCAGTGAGAGTGTTAAGTTTGAGATTTTGGCGAACTTAGCAAGGTTTTTAACCACTTGGGCTAATGGTGAAAATCACATTTTAAAACCTCTGATATGTAGATATTTAGCCTTGCTATATATCCCTTCTCTGTTGGGACACACGTGTACATATGACAATTTACAAATTTAACGCAGAACTTCCATGCGGACAATTTTCATGGGGTGAGGCTAATTGTTCTGGCAAAGGAGAGCCAGCTTTTGACTGTAATCTTAGGGGTTACCTTACATTTAAAGTTACGGCTGTTTTGGAGTGTCTCCAACTTTCAATCTTGGCTTTTCATTGGTTGATTCTTTGAGATTAGCCTCAATACATGGTTGTCCATTGAATAAATTGCGTGTCCACTTGCTCATTTGCTGTATGCGTCCTATTGAGCTCTTGCCCATACAATGTGGTTAACTCATAGATTTTACTGTAATAAGATAATTGATTTTTTTGAAAGTTCTGGCCAGTTTTTTTAGCCGAGAACTTCAAATTCAATGGGTTTTTTGCAATTTCAACCGGCTGCCAACACTCTGAATGCCGGTTCTGCCCCGTACACTGTCTCTCTGGCCATGATTTCCAATCACCTCAATTTATTATTCTGTCACTAAAATAATTTTAGAGAATAATGTCTTCCAAAATGATAGGCTTTCACTAGTTGAGATATAGTTGAGATTTTTTGTGTAGACTCATCAAAATTGTAATCAATATGGATGTATTTTATTCAAGTCTTCAAAAAAACTGTAACCTTGTAAGAAAGTTGTGGGAAATAAAATACTGTATAGTGAATAGAATTTTTTGAAAAGAAACTTCACTCAAGACTCATAACGCCCATTTTGCCAAAAAAAACCTAGATTCTTTTAATTGATAAATCAAAGTGGTAAAAATTGGACAACTGCAGGGTTTTTGTCCTTTGAAATCTAATGTACACCATATATTCTCATTAATTTGCCATTAGGAAAAATATGGGGCCCCAATAAGGCTATGAGTTTGGAGAGTCCTTAGCCATGGGAACGAAATTCACAATAAAATCATGCGCAGGCTGACGTGGCATCATTGATGTCACATCAGCTTTTTTTGATTTTTTAAATTAAAAAAAATCAAAAAGGTTTCTTATTTTTTAAGACTTTTTTGTTTTTTTGAATTTACGGATTTTTTTAAGTAATTTTTTTTGGCCATCTGTAGGATTGATTCCCCACATTAGGAACCACAAAAAATGAGGGCTAGAATAGTTTATAAGGGCCTTCCTAAGGCCCAATATTTTTCCTAATGCCTTGTTTCCATTGAAGTTACTTGGGTGTAAAATGAACCACTTTCTCAACACATGGATGACAAGTGGGGGTTTGTCACGAGAGGCTATAACAAATAGGATTTACTTATACTTGTTTGTTGGAAAAATTTTGTAAACACTCTTGAAGTTTGCCATATTTGTATAGATACCCCTGGTTTTTCAGAAATTGCACAAATAGTCAAATACCCTTGGGCCATAATTTTTAGGCGTTTGGTTTATTATGCACACTACGTCCTTCATGACCAATTTTAAAACAAGGAGTGCAATAAAGCATAAGACAAGCAATTTGTGTACAATGGAGAAAAGAACTGGCATGCACAATGAAACAAATGCATGAAAATTATGGTCCAAGGATATTTGTGCAATTTTTGAAAAACTTGAGGCAACTATACAAATATGGCAATACTTCAAGGGTGTCCATAAAGTTTTCCCTTATTTGTTTTATTAGCAAAAGTTTATTTAATCTATAGTGAAACCTCTCTTATTGCATGGAAACGGTGGGGAGTGTATTTTAGTAATATGCACACAAAGAGGTTCAAGTGTCATAAGTCATTTATTTCAACATGTGCATGATGTACAAATGGTAGGTGGCTCATCTAAAAAAATTAGTTATAGATATAGATGACTGCTTTCTATTATCACTAATTGATAAAAAGAAAAGAAACCAATGAGACTATGTTGTATTTTGCAAGTGGTCCCATTATGATAAAAATAACTCCATCCCTAGTTATTGCAACACACTTTGTGCACATAGAGAGTATGCAGTTTAAGAAAAACAATCTATTATGCAAATAGGGAATTTGCATTGTGGGAGGTTTCATTGTAGTGTGACTGTAGAACGAATAGTGTGAGCAACCTAATGAGCCTATATATGGTGTAGCTTGGCCGGGTCCATGGATATCTGGAACTATGAAACCCGGATGTCGCACCAATACCCTGGAACAGGGGGTATATTTTGAAACCCGGATAACACCACCCGGTCCCGGAGCGTCGAGCCGTGTCCAGCTGCTGCTGCTGCTGGGAGACAACAGAGCAGAGCCGAGCCATGGCCGGCGCTATGGCGAAAATGGCTCTACTCCACACGCCCGTCTCACCATTTCTTCCTTCCTCTCGTTCCGGAACTCGTCCCTCTGCTCGAGATTGCTTCTCCGCAAAAAAATTGAACAATTTTGATGCTTTTATGGGATCTCGAAACGTGGTGTGGAGTCCAAAGCGAGCTGCTGCAGGCGGGGTGCGTTTGAGGCTTAGAGTATGTCACGCCCGAGCTTCAGTTGGTGAAGACGATGGAAAGAAGCCGCAGCCGTTTCTACCACCGGTGAGCGATTGCCGAATTCCTGCACTACTCTTTTTCGATGGATAATTTCGTTGCTGCTGTTTTTAGGTCATTTTGTTGTAATTTCAAGAATCTGCATTGCAAAACACTGCGTAATGTGGAAGGGTATGGTTTCGGTGTTTTGTCCTCGAAAGATTGAGATCTCGTGGTTCTAGAATGATGTAATTGATTCATCATAAGGTAGTGCTCATAAATGGGCCATCTAAGGGCTGAAACTGATTTTTTGGGAGGTGTAACTTCTTGAATGATTTTTCAGTAAATTTTCCTTGAAAGATAAGAGGAATTGACATCTAACCCAAGTTATTTCATATTTTTTGGAGCTTTTAAGAATTAGTTATGAAATTTTGAAGCGGAAAGATCATAGATCTCTAAAATGGTTCACCTCCTCAAATGTACATTACCTGTACATTGTTGAAGCCTATGAAAAAACAACATGTACAAACTCAGGACATTTGAGGAGGTGAACCATTTTAAAGCGTGAACCATTTTTGAGCACACCACCTTATTGTGAATCACATAAATTTTTGTAAGTCGCTGAGAGCTACTTTCTTGTAATTTCAATTGTGTTTTGACTTACTAAGGCAATAATGTGAATTTCGATCAATGTGGAGTTGGAGTGTATCTGACATTGCATTGGTCCATATACAGTCAGCATATAACATGCAACTCCATATTAATCGAAACAGAGGTTCAATGTTCCTCATTTTCACACCAGTGATATATTCTGGTTACAATAGATTTTTTGAGCGCCAATTTCTACACTTGTAATTTCGGTGGATGAATCGAGCTTAGTCTTCGTTGGAATCAGTGTTTTCTTTTCTTTTTCTGGCAAAGTTTCACCAGCTCTGATTGATTTCGGCCATTGAAGTATCTTCCCTCCTAATATTCTCCAATGTTAAGGGGACAACGAAGTGCTTACTGTTCCTTAAGAAAACACTGGTTGAAAGACCACTTTCTCTGTATACCGCAATTTTAGGTCATTCTGTTGTTATAATTTCAGGATTCTGCGTTGCTAAACACGGATGTTTTGAAGGTTCAAACTCGAAACGATTGTGATGTTATGGCGTGTTGTATGAAAGTCATGTCTCGTAGAGATCAGCTCGAGTGTCGTTTAAGTATGCTATTTACACCATGTGTCTTTTATAGTATTTTAGGTCAAAATCCATTATTTATGCTGTCAACTGGTATTTCAACAAATTGCATTAAAACATGGACACTGACAAAGCTACGAAATGGAGTGTCTTTCACAGGGCGAGATGCAGTACTTTGGGAAGCTCAGTGCCAGTTGCGTTACTGGTGCATTGTTGGTGAAGTATGGGAGTCTTTGTGTGCCTTCTGTCACTTCTCCTGATCTCAATGTTGCATTGACAATAATCATTACTCCATGTCTTGTTAGTGTAGTATTGTTGGCACTCGCCAGCGTTCTTGGCGCATTTGGGAATACAAGGAAACAATGACATGTTTTCATTGCTATTGTATGCCTTTCAGTTGATTGTATTTTGCTTAATAATTAGTGGCTGATACTTGATCATTTGTTCTATTCTTCCAGTTAAGCTCGCTAAAGCATGCTGGTCCTAGTTTTCTTTTGACAATATCGCATTCTTCTGGAAGTGGAGATATATTCATTGAAGTTTGGGTAGACTAGTGAAGCTTTGAGTTGGGATGGTCAGTAACAAAATATATTTCACCTTCATGTGTTTTCATTTCAAAGCGTATGTTAGTAACGCTCTGTTGTTATTACGGGCATATCTTCAATAGTTGTATTCCACTGTATCCGCAGTGCTTTTACTTGTACTAGGAATATAAAACTTCTGACATTATAAAAAGTAGGGAAAATTTCATGGATACCTCTGAAGTTTGCAATAATTTCATAGCTACCCCTGCTTTTTCAGAAATTTCACAGATATCCTGAGACCAAAATTTTCAGGTGTTTTTTTTTCCCTTCTTCCTTTGTGTGCATGCATAACAAGAAAGAAATAATGTGCGCACAAAGGGAGAAGGGAAGTGACATGTACAACAAAAAAATGCTTGAAAATTTTGATCCAACGATATGCATGAAATTTCTGAAAAAACCAGGGTATCTACATAATTATTGCAAACTTCAAGGATATCCATGAAACTTTTCTTAAAAAGTAATATTTAAAACTACTTTATCATTGCCACACTTATTAATTTTCCTCTCTACTAATACATTTCAATTCTACTTGCAAATTTCCTATTAACTTTCAATTAGATAAATTGTAACTTTTTAAACATTCTTCATCCACGTAGTTCACTATGATTTACTATTTGCAAAATTCTCCTTGCAACCAAAGGTCACAAGCTTACAAATATAAAGTATTTCATAAATTCAGGTATTTTGAAAACATATTAACAAAAGAACGTTACCATAGAATTTGGGTTTTTGCAAACCCTTACTTTCAGTAAACTCCTATTTTTACGAAGTATAATCAAATATAACCATACAAAGCAATTATAAAATTCTAAAGTTAATCAACTAAAAGAACCAAAAACAGTTTCAGAGTAGAATAAAACAATTTAAAATATTAAAATATATTAATTCAATATTGTCCCATATTTGTCAAATTAGTTATTATTATACCTTATGTCAACTTCTTGTGCATTTAAGAATATGATAAAAAGCTTTTAATCAGGCGCATCCATCCCTAAAGTTTTATGCAATAACTAGTTGGTAAACCCATGTAGCTAAGCTAAATTTGTAATGGTAACTCCATTTAGCATAGATTAACCCCTAAATGTTCAAGGCCTTTCTGAACTTCTTGGCATTTTTAGGAAAGTGAACAATCAACCAACCTTTTCATAAATCTTATCAAGTTTTTTTAAACTGTAACCGTACAAATTTAAACTTGACATGTTAGAGATTACATGGAAAACAAAAACACAACAATATCACTTATAGTTTGAAAGATTATAATGTTTGAACATGAGGGTGTTAAAACTACAAAAATGACTTGAAGTTTTCTAATCCTCATTTCACATGTCAAATCTAAAAAGTTGGTCATCAAAAAAATATGAGGTTTAAGGTCGTTACATGTTTAACCTCAACCAATTTATGGCTTTCATAAATATTACTATATTTTTTTTAAATAGATTTCTGAAGCGGTTTTTTCTCCAAGCTCTAATGTATTTGAGGCTCATTTTCAAGATCTTCCAACACTAGAAAACTCAAGATTGCAGTGGATACCCTTGTACAAAATCTTGAATAGAAAAATCATGAACATTCATTTTCAAAATCAGATTTTTGATGTTGAAAATAGACTTCAAAACAAATTGATGTTAAAAAGAAAATACCAAAAATAGTGATTTGATAAGATTTTATTTGTCTTCAAAGTTTTGCAAACACTTAAATTGGGTGCCTTGGGCATTTAGGGGTCAAGATTTGTATTTTTTTAAAATCCATTTAACATAACTCAAAATTTAAGTAAAAAATATCCATTTAGCATCCAATCAACATAGGTTAATCCATTTAACATCCATTTAGCATATGTAAATCCATTTAGCATCCATTTAGCCAAAAATCTCTTTTGCATCCATTTAGCATATATAAATACATTTAACATCCATTTAGCATAGGAAATCCTTTAGTATCCATTTAACATCCATTTAACATAGGTTGATACTTATATAAAACATATACCATTTTTAACTCTTACACTTTTATTTTTGTCCAAATTTTACTTTGATTAAAGTTCTACTCTACTCTATTTTTATGTGGAATTCAAACTGAGAAAGAATTCATCAAACCGACACACACGCCATTGTTCTATATATATATATAAAAAAGATGTGAGCTTAGAAATTGTGATTACAATTGCAAAGAGTTAAACACTGCTCTTCATAAACCTAGCATTTATCCCTTTGAGGTGTCGAAATCTGGTTACAGCTACAGCGACTGGTCCCGTTGGAGACCTGGGGAACTCGACATCTGGAAACGAGGGCATCTGGTTCGGAGACGTGGGAGATTCTTGAGGCTACCGTCCCTCGAGAGCGGGCGGGCGGGCGGGCGGGCGTCGAGTCTCTTGACGCTTCTTCGTTGGTGCGAATCGTAGCGTCGATCGATAGGCTTTCCCTCTCATTCGATTTTTCGACTTTGTTGCGGTTCCTCGAGTGAGCTCTTGCTCACCAAAATATTTGTTGAAAAAGTTATTTTACTTCCTCTCGTGAGTTGAAGAAAAGAAGCGGTGCTTGCATTGCGGCGGAGGTTTTTGCGTTTCATCCGAATTTTTTCTTGCGGTGAGCGGAGGTGCGATTACATCACCATCGGCTGTTCCAAATTTTGAAGATACTACCGCTGCGTCTTCGCCATCGAAAACGCGCAACAGAAACGGGACATACAACGAGGTAAACAACATGATATTAATGTTTCTGCATTGGAAAAATATGCGCAAGGCTTTCTGCTTAACTTATTCCTGCGTCGATCGATTGCGTGATTAGTTCTTTTAGGATACCTTTTAACTAAACTTTATAAGCGATTGCATAACCCTCGGCAACTTGCGGAAGTATTTTCCTGAAGGTAGTTGCGTTTTCGGTGCGTCAGAGTGTCAACTGCGATAAGCGTATTTAAAAACCTTGATCGTTGTTTAATTTCACCACTTTTTATTGCAGCAATGTCAGTTTCAGTAACGAAATTAGTTACTTGTAAGCATTAGTCGTTATATTATTGGAATAGAATTGAACTCAGCTTCTTGCTACAGCTAGGCGAAAACCCTTGCAGTGTTGATGTTGTATCTTTGCCGGCTATTCAGTTTGCCGTAGTGAAGTCGTAACGGTAACGGTAATATGTTAATCGCTAGATTGCAACCTTCAGCATTACCGTTAGCAGGCCTTGCAGGAGGTTGAAGCTCTGTGTTGTATTGCTCTCACATTGTATCAGAAGCGTTGGATAGTAATACGAAGAAAGCATAATAGGAATTAGAAATTTGAATGAAGCATAATAGGAATAGAGATTTGAATAAAGCTTAGTAGAAGTTCCTGAGTAGAAAATATTATGTCACGGATATTGATATGGTGCTCAAGCCTCCTATCACGTGGTTTCCTGAGACGTAGTAGCCATATTCATGCAATTATGAGCGATTCGTCGTCGCTCGTGTGCAGGCGGAGTTTACAGAAAATGATCAGAACGTGAACTCAGAGAATTTGTATTTGGTTTATCTACATACGTCTAGGTGTTTGTGTGTATGATGACTATGTTATACTAGGTAGTAGAGTGTCCAAATGTTTCTAATGCGTGTTGCTCTACCTAAGTTATGTGTTTTTTGTCTCTTATTTGGATATGTTTCCGTATCTGCAGACTGTGAGAAGTCGGAACGAGATCAGGAGCCAGCGTTTTCCTGCGTCTGTGAGTAAGGTGTCAGTATTTTTGGAATGCGTGAATTGCTGAACCATAAATATCTATTATTAAGAACTATCCTTAAGCACACTCGTGTTTTTTACTCGGTAAATAAGCTTGTGTAATTTGTACGTGGTTTCGTCTACAGAATCAACATGGATTACGCACTTAATGTAAAGGTGGACTATCCTTCCAAGACGGAGTACTCGGATTATGAGGGTAGCGATTACTCGGGGTTTGAGGACAACAAGAAGCGGAAGGTCATGGAGGGCGGAGATGGAACATCGACCGTGAGGCTGTCTAGAGACGAGTTAAAGAAACTATTGGAGCCGCTTAGCAAAGAACAGCTGGTTGGCCTTCTGATAGATGCGTAAGCTTCTCATATTACCTTGAAATCTGATCACCTTGATGCATCTTATGATATTGTGTTTTTCTTTCTGGCAATGCGAGTACGACCTGCAAACCATCTCAATGTAACCAGGTTGTATCCTTATGTGACCAACTCCATCAAGGGCTTCATCGATACACCTGGCTCACCATATACTTTGCTCTTGCAAGGTTTAAGAGGCATTGATGTAGGACTCTTGACTTCAAAGCTAATCATCACAGTGGCAACTCCGCACTTGCTGTAGAATTTCTTGGTTTTGGATATTTTGGAGGCCGCATTCCAGCGTTGAGATCACGAGTTATGAAGACTAAAAAGTAGTCAGCAGAATGTTTGCTTTCTGATATGAGACCCTTCTTGTCCAGCTGTTTGGTTTCCTGAGGGGACTTTTACATGTGCAATGCACGCTTGACTGCCTTTTAGATGTTGATTCTGATTAATTATCAGAGAAAGCCTTATCTGCCCTGATTCACCGAACTAGTAATTTTCTGGCATTCTTTTTACCATTTCCTGAATTGGAGTTGCAGTACCTGACTGTTTTACCGTAATGAAATGTCGTGGTAGTTTTAGAGTGAAGCTTGGTCAAGTATTGAGGGAGTGAACATGCCAGTGATACATATTAGTAGTTATAGAATATTCTTTCACTCCTTTTCTGGAATACCGATGCTTTTTTCTGGTTCATTTGTCGATCTTTTGACGGGCGATGCGTCCGGGTTGTCGATTTGGTTGGCAAGCGATGACGATGCAAGAGTTTTGCTCTTTTCGGCCTGACAATCCAGCTTGATGAACTAAGATTTTCTAAATTTCTGTAATTGCTTTCTTGTTCTGGATTGAAGCCTTTTGAATGACTGGGATGCCTGGGACTGCATGTTTGGCTGGAATGGTTGTTGTATGCAGAGGGTCTCAGTTTCCTGCAGTGGCAGATGATATTAGAGACAGTGCTAGTAAGGACCCTGTTCACCGGAAGCTGTTTGTGCGTGGCCTGGCTTGGGAGACCTCTTCAGTGGCTCTGCGGGAAGTGAGTGTTCAAGTTGCTTGTTTGTGTTCCTTTTATTTTTATACTTCTGCTGAAATTCTGACCGCTGGGGACATTCTTTCACAAGGTAAATGAGTGCAAGGAAAGTTTGTGCCAAGTGTTTTTACTTGGTGGCTAGATCTCAAATTTTGTTGGGCTTGTTCCCTGGCGTTTTCCTCTGGGTGCCGGTACTTGGATATATTCGTATGGTATTCAGAGGTTTCATGCTATGATCTGCACTTGACTCTTATTTTGACCTAGAGTTGGGACTTACTGCGTAGTCTCTGGTGATCCGCTGTCAGACTTCTATATATATCCCTGTGTTATCTAATCCTAGGCTCTCACTCGCATGTGGCTCTTCATTATCCTTTGGTGCACTTTGCAATTGGTAGGATGCAATTACACGACCCATTTTTTCTCGCTTGCAAGAAACCGTCTAGTTGCTAAGAATTTATTTATGCTGAGAAACTTAGGGTAGAATGACCCATATACATAGATATCTTTGGTGACATGTTTTACACCGGCATTGGGATTTTTCAGTAACTTAAAGTAACTTAGTTTCAGGTTAAGTATCTGCTGACAGTTGTATTTAGACATGAGCCCTTAGACAAAGTAACAAATCTCATGAATAGTATAGAAGTTGACGTTAGTTTCAGTTATTTCGTTGCCAGTTTTACCAGTATTTAAGGGTTTTTCTCTCTCTACGAAGAAAGTTCGGTGGGATCTTTATCTTGATAAGCATTCATTGTATTATTCTATGCTTATCTTTATTCCCTTTGTACGCAGGCATTTGAACAGTATGGCGAGGTTGAGGAGGCCTGTGTCATCACCGACAAAGGAACTGGGAAATCACGAGGCTTCGGGTTCATAACGTTCAAGCACATGGATTCAGCACAGCGTGCTCTGAAGGAGCCCAGCAAGAACATTGATGTAAGTCATTCAGTGCAATGTTTGTAGTGTTTGATGACTTTTGAATAAGCAGGTTTGAGTTTTCTGGAGTTTAAAGTGCAGTAATGATTCAAGGGAGGGGTCTGATGGTGCAAGACTCTCTTTGTATGTAAGCCACAAATCCAGGTATGTGCTATTAGAGAGCCTTCAATTTGTCATACGATTTTCTTAACTGTACAGGGTCGAATCACGGTGTGCAACCTGGCCTCTGCTGGTGGTTCAAGTGGAACATCGTCGTCAGACCAAGCACAGAGAAAGCTCTACATAGGGGGTCTTTCATACGAAACAACCAGTGACACTTTGCTAAATATATTTTCACAATATGGAGAGATAGAAGAAGGTGCTATTGCCTACGACAAGAACACAAACAAATCCAGGTCTTCTATTGTCCAAACTCTGTTACTTTCCTACGGTTCTAAATTGAGTATAAATTAGTACCAACAGTAAGGCTCAGCCAGATTCTGTAGTGGACATAATCTGAGACATCGAGGTTTGTATGACATGTGTCCGTGTTTGTTTTGGTATGATAGCAGAGGGTTTGCCTTTGTAACATTCAAGACAGTTGATGGAGCTAAGAGGGCAATGGAAGACAGCAACAAAACTATCGAAGTACGTGTGATATTGGCAATGCATTAATTCTTTTCAGCTTCACTTTTAGATCTCTAATGTTAATGTCTATTACCTCTTTCAGTTGTTGACATATGATATGAAAACTTATCTTAAGTTTACAAACATGTGCCGTTTCTTTTGGACTGATATTCGTGCCTTTAGTTACCAGTACATCTCCGAGACTGGTGGATTTGGTTAGGTAGTCTAGCTTTGTACTGCCATCCATTAGTAATTTACAGAACCAGGTTTCGGATGGTCGGGAGTAAAATCTTTTCTTACCAGAAATCCTTCAATTGAACTTGCAGGGAAGGCATGTCACGGTGAAGCTTGCAGCCGAAGGTCAGAGAGAGCGGTCTCAACCACAAGGATCCTCCGCGCAATTGCAATCCATGCCTCAAGTGAACCAGGGATATTCTTCCATGAACCCCGGTATCTCAAATTACTCTCGACCTCAAATGGCGACCTCTGCACCTCAAACACTCAGCTTTTCAGCTTACGCTCCTTTGGCTTATGGCACTGGAGCTACATACGGCGGCCTGGTGACAAATCCACAGTACGGAGGTCTTTCAACGTCTCCTCAGCCTTACAATCCTTCTCAGTATGGACAATACGCTACCTTTGGGAGTCAATCCACGCACACAGGAATACCCACAGTGGCCTCTCTTCAAACCGGTTCGCTGTCTTCTTACTATACCGGCACCAACTGATAGGTGCCTGCCTTACACACACTTATTTGACGGAGTGGTTATGATATTTTGTTTTTCAATGGCAGAGACTTCAGAATAGTTGATTTCACTGATTGAGTAAAGAAATGTGACCTCTATTGTCATGACTACTGAGGATGCGAATGAGTTCAGTTTGTAGTTCTAGGTGATGTATCCGAAACGCCAGTGACCTCTATTTTTTTTTCTTCTTCTTTTCTATCACTGTATTCTTGAAACTTTTCTCGCTATGTTCTTACATATGCAGTTTTGTACTGGAAAAGTGGGAATTTGACTCTGGAAGTGATACTTTTATTTTTTACTTCAATTGGTGATAAGGGGAGGAGAGTAGACGAAAGTAAGGCTGGGAGGGAATAACAGTAGTGTTCTGTTGATTTCGTCGAGTAGGAGTGACAGGGTGAAATTTGTTTCATTATTAGGTTGTGCGCACCATTTTTGCTTGAATGTAGTTCTTTTTATTTATTTAAGAGCAAACTTTTATATCTCCTTGTTGGAAAATGAGAAAGAAAGTTGCATTGCACATAAGGAGAGCTTTTTGGATGTTTTACTATAAGAATTTGCTACAATAAGATACCTATTCAAACTAATTAGAAGCAGTAATAGGTTTCCTACTTTATACAACCTTCAGAAACGATAGTTATATATCCTTGAGAAACTTTCTCACCTTGAAGAACAATTCTTTCTTCAATTGTTGTTAAGCTTTATAGGTCTTCTTAATCTCTTTGCTCCCGCATAGTGATCATTTCTTCAATCAACAGTTTATACAATTATATGATGGTGGTGGTGTTGGAGATTCTATAATTGTTGTTCAAGAATAGAACACCAAGAGAGCATATTTTTTAGATATAATTTCACAAATTCAACATCCTTGTTGTAAGGTAAGTAGTTTGAATTGCGTCCCCTCTCTTGAAAAGCGTCCCATACGTAGCTCATAAATAGATATTAGGTGGTTCTTGAATGGACCCTCTTTAGTCATAGAAGAAAAGTTATATTCTATTGCAAGAGTCGATTATACTCCTTGATTTCACCTCATCTCTTTACAAATTGTAGTGGAATGGTTTATGGGAGACCTAGAATCACAAATAGGTGCCTATTGTAAGAAAACTTTGAAAATTCATCAACAATTCAATAATACTTCAAAAACACGAAAAAAATTGTGTTACATTTGGTATCTGTTTATCTTTGTTTGAAAATTAAATAAAAATCTTCTTGTCTCAAAATGCCTAGGGAAAGGCAATGTTGCTTTTGAGCTACCTACCCTAAGGAAGCAACGTTCTAGAATCTTACACAATGTGCACTCAACTTAGAAAATAATTGTATTGTAATTATCTAAACATTAAATCTTACATTGAATTTAAATTGTCTGTACCAAATATGATTTGAACCCTAATAATAATCTATGCAACATAATATTGAAACTGCACGTACCAAAACTTAGGTGAATTGGGATCTTTTGCTAAACGAAAAGAAAGAAGCAAGGAAATATTTGATTAATTCAATGCTTAGTACATAACCTTAATATACAATTATAAATTGCGCTTGATGGATCATGGTTTTGGCGCCTTACCATTTGGTGAAAGGGTGATAGATTTCATATCACAAACACATATTTTGAGTGGTGTTTGTATTGGTGCCTCATTAATAAAGCTTGCGTCCAATTTCTTCTTGTAATTAGGTCAATCCTGATTGATCATATTAGTTTCTATTTTTGCCTGGTCAACACAATCTCAAAAATCTAGTTCATGTCTTGAATGCTCAGTGCAATTCATAATTTCATGACAATTGTTCACTAGGGTTGAACGTTTTCCACATTAAAAATTCAGGAGGTAGGAAAAATAGCCGTTGTAAATTCAACAACTAGGTCAAGTTGAGCATTAGAGCATTAGAGATTCAACACACAACAAGAATGAAGGAAAGACAATTGTCATTATTAACCCCTAAATACCCAAGGCCTTTTTGAACTTCTTGGTATTTTCAAGAAAGTGCACAATCAACCAACTTTTTCATAAATCTTATCAAGTTTTTTTAAACTATAGTCCTACAAATTTAAGCTTGACATGTTAGAGATTACATGGAAAACACAAACACAACAATATCACTTGTAGTTTGAAAGATTATAACGTTTGAACATGAGGGTGCTAAAATTGCAAAAGTGATTTGAAGTTTTCTATCCTCAGTTTGCATGTCAAATCTAAAAAGTTGGTCATCAAAAAAATGTGAGGTTTAAGGTCATTACATGTTTAATCAATTTACAACTTCCAAAATCTACTCATGTATCTTTTTTTAATGGATTGCTAATGCGGATTTTTCTCCAAGCTCTAGTGTATTTGAGGCTCATTTTCAAGATCTTCCAACACTAGAAAACTCAAGATTGCAGTGAACACCCTTGTACAAAATCTTGAGTAGAAAAATCATCAATATTCATTTTTAAATCAGATTTTTGATGATGAAAACAAACTTCAAAACAAACTTGTGTTCAAAAGAAAATACCAAAAATAGTGATTTGATAAGGTTTTATTCGTCTTCAAAGTTTTGCACACCCAAATTAGGTGCCTTGGTCATTTAGGGGTTAAGAAGGTGTCAAAGAGTAGCTTGCCACAAAGATTTTTTTATCATGCACTCACCACGAAAGCAAAGAATGAACCCTCTCTTTTCATACTAAAAGTTTAAAATATTCATTGTGTGCACTTGCATATTGCCCTCCATTCTTTTCATACCAAACTTGAATTACAAAAGAAATCATTGCACTCAAACCACACCACGTTCATGAGATCACCGATATAAAAGTATGAATAACAAGAGAAGTGCAATGCTAACAAAGCAGGTTTTCAATACAATCGTGGTCATGTTTATGGCATGCATCATGATTTGCCACCCAAAAACAGCAAATGCATACACCAACAATCCTACCACAACTACTGCCAACAAATGCTGGAGCCTGAACATACCCCTACGCCAACTAATTTCATCAAGACTGAGTTTTGTATTTGAGACTCTTAGGAAAAAATGTTGTCACAAAGATTTCATTGAATACTTATTTTTTTGGGCGGTTACTACCCTAATTTTGAGTTAGGAAATTATGAAGTCTTCAATTTCAACATGTGCCACGTCATTATATTGGAATCCAAAGGCACCCAGTGCCAAAAGCGTCATGTTGAATTGGCGGAATATTTAATTGGATTTAACCCATGAATGACCATAGGACATAGTATATATGCTGCTCTATAATTGACATTTGCTACCAATAAGAAGTTTTAATTTGGGATTTCAAGTAGTTCACTAAAAGCTCTTTGATCTATTTTTCAACTTCTTGTTGATTTCAAACATAGTAAAGGTGTGAATTTATTCCAAATACAAGAAAAACACTTTGTATTGTATTGGTCTTGGCAGCACACTCAGATGTTCAGGGGTTAACTCAATTATGATACAAAATAACTAAGGCACTTGTACATATAGCTTAGTGGCTTTGGCTTGCTGCGCCAATGAGGTGGTGGACTATTCAAACCCACATGTTGGCAAGGTGCTCACTATCATAGTACACCCAATTATAATGGGAAAAATTTGTCGAGACACAAAATATGCTAATATTTTTGTGGGGTTTACCTTATAATGGAAGCATCAAGGATGGAATTTGTCTAGTGGCCTACCTTGTAATAAAGGCATCAAGGATAGAAATTGCAAGATCTCTATAGAAATCCACTGTTACAAATTAAGTTGAAATACGCAAAGATTGAATGATAAGTCATATAAACATAACTCACTTCTGTCTCTTGTAAAGATAGCATCTTGACAAATTTTACCTAAAATTCATCAATACTTTGTTTGTAGCTAATTTTTAAAAGGAGTTAAGTTTTTTAATTCAAAGTTCATTATAAAATGATGGTGTTAGTAATGGTAAGTTTATGCATACCAATCATACTACTAAAACCACAAGAACCTCTATAGTATCACATTCCAATCTTTGTAATATCACATCTCCACTCTTTGTGATATTATCACATAGATACAATTTGAAGAGCAAGCGCCAACCACTAGTATAACCTAAAATTTAAAAATCTATAAATTTGGTGTACATATCAATCCTAAATCCACTCCTCTATGCAATATCGTATAGTGGATCTTCATAAATCTTCAAAAATATAGAGATTTAAGACCTATTTTAGGGCTAAAATACTTTGCTTCTTCCTTTTTCGGCATTTGCTTGACCGGGATGCAATCTCCTTTTATGTCGCAATTCTTCGTCAATTGCGAAGTTCACATCCTCGATTTCATATATCTCGTTGCTTCGATCTTTCCATGTCGTCGCTCGAATATCTGCTCTTATTACTATGAAAAAAACGTAGGGTTTGATCTTTTTCCCTTAAGAGCTTTTTCAAAGAAAAACGTAGGGTTTGCTAGTAAGTTGAATCGATTGGATAGAAACGAAGACACTGTATGTATGCCACCATGACTCATTGAAATACACATTCCGCGTTTGAAAGAACTGGAATTTTCACAGAAACGGCAGTTGCGATGTTCTGTGCTAATTGGAGACCTGATTTGAAATTCATGAATGTAGAAGACTCCATTAAAGTGCAAGCCCACTAGGAGAAAATGGGTCCTAAGCAAGTGGTTCTAATCAACACAAAAATGTCCTAATCAACAATGCTATGTTCAAAATGTCCTAATCAAGATGTCCAAAGGATGGGGTTTTAATTCAAACACGACAGTATGCGCCAATAGTGTAGAAGAAGGCCGGATGGAGATGGACACTTCTCATTGCTATGGAGGGCGGCATTCGAGAACGATCTGGCTTAAGAATATTTTGCCAAAGTTTCATTTTCAAGTTTATTTGAGAGTTTACAATTTAAGAAGCTTTGGTTGTTGAAAACCCGAAACCTCGCCATGTGGAATATTCGAGCGCTCATTGTTTGTAACGACATGGTAGCGGCCACATGTGGTGGAAGCTTTCAGTAGTACACTCATCGGATTGAGAATCAACATCGCACATGTCTGTCCATTTCCTCAGCAGTTCATGAATTTTGGGTTGCAGTACCTGACGATCATGATGATGACCTCGACCTCTGTGGCCGGTGTGGCGGAGCCGGTGAACCATCAAGCGGTTTTACTACTTCATGTAATTGCAAACTCTGTGGAGCGCATCACATGTAATTTACAGAAACCAAAATCGTTTAGCTAGGGTTTGTATTTACTCGTAACCCTAAATTCTCTTACTCTTATTGAAGCTCAGTAAAATTGGCATTTTTACAAGTTTGTAAGGCGTTCTTGAAAGCTCTGATTAGGACTTACAATGTTGAAGAGGACATCAGGATTAGGAATAGGCTCATCAAAATAGAGCATATGCACATTAACCCTTAAGCGCCCCAGCGACGAAATCTTGTCGTTGGGATCAGAACTTGATCTCACTCTTTCTCTTGATTTGTACGGTGAAAGCAGTTGTGGTTGGTCCCCATCAGCAAAGAAGGTAGTCCTTTTTCAAATCTTATGGTCACTTTTTTAAATGTAATTTTCCAACCTCTGGTGGCCATTAAACCCCCCATTTTCTCCTAAACCCTAAAACAACTCCAGGCGCTTAGGGGTTAACTCTTTAGGGCCAAGGGCGCCCCGGATCAAGTTGCTTAGCCTGTCTCTTCTTTAGTGCTGATGCACAATCCATTCTCATAATCCTTGAGCTTAGGGTTTTTGTTTTGTTTTTGTTATGGTAGACCAACTGGCACCCCAACATGTACCAAGGTAAGGAAAAATTGGTTAAAATTGGAATGAACAAATGCTTTGGGCATGTTTATCCAATAAATTTACTAATATAAGCTACTTTCATCCAAAATTTGGCAAACAAGGTATTTGGGTAAGGAGGGAGGTTGGCCTTTTCATCCACTTTTCCACACCAGTTTATTAGTATATCAGTTGCCATAAGCAATCTAAGGTAAGATTTAGGTGAAAATTTGCTAAAAAAAAGGAACCCTCCTCAGCTTGACTCATTTTTATTCAAGTTTTTGGATTCATTACTCTTCCAATAACAATGTACATGGGCTTGTTCAATCTAGAATTTTTGTGCCCTCCAACATTTTTCAAAAGTCATTCACAACCACAACATGGCCAAAAAACTATTTCAATAACAATGTTTTAATCAACCAAAATTGGCTTCCTTGACCCTAAAGGGTTAAAACATCATATTTGTTAATTTGGGAAAAATAAGTGTCCCACTTTATACTCCACCTCAAACCCAAAAAGTTACCTTAAACTAAATTCAAAAGTATCATATTCAGTTTGAACCACTAATATTTTTCCCTTGCAAATACCTCCTCTCAAGTGAGGACACGTGTACAAAAAAAACTACTAGCTAGATTGGAGGAGACCTCAAACTTTCACCTCAAAATTTGAAAGTCCCAAAATGTACAGTTTTTCCCAAATTAACGAATATGGTGTTTTAAGCTTTTAAAGAAGACATCAGTAATCAGACTGGTAACAGACATTCGGAATGTCACTATCTAATTTTCTACTGTAATGAGCGTGGAAGGACAACGGTGAGTTCAATGTGATCCAGAGTTGGTGGCAGTCAGAGCCAGACCTGCGCTTGGTCGTCAGCATGCTCTTTGCGAGTACTATTTTTTTTTTGCCGTGCAGGTACCATCTCCGTACGGCGTAGATCTTACACCATTTTCATTCAGGTGCTTGTTGTCTCAATCTTTCTGAGCTTTTCAAGCACATTGTTTCTATCTAAGGTACACAGTAAAAATTATGATGAGGAGTGCAGGTTGTTACTGATTGCAATAGAGCTATTGAGACACACTTGCTAGGTACATGAAAAGATACACAGAATTTTGTGTGTCAAGTGGACTTAAAGATAGCCACGCTTGTTGTCTAACTCAAGGTTTCTCATCGTCATCATCATCTCCTCAATTATCACCTGACCGTTTACACTAACTCCCTGTTGTACCATTGCTTTGTCGTCAGCTACGAGTTTCTCTGTTTCAGGACTTAGTAAGTTATGCACATAGGCTTTCATAATTGAAGAACATGGTTTACACTGACATTGTCTGGGCAGGAATCTATGAATAAAATCAACAGCTATGCGAAGTGAATGATTCTACTGCACTGACCCTACATAAGTAAAGACTGGCGCATGGATTCTTTCAAAGTTGTGCGAGGAATTTGGCATTTACATCTCGAGTGAGAGCTCTCCATAGCTGGTGATTTCTTGAGCAAGTGGTGTGCTCACTAGTTGCATATATATGTATAAACACTACGCTTCAGTCCTTTGTGCTCATTGATCTCTTGCTCACTCTTCTCATCCGAAGATATCCACTGCATGTCTTAGAACTCTTCAGCTTTGATATCCATTGTACTAGTTCTTAGAAAATTCTATGTTTTGAGTGCGTTTCTGCTAGAAATTTGCACTTTTTGTCTCCTCTTTTTCTGTAGCTTGTGTTCTCGCAAGCCAGGATATCTAGAGTGTGATAACATTCATATTTCAAACTGTTCTTAGAGCTCTTCAGCTTTGATATTAATCGTAATAGTTCTCTGACAATTCTAGATTTTGAGTTGTTGGGATGCCTTTCTGCTAGAAATTTGCACTTTTTGTCTCCTCTTGCTTGTGTTCTTGCAAGCCAGGATATATCTAGAGTGTGATATCATTCATATTTCAAACTGTTCTAACGACAGTGCAGCAGGCTGTCCCAATGGATAACCACAGCAGCGTTCTGGTCGTCTTAATGGCGATTATCCTTGCAGCTACAATAACTTGCTGCAGTGCTCAGACGTGCTCATCAAGCACGGTGGAAGCGTTACTGGAGTTTCGAAGTGCATTTACTGACACGAATGGCAAAGTGTTCTCCACTTGGAAGACCAACACCGACTGTTGCACTTGGGAAGGGATTACATGCCAGAACGGAAATTTGGTGGAGCTGAATGTGGAGGGACCTGTAACAACTAACCGGAGCTACACAGAAGGCAAGCCGGGCCACACATTGTCCAAGCTCAAAGACCTGCAAACACTGAAACTAACAAACCTCCAGTTCAGTTCCAAGATCCCATCCCAGTGGAGCTCGTTTTCGGACAGCTTGGTGGCGATTACGGTGAACGATTGTGATCTCCAGGATTCCATTCCTTCAGGGATAGCCAGCAACAGCCGCCTGCAAACGCTTGACCTCAAATCCAACAACCTCACTGGGGAGATTCCTTCGAAGTTGTGCAATCTCCAGGATTTGAAGTACTTGGACCTTTCTTACAACGAGCTGGACACTGATTCTGTCCCGGATTGCATCACCAATGGCGGCTCTGTTACCAATGTGAATTATGGTCATCAGAGCGCCAACAATTCAGAGAATGGGGGTGATAGTGGAAGTGGGGGTCGTAGTGGTGGTGTCTACAGCCCATACAACGACGCCACATCGTCTTTCCAGTCCAATGTGATAATTCTCCTTCTCCCTGTCGTTCTCATTTTGCTGCAATCCTTTCACTTGGTTTGATCTTGCAGCAACCTGTAATCCCACAAATTCGATCTGTGCATTCTTTACTAATGCTACAATACCAAGGTTGTGAAGACCTACCATCTGCCGATAGATCGAGGTCAATTTCTGTTCAAAATTTATGTAAGATGCATCTTATCTGTACTCCTATAGGAACAACGGAGCTGCAAGGTACTGAATTTCATCCTGAAGCTCGCTTGGAAGGTTTAGATGGTGGAAACCTAGCTTGACGAGATTCGGTAACATTCGTCCTTGATCATCCGGAGAAATGTTGACAGTATGTAATAATTCGTCTCAGGTATATCCAGTTGTAATGTTTGTTTATATCCAGTCGAGCCTGGAGCCTTGAAACTCGTTAGTCATTCTCCCAGAGAAACTCTGCTGGCGAGTTTACTGTACAGTTTGTATTCTATAGAGATAAGGTTTGTACATTGTATTTACTACGTGTTTGAATAAAAAAATTGCTGCCAGCTCTGCTGACACAATCTGTCTGCACGCTTTTGCATGTTCTCTGAGAGAGCTGTCTCCCTGTGCTCAAATCGTAACAGAGTCGATCTCACTAAGGTAGTGTGCTCATAAACCGTCCATCTCAGGGCTGAAACTGAATATTGGGGAGGTGAAACTTCTTGAACTATTTTCAGTAAATTTTCGTTGAAAGACAAGAAGATTTGACATCTAACCCAAGTTGTTACATATTTTTTGGAGCTTTGGGAAATTAGTTATGAAATTTTGAAGTGAAAAGGTCATAGGTCTCTAAAACTATCCACTTCCTCAAATGTATATCACCTGTACAATGTTGAAAGGCTATGAAATACAGCATGTACCAGAAGAGTACATTTGGCGAGGTGAGCGGTTTTAGAGCCTGAGCCGAATATGAACAGACTACCTTTTTTTCTGCCGACATAACCTACGGAGAGGACCACTACGTGGCAAGCCTTCCAATACAAAGAAACAAGGTATTTTGCTAGCTCAAAAACTGCTGCTAGCCACATGACATGATGAAGTGTTTCTGAAGCAAGGCTCAATTGAGTAAAACCGCAATCAAACTATCCAAAACAAAGAGAAGCTCCGCTGTAGTTTATTCTCAAACGATGGGCATCACTAAAAAAATTCTAGCAGTGCCCCTTTTCTAATTACAACTTGGGATGACGAAGCACTTTTCAGGCTTTGGTCATAGAGCCAATTCTCTGCAACCATGTGCATTCATCCTTACGTCATAACATTCTATGGTTTCAAAGCAGCGCATACTCTGTACAACCTGCACTAGCCATGCTTCACAAACCCCCGACTATGCAACCATATGCGTTTATGCTAACCTGATATTCTTTTTTATTTTAAGACCTCCTCCCTGTCCTTGCTTGCAACATATGTTAAGAATGAGATATTGGGCATTCAGAATATCGCAGGCAATTCCAAGGTGTTACAATAACCCCATATTGAAGAAAGTTCTTTAGTGGCTTTATGCTTGACTTTCACTTGCCCTCTGTCCTCCAGTTCCCCGAGCTGACTTATCTTGCAAGTCAACTTCCTTCTCATTGTCCAGGAAAGCATGTGTGCTGCCCTCATCGTCCCTTGCGCTGTAAATCTCACTGGCCATCTCAGCTGCTGAGTCTTCCTTGGGTTTCTCTTCAGCTTTGGTTGCAGTACCGGACTTACCTGCACAAACCGAATATCATCCACTCAAGAACTATAACCAAAACCTAACCCTAGCTTTCAGGAGTATCGAGATACAGAAAGCAGAAATTTTTTGCACGAAAAGCCAAATGGACGTTAAGGATGTACACCACCTCAACATCAAAGCTCAGGTATGTTTGAAGTCACTTAACAATATACTTAAAACCCTCGTTATTCTGCTTTAATCACACATGTCTTTTTAATATGGAATCGAAGTAATACACCTCTGGTACAACAGAATTCTGTCTAAGAAATGAATATATTTTCTGTTGCGAGATGGTAACTATGGAAGTATCGCTATTTTAAATTTACTCCCTCTATTTCTCTAAAAAGCTCCGGCAAGTTAAGCAATTAGAGAGCATTCCTCTCCTAGCAATCTTGGCTTTTGCCCATATGAAGTACCATTGTTATTACTAATCATTAAATCATCAATTATGAGGAGCTCGCAGCATGCACAAATATGGTACTTTTTGCATGGAACTTGGGTGCCCAAACGGCAAGCTGGAGACATTGCATACATTTGGTAGATGGTATATTGATTCTCGAATGCATG
This sequence comes from Ulota crispa, assembly GCA_963920765.1. NCBI lineage: Eukaryota > Viridiplantae > Streptophyta > Bryopsida > Orthotrichales > Orthotrichaceae > Ulota > Ulota crispa. Next base: position 23,154,138 of record OY987246.1, on the reverse strand, counting down.
TGTCACTAGCACAAAGACTAAAGCACAGTTAATCCTTTGTAAGAAAGGAAGCTTTTTGAACGTTTTTAGGGGGACAGAGGGAGTAGTTACCTTGTTCGAAAAGCTCATTGCTCTTACTGTGGACTATTTCATCTGCTGCACGTTTGCCTTCGTCAGCACCAAACTGCACTGCCGTGGTGGCTTCTCCAATCGTCTGCCCGGACTCCACCGAGTCCCGAAACGGCTCCTGCTCCGCATCGATGGTGGACGCCGACTCCGCCTTCTCCGTCTCCAGGATCTCATCCCTGGCCTTTGACTGCACGACACAAATAACTCAATATTAGGTAAATTGGGAAAAACAGTACATTCTGAGACTTCCACTATTTCTGTCATTATGTATAATTCAGCATATTACAAAAAACAAGAGTGCACCTTCTTATACAATAGTGAAGTCTCGGTGATTGCCTCCAAAAATGTCAAATAGTTACAACTTTGAGCTATAGCTATGCCTTTATTTACTGTATGTAAGAAAGATTAAGGTGGAGTACGAAATAGTCCCTCTGTTTTTCCCAGTTTACCCAATATGGTGTTTCAATACAAAAATTCTCCGTTTTTCCCAATTAATACACCTAATATGGTATTAAATACAAAGTTCTATGCTGCTTCGTATAGTTCACTCTCTGCAATAGGAGTAAACAAGTTATACAGCCCTACTGCAAAACCCTACTTTTCTCCACCAACATGGAACTGATCCGATTACCGTGCAAGCTGAGAAAAGCAAAAATTGTGGCGGAAGAATCAGTGTATGAGCAAATACCTCAGCATTTTCAGGAGCTACTCCATCAGGCGCAGCTTTCACTGGTCGAATTCCTTCCTTCCAACTCCAAATTCTCACTGAGCTTAGAGCAATCATGTGAGTTGACTTCAAGCGAAGTGCAAGAGCACCATGAGCGTTGCCAAGTGATCTTTGAAATGGAGTTACTAGTGCACATCTTGCTCCTGCATCTCCCACCCTGCTGATCCCCCTTTGCAGGACCAATTTCCCTGTGGTGGTGCTAATTTGTGGTGCATGCAACAGCTTCATGTTTTGCAAACTCTGCAACCTGCACACCAAATTCGTACTCAATATTAAAAGAACAGCAATAAAGCAAATCTGGTTCAAAACCTCCGCAGATATCAAGTACTGCTCCTCCTTTTCGACGTAGAATCTCTGATGCAGGATCGAAAAAAGGACGTATCTATAATACTCTCGACTCTACCACTTCCCCGAAAACATTAGCGCCGCTTACCTTTCCTATCAAACAATAATTATCTCAGTAAATGTAGTGCAATTCATCTTCGACCTTTTAACATCTCTGCAACAAGGACGTAGCGTTCCTAAACCCTAAAACTAGTGACTCGTCGTGGTTTTCGTTTACCTTGATTTGAAAATCTTGAGACTGAGTAAAAGTTCGAAAGAATTCTTTTCTTGGACCTTTTCTTCGGGTAAATGCACAAGCGCAACTGAGAGCTCACCACAGAATCACCAGATCAGCTATGATTCTAAAACCTCGATGACAAATGTCTCACAATGTTCGACGAGTCTCTTGGAAAGCTGTGAAGGACGCAACAGAGAGATCAACAACCAGGAGTGGCTCACCTAAAGTTTTGTGTGCCGATCTACGGCGTCTCTTGGATCTCTCCAAGAGCAATTCTAGAAAACTGTCATTCTCGAATCCCGCCGGTTTCGGCCGCTGAACTGGCGGGATTGACAAGCTTGCTTACAAGTGGCATCGGGACTTCGCGAGGATGCCAAGTGTTGTGCTTACCGGCGTCTGGAGGTCGCTGGAGTTCTCGTCGAGGTTACAACGATATCCGTTGTACGGCGGCTCGTTGAATAACACGGTGCATGTCCGGCTATCGTGGCGGATTTCTGGAACCGGTTATCAATCTGGTTTTCCTGCCGGATAGTCCTAATCGGTTGTTAACGTGGCCCATTTCATTGGATCCTGGGACACTGGTTTAGAACTGGTCATGGGAAATTTGACATGTACACACCAATGTACGGGGGGTACCCTCATTTAGTTACTAGCTAGCCGCCGGTTGATTTTGAGACTTGCGTAATTGAGTTCAAAAGTTTAGGAAAAAAACAAAAAAAAGAATACTCTTTATTTTAATAGGTTCTAAACAATCATTTGGTTCAAAAGAACGTACGATATTGGCCGATTAAGTTAAAAAAACTCCCTGGACTGTGAACTACACATCTAGGGTTTGTTATATGTACATTGGGGGGTGGCAAATTTTAGATATATTTATCAGTAAGAAGTTGAATTTGGAAAATTTGATTTTACATTACATTTGGATTTAGAGATCTTGATGTAGTTTATAATTATAAAGGAAGATACAATTGAACAATGCTTAGTGGAAAAAACTTAGCTAGAGGACAAATTATAACTTTTACCCTTGTTTGTAAAAAAAGCTAAGTTTTTCCATTAGGAGTTGTGAAATTATACATTTTGGTTTGATTTACCAATATTGTATCATTAAATTGATATGAGTTTTAATGCATATTTGCATTTGTTCTCTTGTCTTTCACAAAAGTGGTTATGTCATGATTGAATGAATAATGGACCTCTTGAATTAAAAAAACTAACATTAAATTCTCAAATTGCATGCTGACAAGGGTGTGGATTTAGCATTTTTGGATGTGGCTTTACCAAATCCTTATAAAAATGCGCTAGTAAATATTAGCAAGGGTGTGATTGGAAAAAGATACAACAAGTGCTAAAAGTACAGCAAATGAGCATCAAGAATGGATATAACTGCCTTTAGTGTAAGAGATTTACTAGAAAGACCTGTTGTTGGGCAAAGTGAGTATTTAATGGCAAGCAATGAAGGAAGGGCGACAACAAACAAGCACAAAAGAAAATAATATTTTGGTTATTATTGTGACAATAGTGGGTGTCAACCCTTCAATTTTTTAAGGTTTTTGGATAACTATTTCAAGAAATTTACTCAAAGTTACAAGGTGGTGATGATACCGCAATCTACAAAGTTATTATCTTTCCAAAGCTTCACAAACTATTTGATAAAAATTTCAGTAAGTTTTCATAACGTATGTATGGGATAAAGTCACAAAGATTGATGTGTGATATTATAAAGGGACATATGTGATATTATAAAAGTCGAGATATGATATTACAAAGGTCACTGTGATAATACCATAGAGAATGGAGATGTGATATTAAAGAGGTTGGGGTGTGATATTAAAAATTGTAGGATGTGGTATTAAAGAAGGTAAGATGTGATAGTAAAGAGGTTATGATGTGATATGGTGTGTCCTTTAACCTCATATTTTTTGGTGACCAACACTTTAGGTTTGACATGTGAAAAGAGGATTGAAAGACTTGAAGTCATTTTTGCAGTTTTCACACCCTCTTGATCAAACATTATAATCTTTCAATCCATAAGCGGTATTGTTGTGTTTTCTTTTCCTTTGTGATGTTTTACATATCTAGTTTGAGTTTTTATGGTAACAATTTAGAAAAAAGGTGATACAAGTTATCAAAATGTTGGTTTTTAATTTTGTTTCGAACAAATTCCTAGAAGCTCAAAAAAGGCCTTGGACATTTAGGGATTAAACAAATAGCATACAATCATCATTTCAAGCTGAGCCAATAAAATGCAATGCAAATAAAATCCCTAGTAGCCAAGGCTTCACGCAAGAGTAGACGGCGCAAGCATTGGAGCTCCTTTAGCACACCGCACAGCCTCCAAAACATGCGACATTCTTGTGGTAGATCATGAACTGCAATGTCGTCACCAGTGCTTGGCACCGCACTTGCATTCATTTAGCCGCGGCAGAGTTTCCACGCAACAACCAAGATGAAGAAACATTTACCCATCTCTTTTATTATTGCCTGCTCACTTGGGAGTTATGGAGGAGCTTCAATAAGCTAGCGGCAAGCAAGACCAGCTACAAGATTCTAAACGCAAGCGCGGCAATAATCAGAGTAGCAGGCACAAACACCATCACCATTATAGAAAAGTACGTCCATTGCTACCAATCGTGAGACTTGCTCAGATCCTTCATAGTTTAGTACTTATAAAAGGATAGATGTAGTTGCAAGTATGGCAGCAACACCGCTTAGAACATTAATAGTATTGCAATTAGACTTTAGTTTTGCCAAGTTTTGTTTTGGCTCCAACTTACAGTGTTACATGGATTTTTTTCTTATATCTTTGTAGTTATAATTGTTATATTTTTTTGTTGTAATTGCTATGTTTTTATTTTTAATGCCAAATTTGTTAATTTGGGAAGAAACCCTAATTTTGGGAGTTTAAGGAGACCACCTCAAACCAAGCTCTAAATGTAAGGTGATTACAACTTGGGAATCTAGTTTTCCAATTTGATGAATATGGCATTTTTTGTAATTATTGTGTTTTTGTTGTTGCAATCTCTATATTTTTGTGGTTGCATAAGACTCAGTCTTGTATGGTGTTGATTTGCTTGTTTGTCTCTACTTTACAAATTCTTTAAAGTATGAGCTTAACCCCTGAGCGCCTAGACCGTTTTCACCAAAATTAGAGTTTTTGGAGACTGACAACTTTGATGCATTCCAAATGACCGATGCTAATTCATTGTTCAGCTGATTCTTTAGACTCATACTCTTGTCTACATAACCCCTATGCAAGGAGCTAAATAGATGAATAAGTACATATGTTCTTTTTCTCTAAGAAAAACACGCATAGCGAGTTGAAGCCTGGCGAGGTGCCTGTCATACATTCTAGTATGGATCTCTTTGTTAATGCTTCTCTTTTCTTTTTTAACTCATGCAGCATCAAGAGCTTGATGTTCATAGTAAGCTTCTAGTTTCTACCGGTTATTGAGTGTGGCTCCCCTGGAATCTTTGCAAGATCTGCTTCCTTTATAGTGCTTGCTTGTGCCTTTGCGTTGTTCAAGCTTGCCCTCACACCTCTTGAGTTTGCCACAAATCCGCTCGCGTATGGCCTCATGTCGTTGTTCATTGGCTTCATGCCTCCATTTCCTCGTTTTTTTCACCATAACCTTGTTTCAATCCACCACCGCCTAGTTGCGCACCATCGCTTCCTAAATTGGTGCCGCCATCACTTGTCCCCACTCCGCTAGCAATGGGTCTTGCATCGTGTAGACATAGATTTGCAATGCTTGTTTTGTGAATCGCGTCACTTGGGCTACCTTCCAAGTCCCTGTTCATAGCTTGTACGTATATCTTCTTAGCAGCTTTCGCCCTAACCAACTTTTGAGCGTCGCTCAGGCTGTCCTCGCGAGCCACTACCTTGACGTGTCTTTTGGTCTCCATCTAGTGCATGATTCCCTCATATTTTGCTATTTGCTCTATCCATCCTGCTGAGATCATGGACGGGAGGAGTTGCACTGGATCTAACTCCTCAAAGCTGCTTTTCTTCATTGTAATATCTTCTACTACCATCTTTTCTCCATGCTAGTGACAATGATTCAGAAACAACGTTTCTAGATTTAGATAAAAAAACTTTAAGTATTTTGCAACGGATTCTTTGGCCACACGTCTTGGACTTAAGTGCTATCAATCTATGTGACTCTCTTCCACTACTCCTGCTTAGCAATAGACTAACTGTCTTGAAAATTGCCGCAAAAGTTTCCAACGTCGCTATTTCCAAATCTGAATTTGAGGAGGTCGTTAAGATCAACTATGTGGGCCATTTCTTGAGTTTTTCTTTTTTCACAATGAGAATGCCTAAGGTTCTACAGTGCGTTGCTGTTGTTGCGGTAGCATCGCCGGAACTAACAAACTAATATTCAAAATTTGGAGAATATTCCCTCATTGTGAAAGGTGGATCTGGAGCGTAGGAGCGTAGGAGAAAAGTGATGGTGTAGGTAGTTGCTCTTGAAGATTGTTTCCAATCATTTTTCTTTATAACAAAAAATCAATAAAACTCCGAGGTGTAGTGGGGTGTTTGCGAGAAACGGGTGTCCTATATTTTGTCTCCTATCCCCCAAGCAACATGTTATAGGGTCATATCTTTTGCTTGAGAAGTGAATTGAGATAAAATTTTAAAAGAAGGTGGAGGTAGAAGTTATAAACGTTCACTAATTTTTGGGAATTTTTAAAAATTATTTTGGTATTTTGTAGGTTTTAGATTACATATCTACCTTTGCTGTTTTGGTGGTTCTCAGTACTACATTGGGTCATAAGATTTGAATTTAGGCCCACAAATCTAGATAGAGCTTCATGAGATGAAGATACAAGTATCTACTAACCTATTTTTCAAGATTCCAATTTCTTTGTCTTGCACATTCACTCAAAGTGAGCATCCTTTCTCCCTCCATTGGTGAAAGACCAAAACAAATTTTTCAAAATTAATTGCATTAGTTCAAGCTAACAAGGGAGATCAAAAATGACTATTTTTTGTTTTATTTTTTTGAATTTTTTTGAATTTTTTTTGTTGGTTTCTAAAAAGCAAGAAGGAAATTGTCTTTCTATTGGTGATTTCTATCCCTCTATTTTTGTGCATAACTTTTAGAATAAAATTTTTCTAGGTCTAAATTTTCACAAGTATGCTACTTTAAGTGCTTTGCAAATTTTCCATATTTTATTGTATTTAAAAAAATATATTCCAAAAGTTCATAGTACTACGTAGTACTACCAATTTTAAGGGTGTTTGAGACAAAACAGTGAAGTGTTTCTTGCAACCACCCAATGACACACTCCTAAGTTGCTATTTACAAACAAAGGTGACCAAACCTTTGTGAAGAATTCCTTGAGCTCCACTTTCTTTTCTGAGTTAGTAACTATTGTGTGGATGGTTTTCCAAAGGACCGCTCTAGCGTGTACTATCGCGACCCATGTTGCATTTAGGATTCTATTTGTGTTGTGGGGCGTGTTATCATCTGCCCACATCTATCTGTCCAAAGAAACCATACAAGAAAATAATGTAAGAGGTCTAGGGGCTAATTTTCATATACATACTTGCTTAATTTTGTATTGAGGCTGCTAGACTTGGTGCTGAGAAGAGCCATAAGTAGGCTTCAGACTTGGAGAGCTCCTCTTCTCTTGGCTAGTTTGTTGTATCGTGCCCATAACTCCTAGGTGACTTTGCATTTGTAAAAGAGATGTGCGGTTGTTTCTAATGGGCAAGGCTGGTGTCTTGTATTTCCACAAAGTACACACTCTGTGTCCTCTTGGGGTGCGCTATATTTCAGCCAGCCACTTGTAACTACTCCACGGTTGATCAATTGCCAAATAAATGTTGCTTGTTTGGAAGGCTAGTCCGTGGGCCACAGCAATTTGAGTTGCGCCATAATCCCTTTTTTTGGTATCCCCACACGCTCTAGCTCGTGCACACAGAACAGCTTATCTTCAACTTCCATCAATCTCTATCTGTGTCCTTTTTTAACCCTATAGTCAAAAAAAGGTGATAATATCTCCTTCCCACCCTTGTCATGGGCACGCCATCTCCAATCTCCAAGGTCTCAGTGCTGCTGGACCACAAGTAGGTCTTACATTGCCCAAACTAAGTCTGGTAGGTTTAGTGCGGTTTGAAGATTGCAAGTGCCAAAGCTTTGTGACTTGGCAAAAAAAAAATACCACCCTAGCAAGCCTCATGTCTTCAAATTGTGGTATCTGCTGGGGTGTATCCACCGAGAGGATTCCCCTAGTATTGTTGATATTGTAGCCTACTATTGCAATGCGGTGATTGTGATCCCCATCCTTGTCTAGTCTATACATTAGGAAGTAGTGGTTAGAAGGCTTCTAATATAGCCATTTGCCTTCTATGTTAGCTTTGCTGCGTACTTGCGGATCCCATGGCAGGTACAATAATAGGAAGATTCTTCTGCTTTTTTCCTTCGAGCCGTTGATGCTCCTTTTCAATACAATTTATGCTGGATGTTTTGAATTGAGGCCCAATCCTCTATAGCCGTGTCCCACAAGTTTGCTACTTGTGTAATTCCTACTCGCTCCTAGAGGTGGAGGCCCTTATTAGGGCCCATACCAATCAGCACACTGTGGTCTTCTTGGGCAAGCATACTACTAAACATGCGTTGTTGGAGAATCTTGTCTGTACCATGTGGTTCAAGAGCCACTAGTCTCCTTCTCATTGCTATAAAAAATTTGAACCAAGATTGAGTAAGAGAAGACAGATGGGAATTGCTCACCACCTTGCTCAACAAGAGCCAATTTGGCGACTCCATCCATTTAGCATTTCTTGCAGGTTTGCTTTTAAATTTTTTGTTTTTAAATAGAGCTTTCCATGGTTCTCGGCCTGGAGATAAAGCTCATATCATCAATTTAGCTAAAAGGGCTTGCGTCTGAAGCAAGGGATCTATTAGCTTCACCCCCCCCCCCCTCCAGCCTTGGTAGTATACTAGTATTCCACTTCACCTTGGTTGCACATCTCCCTTCTTGTTTGCCAGTCCACACATATGTCCGGAGCAAGCTTTGAATCTGGTTACAGCACCTCTGAGAGATACCACAACAAGCAGCTACATACCAACAAATAGAGAGAAGAACTTGGTTACAAAAGATGATTTGACCTATCTGGGATATGGATTTAGCTAACCACGCCCTCAACTTCTTTTTGAGCACTGCCAAAAGTGGGGCAGTGTTTGCGTCCATAGATAGTCAGAAACCCACTTGCGGCCCAAGGTAGCAAGCTCTAGATCCTTCTAATAGCCACCTCAGCTCTATCTCACCTCACTAGTCAAATTCTTTAGGTTGCTCTGCCACCTAGATGCCCCACATTTTTCCCTAGTTGATTTATGACCCTAAAGTGTAGCAAAATAATTCTAATGCAAACAGTGCTCACGAGAGGTTATCCAAAGAGCCTCTCAAGTATAGTGCAATGTCACCCGCATAGGAGGCGTCCACCAACATTGAGCCATTGGATAGCGTGAATCCCTGAATATTGTACTTCTTGTTGTTGAGCAAATATCCTAAGGCATCTAACACAACAACAAACAAGGAAGGTGCAAGCGGGCATCCTTGGCATACTGACCTGGTTAACTCAGAATCTGGTCCAGCTTCCCCGTTGGTAAGCATTGCTAATGAGACATTTGTGTACAGCGCCATAATCCCTCAAATGAATCCCAAATCAAACCCTTGTTTTACCATGACTTCTAGCATGAATTTCCACAAAATTTTGTTGTAGGCATTTTTGAAATCAAGGAGTAGCAGTGCCAGTTTTTGCTTTGACTCTACAACGTAATCCATCAAATCTTGGGCTAAGAAAACATTATCCACAATACACTAACCTTGGATGAATCTGGTCTGAGATGGTCTGACAATTGCTGGTAATAAAGGCTGAAGTCTCTAGGCTAAGATTTTTGCAACACATATGTAAAAAGAAGAAAAAAAAAAGTGCTGTAGGTAGTTGCTATGTGATGGATTTTACAAAATTCTATAAGCCCCTGATTCATCTTAAATTTATGAGCAATAAGATTAGATGTGAATGCACACAGTTGTAAATTATTAAAAAAATCACTTCTTTTTATGGGGTTAATGCATGGTTGAGTGGCTCAATTTCGGCAAAGTCCTTGTCTTCAAAGTTCCTAAAGTGGGTTTAAGGGTTTTGATTCAAGTGTCAACTTGTAATTGCATCAAGTGCCTAGGCGGCTAAGTGGCCTCTTCATGGGTTTAGTGGGCTCAACACCTCAATTGACAATCCAATGTTTCTAGATTTGTGCTTTGTTGAAGTTGCCAACTGCAAGCTATGCTATAGGGCTTAGACCTAAATCACTCAAAGTTGTTCAAAAAATCTTTACCGCTAGAAGCGGTCCTAGAATTTAGAAAAATACTCAAGTTGGAAAAAAAAATTTGGAAAAAAAGAAAAGGACTATGTAAAATCCAAGGTTAATAAAGCCATTAAAAAGTCCCTTTTTAACATTCAATACACATCTACAAAATACAATTATAAGTTTTTAAAAATTTACCTAAACATCTACTAGAATCATAGTCCTTTGCACTCTCTTAGGTAACTAAACCATCTTTAAAAAGTCCTTTAAAAACTTGCGGAGAGCAAAATTGTCACATCCATGTTTTTCCAAAAGTCCTCCATGCTTCCATAAAATGATTTTAACAAAGTTGAATTAACATCATTGTAGTTACAATGAAGTTTAATTCCCTTGGAGGGGTCACACACTTTTACAATTGCATACCACGTGCAATTATGGGGTAATTAAATGGGAGGTATTTAGATTTTCAAGGCAAATTTTTCCTCCTTTTCTTTAGATAAAAAACTATCTTAGTCTATTTTAGGGTATCCTATGCTTTTTTCTAAATGGTTATATGACCTAATTTTTCAAACCCTATTTTTTTACAAACACAAAAGTATCATAAGATAATATTATGTGTGTACAATGGGTTTATAGAAGACTTTGGCCCTTACAAGCATTTGAATTACAAAAAAACACCTTTGAATGAGAAAACATAGCAAAGAACATGAAGCTCAAGCCCACACCATATACAGTCTTATGCAAACAACCAATTACAGTCCTCCACCATACAAAAGCTTAACCCTTAAATGTTGGGCTCATCCCCGTGGCCAGCCCGCTACAATGACTTCTACAGTGATCTTCAAGGATCTTAGAACTATGATTGGTGCAACAAGTGCCCAACTAACTCCAAAAGTGAATAATATAGGCTGATATCACAAAAATTGTAAGAAGAGCAGCATGGATCTTTTTACAATTTTGATTGTCTAAAAATATGAGTGTATTTGATGAAGTTATTTTTTGCCTTCCTTGATGGAGCATGTGTTTACAATCACTTACGGGAAAAGATCAGATGAAAATTTGCTTTCTTCTGCCGTGCCAAATGTTTTTTAGAAGCAACGAATGAAAAACGTCCTTCTGGACATTTAGGGGTTAAGCAAAGAACCTATCACAATCCCACATCACACACAAGCTTGCACGCTCCAGCCTAGTTGTTGAAGTAATTTTGAACAAATTTCCCTCCATTCTTTTCAAAACTTGGACATAACATACTTAATTTTTCATTCAAACTTGTCAAACAATAATAATCAAATTCATCTTACTAAACACTTTCTAGAGGATTCTATGTTTTCTACCCTATTTTTTTTCTACGGAATTCTAAAATGAAGGCATTATTAGCCACCCTATTTTACATATAATGAAGTAATAGACATTTTTTTGGTGCTATGGTATTTCTAACAAAAATGTAAAATTTACCTCCAATGATTAAAATTGACCCTATTTTTTATCTCACGTAGTTTACTAAAAATTAGAGAGTCACCTCCTTGAGTTAATTCCCTACAATGAACTTTTTTTCATTTTTTCATTTTTCCAATGTACCTTTTATGCATTTGAAAATTGGATGTGTGCAGTTTTTGATAATGTGGCACAATTTTGAGTCACTCAACCATGCATTAACCCTATGTCAAGTTTTAGGGCTTCAAGTTGCTATTGCACAAAAAATAATGACTGGCACATTTGGTAAAAGTTGTCATAATAAGGGTTTAAAACATGCTTGAACTCATGCCAACAACTTTCTCCCTACCACAAAGCTTACACAAGGAAGCTTCCAAGGGATATTGACTAGTTGCAACTTGTAAAAGGCTACTTGCCACCACGCCCCGTATGTTGTTTCACCCAATCAAATCTCTTGCAACATTTATGCAACATTTGACTTTTCTTGCCATTACTCCATTGGCATGGACAACTTGACTACCTTCATAATAGTAGCAAGGTTTTCTTTTCTAACGATTTATTGCCAGATTTGCAACAGTAAGATTTGAAATACACTACTATGGTGTGGTCCCTTGAGGTTTCCACCTCACTTTAAAGGGCATGTCTTTGTATTCATTACGCAACCATAGTGCAAAAAAAAAATCCTTGAATTGTAGTTTATAGCAAGATAAAAATGTTAGATCCAGTGCTTCAAACAAGGCTTTGATATCATGGGAGGGCAAATTTGAGGTTGGGGCGCTCAAGGGTTAAACGCCACAATGGTTAATATAAATCAAGTTTTTACACAAATTACAAATAATAATTAAGAGAGAAATAACATTTGTGCTTCATTTTTTAAATTTACTGCAAGATATAGTTGTAGACAACCAACGACACACAAATGTTTCCTAGGACATAATTTGCAATCATTATCAATAAAATAATTTGAAATTATAATTGAATTAGTTGCATATTATATAAATCGTAGTTCCTTTATTTTGTGGGACAGAGTAAGGTTGAAAAAAGTGAAAACATTTTAAATAATGGAAAAACAAATGCCTATCGTATTTTTTGAATTATTCATATTTGTAATAGACGCTATTTAAATAAGGTTGTTTGTAGATTTCTGCATTTAATAGACGATCTAACTTAAAGATTTTGTCATAGATTCTACAATTATATAAAATAATAGTAGTAAATGAACTTTTCCACGACTAATATTCAACTCTTTATAGGCATTTATTAAATCCATAAGTAAAATAATTAAATTTGTTATTTTTTTGTAAGCTAGTTTACTCATTCTTTAATTGTTACTATTTTAATCATAAAATATATTATTTATTATTATGTTTTTAATATGGATTTTTTTACATATTTTAAATTATTAATACGCAAATGTTATGCAACAAGCAATGCTATAGCAGCCATGATTTGTATTACAAAATATTTGAAAGTACAAGGATCAGAAAATCATTGTTGCAAGTTAAGGTAGGAGCACCCATAACCAAGAAACTTTCTATTTTAGGGTATTTGAGGTTATGAAATAGGCTTGAAATTCATATTTTTAGGTTAGGAAGTAGAATATATTGGGTTTGTTAAAAAACTTGCATACATGGTGATTTATTTGTGCAATTTATTCAAAGTGCTAAATAGTTTCTTACCCATGGGTGTTGACGGAGTGAGCTTGAATCATGCATCATGGAGCCTCTTACTGCCTTCAATTATAATCAAAACCAAAGCTTATGTATTCACTACTTGGCCAATCCATTGCCACCAAGCACTATCACTTTTTCCTATTCAGGGAACAAAAGCAATAGAATTAAGAACTAAAGCAGTGGAGTTGGGTATTTTGTCAGGTCATGCCCATGGGGACGTGACACGCATGGGTGCTCCTACTCTACATACAAAACATAATAACAAATTAACAATGTCTTTGACAATTTATTAAAATTGCAAATATTCAAATAACAAAAATATGATTAATTTTGGTTTAGTTTGTTTCTTAAATCATGAATTCCCTATTCATTTATTCAATGCAAAACGTTGTTTATATGCATCAAGCTTATTTTATAAAGTTATCAAATATATAATGTTTAATTAAAAAATCCACCTCTTCTTTTTCATTTATAAATAGCTGCGATTTGAAATTAACTTACTCTTGAATTATTATGTTATGCATGATAATACAAAATTTAGAGATACATCATACTGTATCTTTATTTTTTTCGCAATACAGATTTTTTATTAAATTTCACTAAACTTTTAATACTTCAGAAATCCATAACCCCTAAAGGCTCAAGCCTTTTTTCTGTGAAAGTCACCGAAAACTGCCACTTTTGGAGGAATGAGTAGAAAGGTAGGAAAAAATGTTTTTTTTTTGGAAATTTAACCACAGGATCTTGCCCTACATTGTGGGAGGTACTTGTGGGAATATAATTAGCTCATTCTAGATGTAGAGGAGTGAGATATTGACATCAAAAGTATAAAAAAGTTTTTTTGCCGTGCTGCCCAAAAATTTCAAAAGCCTTTAACAACTTCTATAACCAAAAAATTGCTCTACGCAAAACTGAGGTTTTATTCACCCATGTAGAAGACCAAGTTAGGTATGTGTGGGAGAGTTTTCAAATGAATTGGAGGTGTAAAAAATACTTTGTAAAATCTTGCAATGCCGTAAGGTCATGATATTTGCATATACACTAGGCAAAATTGGAGGATATATGTAAAATTCATAAATTTGAATCACTGTGATCCAAATGGTGAAAACCAAGGAAATTTAGTCTACTACAACTTGGAAAAAAAAAGAGTCAAAATACAAGTACACAAATAGCTCAAAAAAGTAAAGCACCAAATTTTGCAAGGGGCAAAAGGAATAGAGGTTTGGGAGTCCCATACCTACCAACAAACTAAAATATCTCACTCATCAAACAAAATTGAATGATTCAAAGCTTCCCACATATGTGAAAATCTTAAGAATCAAATTTTGAATTTTATTTTTAAAAAATGCATTTTTTTTATTGAGCTACCTGTTTCTCACTTGTTTTTCAGTTATTCATGCATAACTTCTTCACTAAATGTCAAAATGAATAAAAAATTAGATTCCCATGCAAATCTTTGAATTCCCCATCTTCCATAAAAAACTCAAAAAATTGCACAAAATAGTTTAGCTGTAAGTACATGCCCAAAACCCCACTTGACCCTTGAGGGACCACTTGGAACTTTAGGGGTTAACATTTGTTTTTTAGTTTTTTCTTGCATTCTAGCAAAATATAGGTTCTTCTTCTCTTGTGATCCATGGATTGATTGAAAGAATTCTATTGATGAATAATGTTATCAATCAAAAGTAAAATTGAGGATATATTTCATTGTTTATTTCAAAGCCTATCTTTTGAGCGTCATCAATGAATAGGTTTTTAATAAGAGGAGAATAATAAAAAACACTAATGTTGTTGTTTTCACTTGGCAAATTAAAGAAAGAATGCCAAAGTCATAGGGATTAATTTATCATAGTTTCCAAAATGGTAGACCTATTTTTGTCCTTGTTTAAAATTATCTTTGCTATACAATTGAAAAAATACTAATGTCTAATTGCACACAATTATAAAAGGAAAACATACCCAAGAACTCTTATTTGGTATTGATATATGTTTGTATATGAAAATCAGCTCTATTAAGGTATTGGATTTTTTTTGTTTCGAAGCAATGTTGAATTGCATTCATAAAGCATTTTGTGACTTACACAATAATACTTTTTGAAAGCAACAATACTCACTCATAATATGCATTAATTGTCTTTTTGTAACCAACATGCAAATTGCGGCAACATGTTTTTGCAAAAACAACAGTCTCTTTCTACAAAAAGCTTTATATATTTTTTTAAAGTATAAATCAAATTGAAATATAGTTACAATTTTGAAATTGTTTGACAATATATTTGACAATATTTTGTCGGGTTTTATATGATCAAACAAAAAATGAGAATCAAGGTAATCTTGAACCAAAAATTTATGCAAAGTCTCTCTATTATGTTTAATGATTTTAAAAAAAATGATTGCCTCCATGTTTTTTTTTTTAACTCTTGATATTCGCTCACCTCCAATAAAAAACAAGAAAAAAAATCGTTGGTGTCATCATTTAAATTCTTTAAAATACATAGCTCTCTAATTACCCATAGGGCAACAAATAGAAGGTTTTTTAAAACAAAAACATATGCATTAATTTGTAGCCAAACTTTTTAAAATTTCTATGAGAGCTTGCAACTCACCTCCTGCAATTTTTGCAATATTGGAGCCAATCTCACACAATCTCTTCAGTAACTTGTAACCTTCTTGCTATAACTAGATTTTTGAACAAGGCCACAATGGCATACATGCATTGAAATGACAAGTTTTTTGTGCCTAAACTTGCACCATGAGTAGAAAAAATTAGCTTATGAATAGATATGCAAAAAAATTGGACTAAAAATAGAGTAAAAGCGACCAAATTCTAGTCCCAAATATGGTTTTGTGGTTGATGATGTATTTAGAGCAGCCGTATTGTAAAACACTAGTTTAAAAAAACTTTTAGATGAAAAAGAAGAAATTAATGTAAAGGCCTGCCAAAGTATTCTCTTGCGCATGGCAAAAACGACATTTTTCTAATGCACAACAATTTTTTCAAATATTAGTTTTTATCTTACAAAAATAGATTGAATTTCCAATGATGGAGAATTTAATTGCTTTTGCAAACAATGAGACTTGTCATTGGTTGAACATACTTTTTCCTTATTAAACAAAAGAAAGAAACAAGTGTTTAACATGGAAAACAAGAAACACCACTCCAATGAAAATTTAGAGGTTAAATAGAGATGCTCTTATAGTGGAAAGAGCTTCTCTTGCAACTCCCTAAATGTCTAGGCCTCTTTGATTTTTGGATGATAAGCAATCAATTCTAGCGTGTGTCAGCTTCTATATTTAACTTCTCCCTTTAAAAAAACCATATTCAAAGGGGTCTCTAAACCCTCTATAAGCTTAGAATTAGCAAGTTGTCATAACTTACTTTATTACTTCTGGAAGTTCCTTGACTTGTGATTGGCTGGTATTATAATTAGTAGGTTGCATTATTGGATATACAGTAGTGGCCATTCCTTCTTAAATAGATAGAGAAGAGTGGAAGTAACCTCAATAATTACATGGTTGCAAGAGATGCTCTAAACCTCAAAGAGCAACTCCACCCCAGTGGCAAAACCTGGCTCTACAGCTTGACAAGCAGCGGATTGGGAGTCGGAGCGGGGCCATAGGGTGGCTCTCACAGCCCACCCTGGCCGAAGGTTTAGCCCGCTAACCTTGTGGTTTTCCTTTTTTTCACAACATTTGTCTATTGGATCAAATAGAAGCGTGACATGTATCCAAAAATTGTTAAATAGTCTGCTTGGCATTTCTCCTCCCCTCTCGTCTTTAGGGAAAGATTTGTCTAAGCTGACCATCCCTAGCTAACAAGTCGCATTGGCCAAGAGATTGGGGGTGGCCTAACATTACGTTCCTAGCGCCGGGTGGAAGAGGTTGAGGTCCCTTACTTGTGTAGCTGACGCTATGGGCCGGGCTAATGGGTCGGGTTGGAGCTAGTCTAAATCTTAACATTATTCTCCATAATTGGAAAGTTCAACCAAGAAAAAGTTTCCTACACCAAAGAGTGCATTTATGTTACCTTAACAATTAAGTTGCTTTATCTTGGCAAAGTTACCTCATGACTCACCCTTAACCACCTTAAGGGGCATGAAACTCTCTTTACGCTATAATAATTCTTTGTTTTGTTTAAAGTTCTAGCTTCATTGCTCCTTAGTTTTGGTGCTTGTTGCTATGCTCCAACCTTTGCTTGCTTCCTCCATTATCTATCAAAGTAATGATTGAAAAAAGTTACAATAGTCTTAGAAAATATTTAAAGAGTATGAAGTGTCGAGAAATTAGTATGGGGCAACCTAAGAGCACCCCTTGCCACTTGCCAAATGAGCCCTTTGCATTCAACCCGTAATAGCTTTTGCAATTCAAGTCTCCAACAGCATTGTACTTGTTGATGTGCAGGAGCAAGGCCATTCAAGTTTAGCCACTTTTGCAACAAATTCAAGGTTTCTCCAGGCCCCCTTCACAGTCCTTGCCAAGCACTGTGCACGTTGTGTAGCCAAATGTACCAGTGCAATTTGTCGTATCACAAGTACAGGCTTTGAAACTTTTTAGATTGCAAGAAACCTTCACGCCCTATTACACTACTTGCTACTCTTGTCCCCTCCAAACTTAATTTCCAAGGACTTCATTTGGCTGTGGCAAGAGATCCTCTAAATGCACTATTTGATGTAGGCCTAGAGTTCCGGCTTGTGTCCACCCACTTGAATCCGTAGGACGCCGTCCGCAGGTCGCCCAAGTTTGCATCCACATTCACTCCACAGTCCACAGACTCTTCGTAGTTCGCCCTCGTCTTTCCCCGGACAGAACGGCGTATTTCTCCGGCGGAGCATCTGATGCTACCAAAGCACCAATTCGCCCTCTTCCCAGTTCCCAGTTCCCCGCGATGGCGGCGCCACCGAACTACCGATGACCGATCGGCACAGTCGCACAGAAACCGGCAGCTCACTGGCAGCCAACACACCAACAGCCTTCCTAACAAGCCAATCTCCCAAAACCAAACAACTGCTTCGTGTCTAATTTCAATAATGCAAAAAGAATAACACCATTTCAATGCAACTCCTTTAATTAGAAGACAGGCGTCCCCAAAGTATGATTTCCACAATTAGCTCAAGTTTTACTAAAATTACCACTCGTTTCACTCAAATTTCGAATTTCTACACCGCGAGTTATTCACAATTTGTCGTTACAACATTCGCTTTTTGTACGAAAGCTTCTCAAATTTAGCCGCGAAGATTAAACAATAATACTTTCAGATAGCCGAATGGCCGGAAAAGCAATCATTCGTCGAATGTAACTTGCAAAAGTACGAGTCAACGAACAATCTAACTTATTCACCAAACTTGGCGGAGTCTTTTCAATTCTGGCGCTCACTTTTTGCTTCGGCAATTAGGATTTCCACTTGGCAGCATCTCCTCCGGTTTTGTATGTGTTGTCTAGATTCGCTTTTTAGAGCGCATTGATGCGACTTTTCGACTAGTGCGAGCTGGAGTGCGAGAAGCTGGTGATGTTGCAGCGATGGCAGAGAGAATGGTAGTTTAGACTTTCCCTCGAGTAGCTATGGTGGTCGCTGGAGAGTCCTTGTTGTGAAGAAGACGAAGAAGAAGGCGCCAAAGCTGACTTGTCTCTGTCTTAGTAAGCTTCCAGAAACTTTGCAGCTCATTTTATCTTGAGTTGTGCTTCTAGAATTTGCAGCTCAGCTTGAAGATCTTGGCATTCTCTGTTTCTTCTAGAAGGGGGAATGCTAAATCGTGAGCTGTGAGCCTAGATTTTGTTTGTCAAAATATATTAAATTTCACCTATAAATGTGTATGTAGGAAATTTTTTGTTATTTTTTAAAGTTTTTCCATTGATTTTGTGCTTAAAATCAGTTCCCATTCACAAAATCTTGGCTCACCACTCATAGGCTCACCACTTATGAGCTCACCATTCATGGGCTCACTATTTCATGCACACAAAATAGCGTCGTCCCTAGAAGAGGTTTGAAAAATGGCCAATTTTTTAAGATTTTTCCTTTTTTTTTTTTTTAGCAAACATGGAGTCTTAGAAATGATTTCATAGTTTTGAATGCAGACTGCAAAAGAGATGTGTGAAGATTCTCAAGGATTCCTAGAACCCTAGATGATAATACCCTTCATTGAAGCCGAAGGAGCAAATTGAGTTACTCTAGAGAAATTAAAGCATGGTCTGTTGGAGTATCCTTGATTGATTTTTGGACACTCAGCCTTATTCCTTTATGTGTAATTAATTTGTGGGCACTAGTGTCATGTTCTTTTGAGAATTATCATATCCTTGGACTTACTAAGCTGCACATAAATCCTTCCGTAACTAAAGAAGACCTAAGGTAGGAGGCTCTAAAAGCAACCATGTTCTACATGTTCTAAATACGTTCCCTATCTAGGCGTGAGTGACATGTTCCTACAAAATATCTATTACTGTATTGATGAGTTGGGTAGCCTTGAATGGTTGGTTTATGGATCTCCTACTTTAGTGAAGCCCAAAGCTTAGATTGAAGTGTTCTGGATTTCATTCTATAGATACGGGTGTCAGGAATACTGGTGGAGGGGTACTTGAACCCTTGCTGCTTTTAGTCTGAGCCCTTCAGTGAAAACTACATGCAATTAGTAACCACCTAGAGTTTGCTAACTTGGGCTGGAAGTTTTGTGACACCGAGAGTTTTCTAACTTTGCTAGGAGTTTGTGACAAACCCTGTGGACATTTGAGGTAGCGGTTACTATTTCTGTATCACTTTTAAGCATTTATTTCATAGAGTATGATTTTGGAAATCTTTGTATGGAGAGTGCAAGTCAAATTCTGGTGAGAGAAAATTTTCAAGTTTATATTTGTTGTTGTGCATGAATTTGTAACGCAATTTTAAGTGAGAGAGCTGTAAACCCTTTGGAAGTGACAACTAAAAAAACCTCATCTTTTATCCAAAAGTTGCTGATTGTAGATGATCAATCAGGTTATGCCTACACCCCCTTAGCTAACCAGCCCAACCTAGTGTATGAAGAAATACGTTGTCGGTAATGAAGGTCAGTATAGGAGAGTGGATCAGGCCCTTAGTGTGGTTTTTAAGGCGGTTTACATTACGTCCCATAGAAATCTTAGAATCCTATTGCGGTGAATCGAAAGTTGGGATTTAGTAATTCACAATATATCTCAAGTTCCACGTCCCAGTAGATTGCAGTTTGCCTACATGGCGCTTATGGGAAGTTATGGAGTCAAGAAGGTAGAATTTTGCTCAAGGTTTGGGGTTGTGCAAAATTAACCTTAAGCTCCAAGTCCCTCTAACTTTTTGCATAATGTTTTTGTGATTCTTTTAGTACTCTTTTTTTTTCTTCTCTTAACACTAGAAGAAAAAAATGTCTCAAATAATTGATTCACAACAACTGCAAATCTTCTCAACAATAATGATTGAGTCATTATATAGTTGTTTAAGACATTTTTGCAGAACTCGTTTTTCTTCTACTGTAATGACCTACCAAAATTGGGATCTCAGAGCTGGTACTTGCACAGATTGGACGTGGGACGTAATGTGAACTGGCCTTGGTATATTAGTGGTTTTTTTTTGTAACATCTACCCCTCGTCTCCCTAAATTTCCTACTGGACATCAACAACAGAACACTCCGACACAATTTTTTATGTCCAAGTAAATTTTTGTTCATCTAAAGTAACTCTCAAGTCTTCAACCTTCCCTTATGAGTATGACCAGTTTGATGTAGTTTTAAGGTAAGTACCATATTTTTATTGTCTGAACATGAACCTACAAATTAAAAAAAAAGAAGGAGATTTTGGGCGTTTTAGGGTAGGTCAGTGCAGGATATATGTTTGGTGTATGAGGTTCACAAACACCAAAGCTTGAGGAACTTGTTGCTTGCGGTACCGCCACGTGGTCAATGAGGGGGTCTCATGTGGGAATTATATCATTTTAGTTTTTTAATTTGTTTTTTGTGATTTTTTTTGCAGGAAGATTGAATGGTTTGGAAGGGATCGAAGATGGAGAGTTTTGAGATGTAGCAGCAAATTTGATCGTCTGTGCTGAGGGGAGGGGAGGAGGGGAAGATCTACGGCTTGCAGTGCAGCATGGATTTAGCTAAATCCAGGACGTGTGCTCCCCGAGTGGATCGATGGCTGGGCCTCTCCACCAACACCCTCATCCTGGTACAGTATGCTAAATTCTCTGGCTCCACTCGCATGTTCGGCTTGGCTTGCTTTTGAAAACATTGCTTTGCCTGTTCCCTTTGCTTCATAATTAGCTGAGTTGGCACAATCTGGTTGGACAAGAGCTTCAGGATCATTACACCATAATAGGGGAATGCTGTACCGTATTACACCATAATAGGGGAACGTTATACTGGGAGCAAGGGATCTATGAGCCGTGAGCGTAGATTTTTTTGTCAAAATATTAAATTTCACCTACAACTGTGTACATGTGACATTATTATTGTGCATTTTAAACTTGTATTTCTTGAAAAACTTACCTTCTTTTTTTTACATTGATTTTGAGATCAAAATTGGTTCTTGCTCACAAAATCTTGGTTCACTGCTCATAGCTCACCATTTTACACTCACAAAACAGCATTATCCCACCATAATAATCCTTCCTTTGTGTAATGTATCAAAGTGTTTGTGTCCTTGGATCACAACACCTTGTGTAGATTCACAATTGAGGATTTTATTTCATGTAGGCTAATCATGTTCAATAATTGTCTTGTTTTTACATAACGTGATCAATTATCTTGTATGTCATATTTAACTAAATACTGCCTATCCAAAGTCCATAAGTAACAGCTTAAAAATTGGTTTGATTTGTAAAAGATTAGGAGATACTTACAGTACATTGAGAGAAGTATGTCAAAATCCAAAAACACTCAAACTTTGAGAAATCCCCAAAAATTAAGGACCCCAAAAGTCCATAATTACGTGAATAGTCAGATTAGTTAAATGTATCTATTGTACGTAGTTTCTGTTCTTTTGAAGTTAGATTAGTTAGTGAAAGTATAGGCTTATTTTTAAGAAACATTTTGTCATGGCAAGGGAGATTGGGGTTGTATGCCGACGAGGGTTTACTTTCTCGTTATTTCTCGATGGTTGGATCTTATTTAATCATGGTTTGAGGGAAAGGACACTGCAATTTTTAAAAGTTGAGAATTTGTAGCAGAGAATTGGAAAAAGGGGCTGAGAGGTCCAAGTTAGTCTTATCTCCAACTAGATCTTGGTAGATTTGTGGTTTTTTTGAGGGGGTGTTAGGAGGATGTAGAGTTTTGTATCTAATCCCTTTTACTTCTTCTTTTTTGCCCTTTTGTGGAGCAGGCTTGTGGGGGCCTTACCTACACATACGCGGTCTACAGTGGACATTTGCAAGCAGTTCTGCATTATACCCAAGAACAAACGGATGATGTGGGAGCTGCAAGGGACTGGGGCTACCTGCTGGGTCTTGTGTCCGGGCTTTTTTATAGTTTTTACCCTCCTTGGGTTACTGTTTCCATTGGCGCCATCCTCCACTTATTTGGATACAGCATGGTATGTTCCATCTCATTCAATTTGCATGCTATGCCTCAACAAAAAAAAACATAATAATAATTATAACACCATGAATCTATGGTTACTGAAATGATTATGTCAGTTGGCATTAAGACCAGGATTTGGTTAATAGTTTCCAAAATAATGGTCACAACATCTATGTCAAAAATGGAAAACCAAGGATGAAGTTTTGACATTCTACGAAGATTCTACACAAGTCAATCATTAAAAGGACAAGAAGGGGGAGTGAAGAGTGGGGAGGAAAAAAAGATAGAGAAGCTGACAAGTATTAAGCCCAAATTTGAAAACGATCCTTAATATTTGTATTCCCCTTGGTGCTTTTTGTTCTATAAAAATCCTAGTTTTTGGCTGTCTTAGGAAGTTGGGAGAAGTTTGAAAATCTAGTTTGTGAATGCCCACTTCTACCATGTAGCTGTTGTAGGGAAAAAGGTAAAGTGAAAACATTTTCTCTAGTCAATAAAGTAATTTGATGCTCACCTTTTTTTTCTGATTGTAACATTAAAAATCATGATTGGAACATTTTTGTATTAACCCAAACATTCTCCTTCCTTTAGGCCTTCAGGAAGGATTTTAAATTCAATCGAACATGGTCACTTTACTAGTAAATTATCTATTGTTCCGAGATCCTTTAAAACTGGTTTTCAATGTTTTTGTACAGGTTTGGATGACCCTAACTGGAGTTGTTAAACCATCATTTGGGCTTGTAAGTGTTATCTTCCATTCCTTGCTTGGTTTCTTTTCAAATATTTTATGAATTTCTTTTTTTTCTTTTGAATTTTTTGCAAGGGTTTTCCTATTATGGAGTTTTTTTTGTGTCATTTGTTTTGGTTAGAAAATAATTAAGTAGTGTTGCATGTTGAATTTGGAAAGGTAGCTATGTACATATTTTATTCTTGGTGTTGGTGGGGACAGCTTCATCGATACCGGTTGCATTACCACAACGTAAGCTCCCTTCCATATAAACAAGAGAATTTTTTTCTTGTGCCCTTTTTCTAGAACTTTGAGGTAGGTTGCAAGGGTAAAGGGCACCTCCTAGGTATAGAAGTGCCCCCAACAATAACCACATACATTTAGCTTGCGCAAAATGCATGACTGTGTATTAATATATGTCTAAGAAAACCTAAAAGCAAAACCAAAATTATCTCTCTAAAATCTACTTTGTTTTTATTGTCTTTGGGAAAGATATATCCCATACCTAGGTTCTTTTTTAAATTCTCACTTTTTTGAAGGGTTTTGAAGATACAATTTAAAAAAAAGACATGTTATTTACACTCTTAATTTATTTTAACATGACGCCCTTCATCAAGACGTTGTAACTAAGTAGTCTCTAAACAACCAGAAGCTTGAGAAAAACAAATCTTACTATAAGGTGACAAGAATCTGGAAAGTTTGCTTATTCGTAGCCCTTCAAATTGTATGGAGTGATCCCTTGATAGGGGCCAATACATGTTAACCCTTAAAAGATCGAGCTACTATAATACATAATATGTACGCTGATGTATAATTGGCATTTGCTACCAACAAAAAGTTTAATTTGGGATCTTGACTACCTCCCTAGAATAGTATTAATCTATATTCTAACTTCTTTGTTGATCTCAAATATAATAAAGGTGTGGATGCAGTCCAAATACAAGAAAAATACCCCGTATTTTATTGGTTGCAAAGGGCTACTTGGTCCTTTAGGGGTTAAAGAACCAAATGTTATAGATGTGTGTGACATCACAATGGTTGTGTACAGTCTAAAATGGCCTCCATAGTCCAAAATTAATCAAGTGCAGCATTAGTGTTTTCTTCTGATAAACATATTTTCTTGCTAACTAGGTTTGGTTTAGCACTGCAATAAGAGTAATATTTGCCCTATGTTGGTAGATGAAAATATAAGAAAACCATCTCTATCAAAAAAAAAATTACAACTTCAAATATCTTTCTACATTATCGTTTTCATAAGTCTTCCACCAAGTGATGATACCATTTGGTTTTGCTTTTAAATGCAAACCTGATTATTTTAGGCGCAATTTGGTACAATACTATGGTACTTTTTTGAAGTTTACTAATTGAAATGTAATGCTTGTGCAGTTTAGAAAGCTTTGGAGATTACCGGGGAACAGCAATGGGCATTCTCAAAGCACAAGTGGGACTGAGTGGCGCCATATTTGTCTTGGTTAGTCTCTCTTTTTCACTTTTATGGCATATTTAACCAACAAGTCTAGATTATATAGAGCCAAGGTGCTCCATAAATATTTTTATGTCATGCACATCTTTTAGAGTTAAACTATCCACGGCATATATGGGTTATCAAAGTATATGCATCACGGTATAAAAATGGGAAAATTTCATGGATACCTCTGAAGTTTGCAATATTATAAGAGATATCCTTGTTTTTTCAGAAATTTCACAAATACCCTTGCACCAAAATTTTCAGGTGTTTATTTTGTTGTGCATGTCACTTCCCTTCTTTCTTTGTGTGCACGTTGCTTCTTTTTTGTTTCATTACATTCCCTTCTTCAACATTGATCATGAAGGAAGTACAAGCATAACAAATAAATGCTTGAAAATTATGGTCCAAGGGGTATTTGTGCAATTTCTGAAAAAGCAGGGATATCTATGTAAATATTGCAAACTTCAGGGGTATCCGATCCATAAAATTCTCCCTATAAAATAGTGGTCCTTGAAGCTTTAAAAGTTTAAAAAGTTTAAAAAGTTCATGCTTTATCTCAAGATGAGGCCAAAACGATTGCTTTTTCTTTGGAATGATACGCTAAATATCATGTTTTGGGTTTATAACATTGTGTTTTTTTGCTACTTATTTATTGGCCATGTCTCAGGTTTATGAGGCCTTTATGGAGGCGGATGAGAACCAGTTTGTCCTGTTGGTGGCGCTGGTGCCCTCAGTGGCTGCCTTTGTGTTGGCATACTTTACAAGACCTTTTCCTCCAGAGTACCAAGATGATGATGGTGAAGATGTCAAGCAAAGATTTCATTTGACTTATGTAAGTGTATAAAAGCTTAACTATTATATAGTTTCTCTTTAGAGAAAGTTACTCGTTTAAAGTTTTAAACTCTTTTGTGTGCCATCACGTCCAACAATGGAATGTTCCTTTCCTCAATAATTTTGTTTAGTGAGTGGGACTATGGATGCTTGCCCTCTCTTGGATCTTTTGTCAGACCTCACTAGAGAATGTTGGGTTATCCTTCCCTTACATTTTAAGAAGGGATTGAAGCTTGATGGTTTAGTAAAGCAAAAGGGACCCATTGGTATTGA
Organism: Ulota crispa; assembly: GCA_963920765.1. Lineage (NCBI taxonomy): Eukaryota > Viridiplantae > Streptophyta > Bryopsida > Orthotrichales > Orthotrichaceae > Ulota > Ulota crispa. Next base: position 23,128,513 of record OY987246.1, on the reverse strand, counting down.
TGAAATAATGCAATGAATGTTTGTCCTCTCTTGGATCTTGTTGATGCTTTACTTACAGAGTAGAATACTCCTCCCTTGCCAGTTTTTAAGAAAGGATTTTAATTTAACCCACCTTTGCACTTTGTTAGGAGGATTTTTTTTGGGCGAGGAAAAGGAATTTCCACTGAAATTAGAGATAATATTATGAATGCTTTGAAATTCTGAAATAATACAGGGTATAGAATTCCTCTTGGACTTGCAAGTTTCTTTTGGAAGTTCTGTCGTTTAAATTAAGTTCATGACTTCGAAATTACTTTCGTGATTTCGAAATTACTTTAGTCACTTTGTGGATTATTTCGTGATTGCAGGGGTTACTGATTTGTCTTGGGATCTTTCTCATGGTGGTTATCATCATCAAAGTACTACTCTTTTGCTTTTTCAAACCCTCTTTTCACTTAATTAATTGTGGTTATTGGTTTTTTATATGCAAAGATTTTTTTGGCAAGTTAGACACTTTTTTTAAGGTTTTGTTTTTCAATATTCATCAAGAAGACATTTTAAGATTTGGTCCCAAGTCAAGGACCGTCCTCGTGTCATACAGATTATTGTAAGGTTCAGAATTTTATACTAGCAAGGTTTTTTTTTTTTTTTTTTTTTTTCCCTATTTTTTTTTTGGGGTCACATGCACATGGAATTCAAAGCTTTGGTGGCCGAGTAATTCATCTTTTTTCATTTTTCTAAATGAAAGGACTGAACTGGCAGGCTTTTTTACATCCTGGAAGAGATATACTGAAGTTCTACTTGACCATCATGCTTACGTTTGCTTCAGCTATATTCATAATTCCTGTACGTAATTCTCTCCTATTCCACAGCCATTCATTTGTGGTTTTTTTTGTTTTGTTTTTTTTAATAAGTTTTTCCATGTCTGCACTGATGAAATTCTCGATTCCGATTTTGTATGCAAATCGAAATTGTCATGTTTGTTAAAAATAGCAACCACATGTGAACAAATTGGTGATTTTTCAGATGCACATGTAGAACCTTAAATCGATTTGAATTTTGGTTTGATTTTGATTGTTATAGCTATATGTAGTTGAGTCATTTGAGTGTCATAGTACTGGCACTTTCAAACTTGTCATATTACCAAAACAACCATAATTTCAATGGAACTCATTTTTGTATAGAATGGCAACAGAGGCATGTTGCTTTCCATATAACATGGGCTTGTTTGAACATCATTGTGTTCTTTGTCCCTAAGCATTGAATGATTGAACAAGATCCAACCATTGAGGATATGTCAAGTAACATGAATGTATAGTGAAACCCAGTGACAAAGAAAAATAACAACTTCATCCTCACCACTCTTGTGGCTCAATATGTGAACTATACTCTGCTTTCACATTACCTATACCTAATCCGTTATTGCAGTGCTGGATTTTTTTGGAAATCATCAACCATGGAAACTTAGGCGTATTATGGCATTTAGCTAATTCAAGATTATGAAGGCAAATTTAATCCATACAAGATTGTGGAATGATTAGCAAACTAATTCTAGTGTCATGCACAACTTTAGAACTAAACTCTTCAAACTTGAGTGTACCCCTTGAATCAAGGATCATAGCCATGGAATTCATAGAGACCACAAATATGATAAATTGTTCAATAGTTCTTTGCAATAGTTGTTTCACTTTGAATATTGGACTCACCAAAATCATCAACCATGGAAACTCAAGCTTTTTGCCACATCTAACAAGTTAGAGTATGAAGGCATAGTCACGTTACATGGGCCAATTCAAATTGGGAAGTGAGCAAGATTTAGGAATGTTTTGTTGGCTAGTGAGAGGGGTTGTCTAATGGAGCTTTCATAGTGAAGCAAATGGCCATTAGGTGTTAAAGCCATGTCATTACTCACTCTATCCAAAAGTGGAGAGGAATTCACTTGTAGTGAACAAGATTTGGGATCACCTCCCAAGGTGACCTCAAATCTTGCCCATTGGACAAAACACTCCCTCCCACTTCATGTGAGATAAAAGACAATCATTAAAGTGGAAACAAAATTGTAACTCCACCAAACGTTCAATTCCTAATTTGAAACCCTTCCACCAAAAAGACAAAATCAATGATGACATGACAATTTCTCACCAAATGAAGGTTGACAAAACATGGGACAAAGCATTTTGTCCACTAAGACATCCCTATGATGGCAAATCTACACTCTACAAGATTATGGAATGATTAGCAGACATTACAACGTTATGCACATCCTCTAAGATAACACTTTTCAAAAAAACATGGATTTAATCTTTGGAGCAAAGATCTTCCGTGAGCTATGGTTTTGGTTGAGTTTGTGAGCACGGGATTTACAAGAGTTGCATGGGGGTTGTGCTGGTGCATCATCTTAATTAGCTGATTCGGAGACCGGTGGACTTCTTCGCGGCGTACATGGAGGAGAGCGACGCAGCGGAGGACGCGACGAGTGTGCTGGGGCGGGACTTGGCGAGGCGAGAGTCGCTGTACAGGAAGAAGCCCTTCCGACCGCAACTCCCGGACATCCACGAGGACCACGAGCTCGCCGCCTTAAAGACGGTGACCATCCCCTCCTCCCCTCACGTCAGCATCGACGGCGACGAGCATGAGTTGCTGGTCTTCAGCAACAACAACGGCGGAGAGAAGCTGTTGCTGCAGCAGTCCTGCTTGACGCCCCCCTTGCTGCGCCTGGATTTCTGGTACCACGCTTGCTCTGCCTTATCTACAAAGGGGCTCTCTTGTAGTTGCAAAAGGGGTCTGTGTTCTGATTTGAATGAGGTTGTAATCACTTCAAGACGTGGTTGTTACATTGGCCTGCCCGTCCATCTGCCCAGAAGTGCCCGATTGAACTCATGTCTGTGGGATTTTGTCAAACTTATAGTTGACTGCAAGAAATGATTAAAAACAAAAAGCTCACTTTGTACATGCTAATGACTCTCATTATTGCCAAAATGAGGTTAAAACGTGGATTTAAAACCATATCACTTGGTAAAAATGATAAATAGGAATTTAATTCTTCCTTTTTTAGGTTAATTTTTTTTTAAAAACCCTAAAACGCAAGAGTAGATAGACATGTGTCTGTTTTGTGTGTCTGTCAATTACATTCAATAGCCAAATCTTGTGTAATGTCATAACTTTGCTTTAACCCCTGAGTGCCCCCATAGGCCAGAATGTGGCCTCTCCATATTTGACAGTTTGTTGTCTTTAACCGTTATAATCTTTTGATCCATGCAACAAAAACTTACTAAATTTTTCATACATATGCGGACCCTAAGCCTTGTGCAATATCAACTATTCACTCTTCTAGATGTTGCTTTTGAACTTGTGGTGCCAATTTGTTTGCAAAAAGGTCCAACATTGCACCGAAGTGCTCAGGGGTTAAGATCATAAAAAGCATCTTAGATACTTTGATAAATTGGAATTTATGAGTATCTTGTTATTTGGTTATGTACAATGGCCTCCAATAGATCCTCAGGTTCTTGAAACTGAGTTTGTACAATGCCTTTGCAAACTTTATGCTTGACCACCCATTTTGTTGTTAACCCCTCAACGCCCCTGAACTTTTTTGAATATCTTAGAATCTGCTCTAGAATGAACAAAATGCCAACATTTTAATAAATTTTATCACTTTTTTTTGGAACGTAACCGTACAAATTCAAGCTAGACATGTTAGAGATTACATGGGAAAAGAAAACACAACAATATCACTTATAAATTAAAATATTATAAGATTTGATCATGAAGTTGTTAAAACTGTGAAAGTGATTTAAAGTCTTTCAATCCTCTTTTCACATCTCAAATTTGAAATTGAGGACACCAAACAAATATGAGCATGTAAAGGACAACATGCATAACCCTAATCAATTTAAGGTCTCTCAAAACCTATTCTACAACTTCTTGAATTAAATTTCTAGTGTGATTGTTTCTCCAAGTTCTAGTGTACTTGAGGCTCATTCCCAAGAGCTCTCAACACTATAAAGTGAAGATTTACAATAGACATCCTTGCACAAAATCTTGAATAGACAAATCATAATCATTCATTTTCAAAATCGGATTTTGATACTTAAACTAGACGTCAATAAAAATAACTCAAATTAATAATTATTAAAATTAATTTTGAAAAAAAATCAAACCATCTCAAAATATAATGCATAGGGGCGCTATTTGAGCCCCTTGGGCCTTGAGGGATTAATATGTTTGAGGGTAAAAATTTACAAGGGCATTTGTAGATTGGAATCCATGAGTATCTTTGTCACTTGGTGAGGAAGATGTTAGAGTGTTCTTGGATGTGCAATTATTCTCTTTAAAATGCTTTGACATTGTTATAGAGAAACCAAAAGTTGTCGAGAGAATAATAATATATTGTGTTGAAATTTGTGATATGTACATAACTCTTCTTGTGGCTGTAGCAATTGTGTTAGCAAAGTTTGGAGAAAGGATAGATACATGAATTTGGTACCCTTTGTGGTGATGTGGAATTGTAAAGTACTATATGTTTTTGAACGATAGTTTATTAGAGTGGTTCACACTACGTGAACGTCTCACTGAAACTTATCTGAGAATCTGAGAAAGAAGCAAGGTTGAGACTTGGGAATTCGCATTGTGTTCCGTGTCCCATGTTTGAGTTCACTGTATTTTTGTTTGCCTATGTGATAATGCTTTGGAAGTTTTGACGCCAAGTTGGAATTTCACTCACTATTCGGGGTGACCATCTTTGCTCAGCCATACATCAGTCAACTTCAAGTCCCACCAATATTTTTGCACAAACATTTGTTTATGATTTGTTAGTACTTCTTTTTGCTCTTGATAAATCAGTAAAGTCAGGATTTGGTGTTGAACTTAGTTCTAGAGTTGAGGTGGGACTTTTAGAAATGGGACATTGGACATAATGCGAATTGCCCTTTATTAGAGCTTAACATGTTATGCTTATGATTGGTGGAATGTCATATGAACCCAGTAATTGATGCCAGTAAACCAATCCTTGAGCACCAAGTGAAGTGATGGTGAAACACTCTTGATTTTGCATGTAGAAGAAGTGGTTCTACCTTGTGGTTTTACTAGTATTAAGCACAAGAGAATTGGGCTTGCACCTTTGTGCATAGTTGGATGCCTGGGAGTGGTTTATCATACACATCTCTATTGACAAGCAGATTTTTTTTCTTTTATTATGCATCTTTTCTTGTTTTAGCATATATTGAAGGCCAAAGCCGCATATTGGGGGTGTGTAGTTTTAGTTTTTTTGTGAACAAAGTTTGATTTGTGTTCATGGTTGGATTGCATTTGCTTGACTTCCTATTAATTAAACCCAACTCATATCCACACAAAGATAGTTATTTGAAGCAACAAACTACCATATAATCAATGTTTATAAAAATGGGACAAAATGGTTCAGAAAAAGTTGACTAGAGACACATTATGCGACCAAAATATACACTAGAAATTATCCCTCCGAATAAATTATTATTTTTGGTTGCTGAAAATCATTGTAAATGTAAACCTCATTTTGTGTGATAAACATGCCTATTACATGACTTTTTTTTTACCTTGTTGGCTTGTCATTTTTTTCTTTATATTGAGGCAGTTGTATATGCTATTGAAGTTGACTTTTATAAATTTATAGAACTTTTTATAAATTGTTTGGCATGGATACTACAGGTTGGTAATGGCAGTATTGATGATCGGTGGAGGCACTGGATTGGCTGTCATCAACAACTTTGCCCAGGTCACTACATTTTTACAATCTCATATTTTCTTAAGAGTATACGTGGCACACTCTCATTTGCTATGGACTCATCAGAAATAATTTTCTTGCATCCTTTTCTTTGTATTTATTTACCAGTTTTTTTGCTAATGGGCTTATGGTAGACAAAGTATTGCATGTGATATGTTGTGACTTGTGGTGGACACATTTCATTATCTTATCAATAAATTTTTCTAGGACTCCAAAAGGTTTACCTAGGTGAAGCCTTGTGTTATTTTGACAAACATTTTGGACCATTGATATAAAAGAAACCTCTTTTTTCTTTTCTCCTTTTTGAACAGATTGGACAATTGTTAGGAGATCATCAAGTGAAAGCGTTTAAGGGTCTCATAAGCGTTTGGAGTTGCTTTGGTTGCTTATTGGGAGGGTACAAGACAACCCTTTATTTCATTTGTTCCAATCTTTTTATTTCTTTAAATTTAATGTTATGAGTATGATTTCATATAATTTACTACAACTAGCTTTTTAATTTATTTTGTTGAGGACTAGCATGTGATAGCCCCTCCAATATAGAGGAATATGAATGGCCATAGATGTAGGGTTGTATCACCAAAATAGAGCCCTATTGGGGATTCTCCTAATAAGATGTCAATGCCTACCCCCCTTAAGGGGAGACACTTTACTATTTTGTGAGGTTTAGTTAAAAATATCTTTGGGTTATCTTTTCATGTGTAATTGATTTGTGAATACCAATGTCATATTTTGTTAAGAATTTTAGGACCACTTGGTTTTTGGGAGGATTTACACTAAAGGCTATAAGTATCTTCAAATAGCTAAATGACTATTAGCAAAGCCTGGAGCTTAGATATTTAAATATTTGTGTCCTAAATTTTTACACACGATTATGACAATGTTCTCATTTATAAATAAATGCTTATTGTTTTATTTGGGGGTGCAGGTATGGATCAGATTTTCTCTTAAAGAAGGGATACCCCAGGCCATTTGGATTGCTTATGGCGCAAATCCTGATGAGCTCTTGCTGCCTTCTCCTTGCTACAGGCTGTGAGTTTAAATTCGATTTTCACCTCTTCAATCCAAAACCCCCTTATAAAGATTTCAAACTCCACCTTGCCAAGAGCTAATTATAAACAGCTTCCACAAAACATATCTTTTTTTACTGTTGCAAATAGAGTATTCTTTTGCTCGCAAACATTGGTGTTTATAAAATAAAATCTAGGATATCTCAATCTAAGCTTTGGGTTTCACTAGATCCCTTTCGTTTACTAGAGGATCCACTTGTAGCTTGTACGTAGTGTGAAACCTACCAAATTCAAGGAGTCCAATAATTTTCATAAGAATATGATATTGGTTTTTTGGAAATCGAGCATAGATGAAGTGATAGTACATGGGGTACTCTTTTTTATTGATATGTTTTGCTACTTTTTTTTTACAATTCATTTCAACTTTGAAAGAAATAAATGTCGCTGCTTATTACCATGAGGTCACGGGACTTGTATAAAGTTCTTGGAGCATATCCTATGTGAAATAAGGAGTTTTTTGCTTTCAATTGTCAATGTTTTTTATCAATTGTCTTTTCTTCCATATCATTTTAGATAAACACAGAAAGAATATTTTAGTAATTACATAGTATAGTTTCAGAAAAAAAAAACAAGCAGCTAGGCTTTGAGAGAATGATCTATTCTTGTAACATTAGCTTGGTGTTTATGTAGATATCTATTCAATTTTCCTCAAGGTAGCTCCTCTTGCTGCAAAATCTCTTCCTTTGCAGTGGTTTAGAGCCAATAAATAAATATATCAGCAAATACTTTTGTCAGAAAGAAAAAGAAGATCTTTTGGGAAAATTTTAAGGCGTTGGAGTCAACTTGTTTTTGAAAATGGGAATTGATAAGTGTATCACACCTTCTTGACTATCCCACCACACCCTGGGGTAAATTTTGGATTTCTACTATCAAAATCTGAATTTGAGAATTTGGAATTCAGATTTGGACTCAAAGACTGTGATTTTGTCTAGAATCACAAAAAAAGTTTTAATTGAACAACACCCAGTAAAAAAGCTTATCTTTTTTATAAAAAAAAGTAAAAGTTATACTTTTCCCCTGAGCTAAGCTTTTTCATTGGGTGTTGTTCAATTACAACATTTTTTTATGGTTCTAGACAAAATCCAGGTCTTTAAGTCCAAATCTGAATTCCAAATTCTCAAATTCAGCTTTTTGATGGTAGAAATCTAAAATTTACCCGGGGTGTGGTGAGATAGTCAAGAAGGTGTGGTGTGCATATCAATTCCCTTTGAAAATATACATTTTTTGAAACTTTAAATTACTTATCCTGATATATTGAGGCTGCTTTACCATATTGTTTGTTGGATGTGCAGGGGTGCCCTTTCTTTATGTAGGGTCCTGTATGGTGGGCATGGCCTATGGCTCTCATTGGAGCCTCCAACCTCCTATTTTGGCTGAAGTGTTTGGTCACCAACAATTTCCAACTTTGTATAAAATTAGCTCGTGAGTTGAAAAAATTCCTCACCCTCTCCCCAGCTGAATTTCATTTGTAAAATAAAATAATAATAACAATAATAATAAGAATAATAATAAAAGTGGATCATCGGAACTCATATTTTTTTGAATGCGAAGGAATTAGAACAGTCAAAGAAAACCATAACCTCTTTATGTTGACAGCATCCTAAAAAAGAGAAAAAATTGTAAAAGTCCTTAAGAATGGAAGAATTCAAAGTACGAAGCCATCTAGGAATGAATGAAACACGGTAACTTCCTTTCTTCCATTTTGGAAATATTGTTTAAATTAGTAGGAAAATGAATTTTGTTGTTGTTGCCCACATCTCTCACAATACCGAACTAACTGACAATCTATTGTCAGCGGTAACAGAAAAAAAGCTTTAGAAGGTTGTTATGAATAGTTGTTTAATATTTCAAAAGCACGATTTTCATAAATTAGTTCAAATGCATGTAATTGCAACATTTAAAGAAGTTTTAGAATTTTTAAGTTAGAGATGTTTCAATCACTCACAAAAAGTCACAAGTAATGTGGTAATTCTCCTCAACAACACAAAAATTTCATGTAATATGCAAAAGCAATTGGGATTTGTGCACCTTGCACCTTTCTCCACTACAAAGAATTGTTAAGTCATTATAGTATTAAGTTAGGAAAAAAAACAAAGTCACTTTTGTCACATGAAACTCCAAAGGTCTCACTTATGAGTTCAAAATCGTGTCCTTGTTTTTGTCAACTATTTCAAAGGGGAATGCTATTTTGTGAGCAAAGATTTGTGAACCTTGAGCCATGACCAAGGATTTTTTGTCAAAATATTAAATTTCACCTAAAACTATGTTCATAGAGTCCTATAATTATGCATTTTAAACTATCATCTTTTGTAGAACTTACACTTTTTTAGTTTTTCCAATAATATTGAGCTAATAATTGGTTCCAACTCACAAAATCTTGAATTGCCGCTCACAACTCTCCGTTTGACCCTCAAAAAATAGCGATGTCCCTATATCAAATGCTACAAAAGTTTTTTTTTGCTAATTTGTAATGTTTGTGATGGTGACGCTTCAGGACTGCTGCCCCTATTGGAGCCTACTTGCTCTCAACCAATTTGGTGGGCATGTTGTATGGAAATCAAGCTGCATTTTACAGAAGCCATTCTTGGGACTTGGGTGCGAAGAATGCTTGCATGGGCAGCATGTGCTTTAGCTCATCGCTGCTCATGCTTGCCTTGCTTTGTATTGCAAGTGCCACGGTGAGTTTTTGGTTCATGATGCGCACTCGCCCTTTTTACCATCAGCCTCAAGTATCATCAGCATCTCCACGTCACGCACACCCATTTTTAATACTCTAAAGCATGCACGTTTATTTTTCCTTCTCAAATATGACACTTGCAACTTTTACAATACTGTTGCAAGTTTTGATTCTCTTAGAAATGCTTACATGATTACACTTTTTCAAGATTGTGAACGTTTTAGCTCCAAGTTTTTGTAAAAACTTGGAGGAAAGATTTGGCTCTATTGTAAAATAGCAAAGAACAAACTTGGCATCCAAGTTTCACTTTACTAGTATCATTCATTGGACCAACACAAAAAGCAATTTGCCCGTGATGCGCCCTTGACATGAGACCTTGTGGTCTTATTTTTGTTTTATGTATATTTTTCAAAGTAAAGAAGCATTTTTGTACAAAGAGTTTGTAACATTCAGCTTGCTTATGAGAATGTGGAAAGTTGAAAATTTCTTGAGTATGCTGATTTTTCCTTAACCCTTTAACGACCGTGGTCGATTCTAGGGTGGGCAATCATTTGTATTTCCATTTGGGGGGCATTTTAGGGTTATTGCATATAGATGTCTATCATAGATCTGACAGTACAAATGGAAGTATCTTGCAACATTTAGTGTTATACATCATGAATTCTTTGGTTGTTATGACCATCTTTTTGCATTTATTGGTGTATTTTCAGCCAGTATTTTTTTAGTTTTTTCAATCCTTTAACCACATGCCACCTTAGATTGGCATGATTATTATCCTAAACTCTTCCCAAATCTGTTCCCTTTGCCACGTCATCAAATTCCTTGACATGCTCTCTCTACAAACTGGAAAGAGTCAAAGTCGACCAGGAACTGGTCGACCAGTCTTTAAAGGGTTAACGAAGTTTACAAACCAGTAGCTATGACGAAAACTTCTGTCTCCAATTTATTTGATAACATGGTTGCATTCATCCAGTGCCACTTCGAAGATACTGAAAGTCTTATTTAATTCAGATCAAAGCAGAAATATACCCTAATCCTAAAATATACGTATAAGCAAATTTTTTCGTCATACGATTATGAACTATCTCCAAAATATTTGTATCTCCACCACGTCACTTATATGTACCTCAACTATCAGTTACTCCCTCTGTCCCAGTGTTTTTTTGGAGTGACAGAGGACCATGCGGTGTCATGTTTAGATTGGACAAAATTGGGAGGGAAAGAATCGCAGTGGCTAAAATCTGTCAAGTCTAGGGAAATTTTGCCAAGAAAAAAACGCAAAATACTACTCAATGAGGGATTAACTGTATTTTTAGTTATTATGCTAGTGACAAATGCATTCTAGAATCAATATATCACCTATCAAATATCTGCAAAATTTCCAATTTTTATGTTGTCGTTTAGATACCCAAATTCTATGCAAAGAGTATACCATATTTGTGCATAGTATGTGAATGCTACTAGCTCCTCATTATTTTAGTATTTGTACCAATGACTTATGCGCTCTAGAATCAATATATCATCTAACAAATGTGTGCAAAATCTCTAGCTTTGATGTTGCTATTTGGGCACCCAATTTCCATATAAAAAGTATCATATTTGTACATGTTGCTAGCTCCTCATTATTGATGATTTAAAGATTAGTAGCAACAATGGTACCTCATATGGGCAAGGCCAAACTTGTTAGGAGAGGAATGCTTTCTAATTGCTTAACTTGCCCCCATGAGATCATTGGACATGACAAATGCTTTCTCAGCAAAAGGGAGCTTTTCAGTGGGACAAGAACTATGCCTAATTTGGAGCTTTATATTGGGACAAAGGGAGTACATATTTATTGATACACTTGGAAGCTGTTCACACTATGTCCCATGTTCTATCTTTGCAAATTCCACCTTAATATGAGAGCTTAGTCTTGACATGAATATTTTATGCAATAAAACTGGTAGAACTTGGGATGAAAGTTTGATTTAGAAAAACAGTCAACCTAAACATTGAGTGAAGTTCCACCTTCTTTGGCACCAAGACATACAAAAAGTAGTGCCATATAAGTAAAATGAAAAAAGTTGGGACGTGGAACTTGGGACATAGTGGGAAGCGTGAAAACCAACTTTTGAATTTACAGCAATCAGATTCTCAGAATTCAATAGGACGTGGGGCAAATAATGAAACGCTCATAAGGCTTACGAGCACATATTTATCGAAAACAAGACCCGGCTAAATCCATCATTAAATGAAAACTAGGTTGGTCACGGCTACAAGGTCCTTATACAGAATACCTTAAACACAGCGCCACTGTACTAATACCCCAAATCCTAAACCCTCAGCCCTAGAATCGCACTCAATATCAATATCATTGGCACACCACATTGTAAACACCACCTGGTCATCCTACAGAGGGAGACGTGCACAACAATACAACATAAAACAGAACCTTCCATTGAGAAAACAACGCAAAGTCACACTCAGCCAAGAGAACAAAAAATTAAAAGAGTAATCGAATCTTTTTCATTCACCGCAACAACGGAGTTGATACAACGCAGACAACGAGCTGCAAATAAATTTGTTATACACAACTTACAGAAGAACACCTTCCAATGCAAACAATTAAAAAAAAAAAAAAAAAACTGCTACTACTATCATGAGGGTGGGGATGATGTTCCAAAGCTACAATCTTTTTCCAAACGCAAGTAAGCTTAAACATTGCAAGCATTTGGAGAAATAACAGAGAGAAAAAAAGGGGTCAAAGCTATCTCCACCCTATGCACAAGAATTGCAACTTGGCACGCAATCCACGCACATAGTAAGAAAGCAACAAAAGCCTTTGTAGCCCTAAAATCAATTTTCTAAGAAGAGCAAAGGCCTTAAGAGCTCAAGAATCATCTTTTCACCCCTTTTTTGCTCTAGAGGAAATGACACGTGGCATTTTACCATGCCAATGTACTTTTCATAGATTTATCGTAAGTCAAGTGAAATCCCTTCAACGGCGTTGGAAGTTGAGGAACTTGATGCCGAGCACAAAAATGAGGGCAAAGAAGACGGCCCAGCCAGCGAGGCCCAGAGCAGTCCACTTGAGGAAGCTCCTCTCAAATCCGAAGGTGTTGTGGATGTAGTCCTTCACCGGAATCGGTTCCATGCTGCCCTGGATCATCACTTTGGTCGTGACGTCACCCAGTTGCGAGTTCACCAGGCCGTTGATGATCCACGACACCGGGCAGATCCAGTAGTACCATATCCACCACGGTGGAATCAACTGCCACACCCCATAACCGCACCGTGAGACGCCACGTACCTCACACACAAAACCAAAACCAAAACCAAAACAAAACAAAAACAAAAACAAAAACAAAAACAAAAACAAGAACAAGAACTCCAAAAAAAAACACACACTTAGCTAGGTAGCAGTCAGTTTTCACAACTGTCGCTGCAGTCAGCTAAATGTTCACCCAAGAAAATGCAAAAAAATGTGAACACACTATCTTATATTTCAAACTTTAGCAAATCTCGGCAAATTTTAGCACGTTTTAGCAGTGTTTTTGAGCCGCTTGAGCTACTTTGGAAGTGCCATGAAAAGAGCAAGATACTAACTTTTGTTGTTGAGTTGTAAAGGGGCAAAAAGAAATACTAACAAAAAGCACTCAAAAAGATGGTGGGACTTAGTTTTTTGGAGCTGGGTAAAAGGCCCCAAGGTCCCAGTTTCTCGGCGCCAATGCTTTCAAAAGTGGTGCCATGTAGGCATTTCTTAAGCTTTTAGTGGCTTTCGGTTTCTTCAAATGCAGTCACTAATAGTTTCAGATATACTCGAAGTAATACCATGTTTGGTAATGTTTTGGGAATTCCTTGTAAAAGCAAGCTTTCTTTCAGATTTAAGTGAATACAACGGTGGATTAAGAGTGGTGGTTTTTTATTAGAGCATAACATGGTTTAGGTTGGTTTTATGTATATTCTTCCTTTTTTTGCTTTGAGAAAATGAAGGTGAGAGGATATGTATGGATGTATGTAAGTATTTACCGGCTTGGCGATGAGGAAGCCGGAGAAGAGGTTGAAGAGGGCGTAGAAGAAGGAGGCGCAAATGGTGGCCAGAGTGGCGTTGGGCGTGAGCGCCACCATCATCATGCCGTAATATGTGAACATGATCACTCCGAAGTAGAGCACGTAGAAATACCAGAAGAACTTGGCCGCCGTCCACTCAAACCCAATCATAGCGTAGCTGATGGTTGCGTACAGCGTCACTTGCGCCAACACGTAAGGAATCTCCACCAGAAGCTGCTCTCCCCATCCCCCACCAACCCAAAAATTAAAAACCAAATAAACATGCATTAGCCTCAACAACAACTCCCCCCACCAAAACACACACAAAAAAAAAACAGGGAAAACATGCATTGGCCTTAACAACAACTCCCCTCACCAAAACACACAAAAAGAAAAACAGGGAAAATTTGATGGATGCCCCTGAAGTTTGCAATATTTGTATAGGTACCCCCTGATTTTTCAGAAACTGCATAAATACCCTTGGACCATAATGTTTAGGTCTTTCTTTGTCGTGCTAGCCACTTCCTTCATGACCAATATTGAAGAAGGGAGTGCAATGGAACAAAAAAGTAGCAATGTGTGCACAAAGGAAAAAGGGAAGTGACATGCATAACAAAAAAAATGCTTGAAACTTATGGTCCAAGGGTATTTGTGCAATTTCTGAAAAAACAGGGGTATCTATAAAAACATCGCAAAACCTTCAAAGGTATCCATCAAATTTTCCCAAAAAAACGCAAAGGGTTTAGGCCTTGCCTGTGCAAAAGCGTAAGGAATGGCCGAGTACATCCCAGCGGCTTTCTCTCGGTAGAACACGGTGCGCTCAATGCTAATCACGGGTTGCACAACACCACAGTTGTTGAAGCATAAGAAAATAGTGGACCCGTACAGCGCACCCAATATCGTCACCAAGTCCTTATTATTATCCCTGCCAACAAAAACAAAAAAACGCACAAACGAAATGTTATACAAAGTTTAATCATTCACAAATTCATGCTCTTCTTGTATGCAAAAAGTCTTACTCCTGAGGTTTATGGGAAAGGGTTTTGTATGAGAGTGGTTTAGTGACGTGGCAGTAGAGAAACAAGCTTTGTTTTGGAGGGAGGTTGTTGAAATTGGGTTCTTAGGGTTTGGGGATCAGGGCTTAGGGTTTAGGGTCTTTTTACCTGTTGGTTCCTTTTTGCCAGAAGAGGCTGCCAAAGATCAAGGAAATGAGAAAGGTGAAGATGAAGCGGACGAGGTTGTAATCAGGGCTCCGCCAATACGTGATGAACTGCTTCCATAGAATAGTCTTGAGCTGGTTGTAGGAGTTTTGGGAAAATTGTGTGGGGAAGTACAAATCTTCGGAGCCTGGTTGTGGTGTTTTTAGCTGTTCTACAAGTTGCTTGTTTTGCCTGCCACGTCACCCCAATAGATCAGCTATCAAGAATGACCAACTTCCAATCCTAGGAAATAGAAAAACAAACAGAAGCAATACAAAAGCAGACATGAATCATGGACTTCGCAACCTTCAAGAGCTGGGAGGCTGGAGAAGGTTATTGAACATACGGCCAAGTAACCACCACCCTGGTGAACCTCAAACATAAAAATATTTTATGTTTTCAAACCTCTCTGTGACCAACTTACAAGAAGACATATTACAGTGGCCTTTGAAACTCAGATTTGATCATTTATGGCGTCTAAACAAACAACTACACCAACCATTGCATGTGTGTGGGAAAGCTTTAGGGGGGAAATTGGATTGTACAGGTAAAGGTTGGATCTCAAATAGAGATCAGCAAAGTCGACTCCAAGTCGGTTCTCAACAGTCGTGTTGGTGACTTCTAACATCCATGTGGCTGGGTTGTACCCATCCTTAATTTTTGCAACACCGGGTAAAGCCTACACCAACACCAGAAAAGCCATTTAGAAAAAAAAAAAAAAAAAAAAAAAATCACAGCCAATCACTACTAAGTTCGAATCATCCAACCTTTACTTCCCACCCATATCAACAATTGAAGCTCAATTTTAGCGTATGAAAGCCATACCTGGAAGTAATCAATGAGCTTATCAGAATTGTGTCCTAGTGGTCCATTGTAAATCACACGTCCTCCACGCTTCAGAAGCAACAACTGTACAGCAACACACACAGGCCTTATCTAGTCAGTATCTTCATCAAATCACTCCATCGCAATTGCACCTAGCTCGGTATAAATGAAATCAGTTTTTGCACCAAATCTTTCACTGCTATCTAAGCATGATATCAAGCATTAATAACACGTTTTAAAGCAAAAAAGGCAAAAAGAAGAAAATGGAGACGTTTGAAAGGCAAGAAGCAGAAGCCCAAATCACTCCATCTCAATTGTGCCTGGCTCGGTATAAAAAGTATTCGTTTTTGCACCGAAGTGTCACTACTGTCTGAGTATGGTTACTAAGCATAAAAACCAGGTTTTTGAAAGCAAAATAAAAGAAAATGGGGACGTTTTGAAGGGCAAGAAGCGGAAGCCCAATTCACTCCATCTCAATTGTGCCTGGCTCGGAATAAAATTTATTCGTCTTTGCAACGAAAGTTTCACTGCTATCTAAGTATGATACTAAGCATAAAAATCACATTTTAAAAGCAAAAAAGGCAAAAAGAAGAAAATGGGGACATTTGAAAGGCAAGAAGCGGAAGCCCAAGTTACTCCATCTTAATTGTGCCTGGCTCGGTATAAAAAGTATTCGTGTTTTGCACCAAACGTTTCACTACTATCTACGTATGGAAATAAGCATGAAAATCAGGTTTTTTACGGCAAAAAAGAGAGGAAAATAGGGACGTCCGAAAGGCAAGAAAGCAGAAGCACAAACCTCATCGAAAGCTTCGAAAATGTCAATGCTAGGTTGATGGATGGTGCACACAACAGTCCTGCCGGTGTCCACCGTGTTGCGCACGGTGCGCATCACGATGGCAGCAGCGCGAGCGTCGAGCCCACTGGTGGGCTCGTCCATGAAAATGATGGACGGATTGGCCACCAACTCCACGGCGATGGTGAGGCGCTTCCTCTGCTCCGTGGACAGCCCCGTGATGCCCGGCAGCCCCACCAGCGCATGCTCGATGGGGTTCAACTCCACCAAGTCCATCACTTGGTCTACGAATTGCTGCACACAACCACATCATCACCACCACCACCAACATCACCCAACCGCACCAACCAAAAAAAGAACTCAAAAAACTAGGATTTGGACGTAGAAAACGAGGTTTGGAAGTGTCAGAGACAAAAAGAGATGTAAAGAATTCAAAAGTCAAGAATTTGGGACGTAGCTTACGAGGTTTGGAAGTAGACTATCAGAGAATGCAAAAGAAATTCAAAAAGTCAAGAATTTGGGACGTAGAAAACGAGGTTTGGAAGTATCAGAGACAAAAGAAAAATGCAAAGATTTTCAAAAAACCAAGAATATGGGAAGTAGAAAACGAGGTTTGGAAGTAGACTATCTGAGAATGCAAAGGAATTCAAAAAAAGTCCAGAATTTGGGACGTAGGAAACGAGGTATGGAAGTAGATTATCAGAGAATACAAAAGAACCCAAAAAGTCAAGAAACTTTTGGGACGTAGAAAACGACGGGTGCGTACCAGCTTGTCTTGGTCGGAGATGTCGGGGGAGAGGCGGAGCCAAGCGGAGTAGACGAGGGATTCGCGCACGTCGAGCTGCGGGGAGTGGATGTCGTTCTGCTCGCAGTATCCAGCGATCCGGGCAAACGTGCTCTGGACTTTGGGGAATCCAGAGATGCGGATGTCGCCTTCGATGTAGCCTCCGGTTTTGCGACCCGCGAGCACGTCCATGAGCGTGGTCTTCCCGGCGCCGCTCACCCCTACCAACGCTGTCAGCACGCCCGGCCTGAAAGAGCCGGTAATGTTGCTCAACAGCTTCAGCCTCGTCTCCGTCATGCCTTCTCGCTTCATCTCCTGCCCACCCTCGCCACAAAACCTTGCTTTCATCAGTACTTGGGAGTTTTCACACCAAACCTTGCTCTCATCAGTACACTAGGCAGTTTCCATACCAAACTTTGCTTTCATCAATACTAAGGTAGGGAGGCTCATGAATGAACCATCTAAGGGCTGGAACTTAATTTTGGGGAGGTCCTTGAAAGACAAGAGGAATTGGTATCTAACCCAAGTTGTTTTATATTTTTTGGATCGAGCTTCGTGGAATAAGTTATAACAAAATTTTGAAGTTGAAATGGCTTAGGGCTCTAAAATGGTAGCACCTCCTCAAATGTATATATTGCCTGCACAGTACATTGTTGAGAGGGCTAAGAAAAACTAGGAGGTGCACCATTTTAGAGCCTGCACCCTTTTCGAACCTCCTACCTTAGGGAGTTCTCACACCAACCTTGCTTTCATCAGTACAATATGCAGTTTTCGCACTAAACCTTGTCAAGCCATGACTATTTCTCACTTAGCCTCTTGGTCTCTCTTAGCCTGGTTGCAAAAGCAAGGGTCAAAGCAAAGGCAGGTCAATGGCATGGACTGAGTGAGGTGTTTGCTTACGGCGGGCATGTCGACGAAGTAGCTGATGTCGTCGAAGGAGATGGACAGAGGCTCGAAGGGTAGCACCATGCCTTTTTGCTCCGTCGGCACCACCATTTGTCTGTCACCGCTGGACCTTCTGCTGCGGCTCATTTGTGGGCCCATTTCACGGCTCCGAGACGCGGCGGAGGTTTTCCTCGGCGGCTTCCCTGACGACGACCTGCTTCGGGATGAAGGATGTTGGCGCTTCTGCGAGGATGACAAAGCGGCGTCCATCGCTCCTGCTGTGCCTACTTTAGTTGCTTCCTTGAACGCCAGGTCATCCTCCGACAGTATTGCTTGCGGCGTTCCCAGCGCTGCCATCGCCACAGCCACCACAATCAGTATTTCAGCAACAGCCGCCGTAGTCATTATTTCAGTAACATTACACTGAACTCAGTTTACTAAACAATATGTTACGGAATTCTATGTAACAATAACTTTCGGAAACTGTTGTACAGTGGTGCTTGGCTAAGGTCAACCTTTATAAGAGAAATGTTTGGATAGTGTCAAAGTCCCCACTCTTTTTTTTGTGTTCTTAGTTGAATGGAGTGTTTCTTTAAAGTCAATCAGTGCTCGGATATGATCAACAGTTTTTTCTCTCCCAAAGCATTGACCTTATCCAAGCAGCACCGTACTTGGCTATCATAACTTCTAAAGTGGATTTCGTTTGTTTTAAGGATGGGATGAATGGAATGGTACCAGGCATGTAGCCGAGGGCGATGGTGAAGCCAACGTTGTAGACGATGGCCAACCCTAACAGAGCCCCAACACCAATCCAATACCAATACGCCTCCGTGTACTGGCCCCGGCTTTCCAAAGCAGCCACTCCCACTGACAAGTTTCCACTGCCAGCACCGAGCTGTCCTTGCCAAAGCCCACATCGTTTCCTTATCAGAACTTCGGTTATCAGAAGTTTGACTATCAGAAGTGTAACTATCAGAACTTTGGTTATCAGAAGTCTCGTTATCAGGAGTTCGGGTAACAGAAGTTTGGCTATCAGAAGCTAGAAGAAAACTTTACAGATTTGGTCTCTGGTTTCCTTTCAGTTCTCAAGCACTTGACCATCCATGCAAATTTTTCTTTAGTCACGTAGTACATCTTTCATAATTCTCTAAATTCGAAATCTCTATAAAGAGTTATGCAATAGAAAATATACAAGGAAAAAACAAAAGTTTTGGAGAGTTTAAAATGTAAGGAATTGTTTTGAATACAAAGGGCACCTCCAACAGTGAAACTGAAGGCAGGAGAGGGACAACATACATGATTCCAGCGCTTGCTAGTGAGCTCGTTCACACTGATCGCCTGCTGCGCGTACGTGATGGGCGAGAGCCAGTACGCCCAGATCCACCACCCGGGAATATCCGGCCTCCCAATGATAAACCCACCGCACATGAAGAAGACTAGAATGAAGACAAAGCCAATAGTATTGGCCAGAATCATGGACCTGCAAAAAAAATACACACTTTTTCACATCCCAGGCCCGAAAAGTCCACAAAAACATACACAACAAACTCTTTTTTAATTCCCTTGTAAGGATTTGCATATAAATTGCGTGTGCACTAACAGGGAAATGTGACAGAGGGAAAAATCATAGACAGAAATAGACAGAAATGCTTAACAACTCACAGGGGGGAAAATGTGACACAGGGGGGAAAATGTGACACAGGGGGGAAAATGTGACAGAGGGAAAAATCATAGAAGGAATAGTTCACAGAAATGTGTAACAACTCACAGGGGGAAATGTGACAGAGGGAAAATCATAGACAGAAATGTTGAACAACTCACAAGGAGAAATGTCATCGACAGAGGGAAAAATCATAGAAGAAATAGACAGAAATGTTTAACAACTCACAGGGGAAAGGGAAATGTGAAGAATTCCTGAAACTTGACAGAGGAAAATCAACAAAATTTTGTTGTGATAAAAAATGTGCAAATGACTCTTAGAGAGAACAGGTTTTGTGGGAAGAGTAATTTTGTGAGGAATTGGCAACTGACCTGCATAAAGCACCGAAGAAGCGGAACATGCCCCCGGCCATCTGCTCGACGGTGAAGAGCAGCAGCATCTGCTTGAAGAAGCGGCTGACTTCGGGGGAGTAGCCGGTGACGTAGTACGACATGCCCACCCACACAATTGCCTCGAGCAAGGAGCCCGGGATGGACAGCACCACGGCGGACACCGAGTACGTCCACGCTGGAAAGAAGAGCAGGTCTCGCTGCTTGATGATCACCGGCAACCGTTGGATGGTCATGGCCAGCTCTCCAAACCCGCCGAACATGATGCACACGATGGCATAGAACGCCGCTCCCAAGTACACGGTGGCGTCCTCCACTGTCTCGTGGCCCAACCTCGTCCGGAAGAACACCGTCATGGAGATGAACGCCGCCAAACAAACCTGCACAACAAACATACCTCAGAAAATGAAACGATAAACATAAAAAAAGCTACACAACAATCATTCCAAGGATTTTGTAGTGTTTCTTCAAGAGGGGCTTCTCACTAGTGCAAGTGGAAGAGGGTGGGAAACTAAAATCAATGTTGATGGTTTTAGTGTCCATTCCCACATTACCACTTCAACGGGAGTTACGCAACAATAAGCACATGTCACAATAGTCAAAAAATCGAGGGGAAATTTCATGGATACCCCTGAAGTTTGCAATATTTGCATAGATACCCCTGATTTTTCAGAAATTGCACAAATACCCTTGGACCACAGAAAAGAAGCCAAGTGCGCACAAAGGAGAAAAAAGTGGCATGCACAAAAGAACAAATACTTGAAAATTACAGTCCAATGGTATTTGTGCAATTTCTGAAAAGCTAGGGGTATCTGTGCAAATATGGTAAATTTCAGGGGTATCCATAAAATTTTCCCAAAAACCTACTACTATATTAAGTAGCCTGTTCCATTCTCATTATTCACTAGTGCAAACCTCCCATTGAAACAACGATAATCAAGTCTTTGATGTCTTTTTTTTTTTAATGAATTTTAATGTGTTGTGTGAGAACTAGGAGGTTTGAGGCAAAGGGTAGATCTAAATACCTGCACGGTTTTGAAGACGGTGATGAAAGCGTTGCGTCGGTAGAGGAGATACTCTTTACTGAAATTAGCTTTGAAAAGCTCCATTCTGGTGCCTGCGAACTTCTTCTTACACAACGCAGCCGGGTGGCTCCGCTCCTTCGGAAACGGGACAGCCAGCTCTTGGAACATCCGGTCACCGATTTCGAACTTCTTGAAGCGCTCGGCCAGCTCGCGCACCGGCAGGTACCGGTAGGGACGCCGGGTGTCGGTCCAGTACTGCTGCTGGTCCTTGGGCGAGGTCACCTGAGGTGATCCCAAAAAATGATTTTCACTTTCAGCACAAGTGGCTAAAAACACTGCATTTTCAAATTGAACACTAGAAAGTTTACATTTTTTTTTTAGTTGCATGAAAATTTTGTTAGCAACCCTGCAAATTTAGCCAGTTTGAAGAACGCTGGTCAGACCTGGGGTGATCCCAAAAACGATTCACTTTTAGCACAAGTGGCTAAAAACACTGCTAAAAAGCTAAAATTTTCAAACTGAACACTGGAAAGTTTACATTTTTTTTTAGCTGCATGAAAATATTTTTGTTTAGCAATCATGTGAAGTTTAGCCAGTTTAAAGAGGTAAGAGACTCTCTCACCTCTTGCAAGAAATCGGCGATGCCCTTGCGGTCGGGGCACTTGAAGCCGCAGGACTCGAAGAAACGCATGATGTGTTCCCGGGGGCCGTGGTAGACGCACTGGCCCTCGGAGAGCAGGATGATGTCGTCGAAGAGGTCGAAGGTCTCGGGCGCTGGCTGCAGCAGCGACACCACCACCGTGCTGTCCATCAACCTCGTGAACTGGCCGAGTGTTTTCACGATGGAGAACGTGGTGGAGCTGTCCAGCCCCGTGGAGATCTCGTCCATGAACAGCGCCGTACATGGCCCTACTATCATCTCCCCTGGCGGACATTCCAAGTCCCATTTTTCAAATCAGCGCTCAATACAACCACTGCCCATTTTCGTAATCCATAGCCACATGTACAATACAGCAAATACTTCGGAAAATTTTATGGATACCTCTGAAGTTTGCAATATTTGTATAGATACCCCTGGTTCAGAATTTGCACAAATACCATTGGATCATGATTTTCAGGTTTTTGTTTTGTTGTGCACGTTAATTCCTTCGTGACCAATGATGAAGCAAGGAGTGCAATAGAACAAAAAAGAAGCAACGTGCGCACAAAGGGAGAAGAAAATGGCATGCACAATAGAACAAATCCCTAAAAATTATGGTCCAAGGTATTTGTGCAATTTCTGAAAAACCAGGGGTATCTATACAAATATTGCAAGCCTCAGGGGTATCCATGAAATTTTCCCTGATTACTTTAGCCTGCACTAACTTGATCATGTTATAAACTACTGGTACAAAAACCCTCGCTTTACGAGGGAGTACAAGGAGAAGACCATGTCTATGAATACTTACGAATGTTTACTTGATGTGCTGAATTGTGTGCATGCAAATTGGAGGTTGCATGATATCAACTCTCGTGAGTTGATTCATGAAAAACTATGGCTTCTTGGACAAAGAGTTTTCCATACTCGAGTTTTTCTTATATGTGTAAGATATTAGGACTTTTGGAAATTAGTACAGCTCGTACGTACCTGTGGTTACTCGCTTTTTTTGACCGCCTGAGATCCCTCGGCGCATATCGTCACCCACCATGGTGTCAGCGCACACGTCCAGTCCCAATATCTACCCCAAAAAGAAAGAACCCCATTTAGTAAGCTTAATTACTGCAAAAGCTGCAGAGTTCTTCCAGCAGCAACTCACGTGACAGAAATCTTAGAGTCTTACTACACTAGGCATAGACGGTGTAACTAGAGAACTCGGCCATGCAGTGGATACATGTCATTGATTTTTATAACAGAAAGTTAGAGAAACACATGAAAGACGACCTGGCAACACTGAATGAAATCTGTCATGACACGGAGAAATTGAAGGACTATTTATGTGGGATCCATAACAATATTGTTCATGAAAAATTCGTAGAAGGAGCAACAGCCACTAAATACAGAATTGGTTGAAGTAGCTTTAGAGGCTCACCCTTAACGTGTAATCCGTCCCAACGCTCTGCTGGTTTCCTGAAAGTATCGCCATCTGTGTGAAAACACACACACACACTCAGCTCTTAAGCCAGGTAAACTATAAACTAAGCATATTGTAAGTTTTTCTAACCATGCCCAGATCAACATACAGTAGGAAAAACACAGTAAACAAGCAAAAGAAAACTGCAGAAAAAAAATCCACCTTCATGAACGCATCTACATCCGCGTCAGGGTAGATTCCAGCTTCCTTTTCCCTCCGAGTTATCTCCTCCAGAAGCTCTGAGTTGAGAAAAAAACAAGGTTATAGAAAAGTTCACACAAACAAGGAGACTACCTTTAGAGCATATCTTGCCAGGAATTTCTTAACAATGTCGTAACAAATCCACATCTTCACGAGCAGATACTAAGTCAAAGTTCAACATCTTAATAGAGCTATGGTTTTAACTAGTCGGTTTTTTCAGCTGTGTTTCAAACACAAGCAAAAACATGCAAAAACATGCAAAAATACGCAGAAATGTAGATTTATTGCAACTCACCATAGCGGGTGCCACTGCCTTGGCATTTGGCAGAAAAGTCCAGGGTTTCTCGGACAGTCATCTCGCCGACGTGGAGGTCACGTTGGCTGATGTAAGCACCGGTGCGTTGCGGCACAAACTCCTTGTGAGTGTGTCCGTTGAGCGTCACCTTGCCTTTGACACGTAAGCTCTTCTCTAGCCTTCCTGCCAGCGCCAAGAGCAGCGTCGTCTTTCCAGAGGCCGGTGGACCTAACAACAACGTCATCCTGTGTGCAAAAGCCCCGTCTTATAAAAAAAAAACCCTAGCTAACCTTGTAAAACCTCAAAAAACCTCACAAACCTAGTACTTCAAGAATATTTAACCATATCATTCTAAAGTTTAGGAAGCCTTTAATGTGGACTATGTTTTCAAACCCCCAAGAACTGAATCTCACTGAACCTCACTGAATCTCACGGAATCTGCTTCCAAGCGTTACTTCAACAGACTGTGGCCTTGTGGTGTATGAATTCGAAGCCCAAATCAAGGTATGTTTGCATTAAAAGTGGTGTTAACGACGGTACTAAGAAAGAATTTCAAGTGCTCGTTTGAACTAGAATGCTAAAAGAGCAACTGGAGAAACTAACCTGCTGGGCTTGACTACACCACTGACATTCTCCAGAATGGACAGCTTCGCCTTCTTGGTAAGCGACAGATGAAACTTGTCCAAAACAGTCTGAAAAGCAACAAGCATGGTCAGGAATCTCAACGTCCTCGCAGAAAAGTTGAAAGACGAGTTTCCTGTTATGCCTTCGTAGTTTAAAAGAAGGGGAATTTTATGGACACCCCTGAAGTTTACCCATATTTGTATTGGTACCCCTGGTTTTTCAGAAATTGCACAAATACACTTGGATAATAATTTTTAAGCGTTTATTATGTTGTGCATGCCACTTCTTTCTCCCTTGCCGTTCTGTTGTACTCCTTGCTCAAACATTGGTCATAAAGGAAGTAGCGTGCATAACAAAACAAATGCCTGAAATTATGATATTTGGGCAATTTCTGAAAAACCAGGGGTATCTACACAAATATGGTAAACTTCAAGGTGCTCCATAAAATTTTCCCTTAAAAGAATAGTGATGCTCGTACCTCGACAAAGTTCCGGGAGACGTTTGGCAGGGATGGCAAAGCTCGGTTTCCCACGTAGCAATCCGCCTCTACTGAAAGGTTTTCATATCGCACTTCGATTTTAGGCAGCTCAATTCCAACTCTACAACACACAGCATTTCCAAGTCAGCGACAAGGCTGAAATATGTCGACCAATCTGATTAGTCGAGTTTACTCTGATCAGAGTGGAAGTAATTCAAACTAGGGAAAATTTCATGGATACCCCTGAAGTTTGCAATATTTGCAGACACCCCTAGCCTGCTTTTTCAGAAATTTTATAAATACCCATGGACCAAAAAATTTAGGCATTTATTTGTTGTGCTCATACTTTCTTCATGACCAACGTTGAAGAAGGAAATGTAATGAAACTAAAAAGAAGCAGCGTGCTCACAAAGGAAGAAGGAAAGTGGCATGCACAACAAACAAACAAATGCCCCTAAGAATTTTGGTCCAAGGGTATTTGTGATATATTTGTAAAAGCAGGGGTATCTATGAAAATATAGCAAACTTCACGGGTCTCCATGAAAATTTTGGTCCAACGGTATTTGTGTGAAATTTCCGAAAAAGAAGCAGGGGAATCTATGAAAATATTGCAAACTTCAGGGATATCTATGCAAGTATTGCAAACTTCAGGAGTATCTATGAAAATCATGGTCCAAGGGTATTTGTGAAATTTTCTGAAAAAGCAGGGGTATCTATCTATGAGAATATTGCAAATTTCAGGGGATATTCTTTCATGAAATTTCCCCCTAGTTTGTTTGAATGGTAGAGGGAGAGTAGACGTGAAGCATGGGGCATGGGAGATGGCGGACCTGTCGAGGCGCTTGCGCATTTTGAGGAGGAGCATGTTGTTCTCATCCTGCGTTTCCAGCATGAGCTTGTCGAGGAGCTCGCTGGTTTCCAAGGGGGACAGCTCGCGCACGTCCACCTGCTTCACGCCCCCCGACGCTTTGTGGAACACGCTGGTGCGCACGCGGTCGTACGTGGGCAGGCGCTCCACGGCGGCCCATTTGAGCGCCTCCTCGTCGTCCATGGCGCCGTCGTTGTGCGCGTGGTTCGACGCGCGCTCCAGCGGGTTGTCCACCATGCCAATCAGCCCCCACGTCCCGCCCACATTGGCGCTCAGGCTCCGGATGCTGTTGCCCACGCTCTGCGAGTACGACAGCCGCCGACTCCCGCTCTGCGACAGCCTCCTCGATCCGCTCGCTCCCGCGCCCGCGGCGCTCCATTGCATCACGTCCGGATCCCCTCCATGCTCCCCCATTGCCGCCGCCGGCACCACCTCCACTGCCCGCGCCATGGCCCAAACTCTCAAATGCAGCCACCAAACTCTCAAGAAAAGGCAAAAGCCCCTCAAAAATAACCTCTCAAATCCAACTCACGGTACTCACCCTCAAACTCGGTATCATTCACTAATCGTCAAGCTGAGCCACGTACTCTGACTCCCTCGACTCCGATCCACCAATTCAAACCACCTTGGTTTCTCCGCTCTGTGTACCAGCTCCATCACCACCCACCGTCTCTCATTCTCCACACACCCTTCTCATCATTTGTCATCATTTGCGTGACTCGGGCGACAATTCGAAAATACGTTAGCGAAGCGACGTTGGCGAAGTACAGCAATTTCGGCTTCCCCCTTTCCAAGGTCTAACTTGTGTATCACTAAGACTGGAACGATTGAGCGCGTCGCTCTTCTATGGACAACAACACAAATCCAATACCCCCCCTACTTTTACATACTAACTTACAGGAACGTAGAAATATCTTATGGTGCACGGCAATTTAGAAGAGAAGGAGGCGGAAGCTTGCAGCAGCTGATCAGGGGCGTTGATTGCTGCACCAGATCATTTCCAGACAAGAAACCCACCAAAAGCGCTGCAGTTTTGAGGAGGAGGGGAGGGGGAGAGATTTGAGAGGAAGGCAGACTGTCGGGGTTGCTGCAAAAGGGAGGCAGTGGTAGACTAGTAGTACTTCCAGGGACATGCAGTGTTCCAGTCAGAGGGCGTGGCGACGACTGGCGACTTCGGAAGGGTATTTGAATGCCGGCGAGGCAGAGGGGCCCGCGGAGTAATAACTTAAGATTAGCGGGGGATCTGTCGTGCCTGGGACTTCGGGACGCGCTTTTCACGGTAGAAGGTTCTTTGGATCGAGCAGGAGGAGTTGGTGCCGGTGGAGGTGGTGGTGTTCTAGAACGTCGGGGGAGCTGCCTTGGGTGTCGCGCCGGCCGCGCACGTTTTGCGAACGTTTGCGATCCCCCGTGGGTTTGGTAACACGAGTGCCCCTTCCAGAAGCAAGCTGTAACTTATTACGCTCCTCTAGCACTTGGTAATTTGGAATACTGCACATGCGTGTTTGTGGGGCCACGGTGGAAACGCTCAGCTTTTTTTTACAGTCGTAAAGTAAAAGTGCAAGGTAAGGGTTTCACGTGAGGGCATTCTCATGTTCAAGTGATTGGAACCAAGGGGGAGCACAAATTAATCCCTTAGGGTAGGTTACCATGGGGGCTAGAGGGATCCGGCTTGGACATTCAACCTCTGATTTTGCAAAAGTCAAACTACATTCCTAAACGGTCTAAATCCAAAATCGGAAGTTGTTTTCTAAACTCTATGAGTTGTGAAGATTTCAAAATTTTTCTTTGTTCTACCGATGATCATCCTAAATGGGCTTCCGGTTCTGATCACCCATGGAAACTAGCCCTTAGAGTATCTCGTGCCACCCTCCAATGCCCCCCCCCCTCCCTAATTTTTGGATGGTAAGCAATCAATTCTAGTGTGTGTTAGCCTCTACCTTAACTTTCCCCTCTCAAATAAGCCATATTTGAAGGGGTTACTAAACCCTCTACAAACTATATTTTCTCTTGGGATTTAGCAAGTCGTCATAGTAAATGATAGCTTACTTATAGCTTTTGAAAGTTCCAGTGACTTGTGATTGGTAAAAAGCATATTTAGTGAAGTGTAGTGCTGGAGATACAAGTGGCCATCTGCTCTTAAATGGACAAATTTCAATTGAAGGGGACTTGGTAATGGAAGGGTGGCAAGAGATGCTCTTAATAAGAATGTCAATTACCAAAATTGTTGGTTGTATTCATACCAAGACCATTTAGTACTTGAAAAACTAGTTTTATGACAAATGTCAATAATTCTCCAAAAATCTCTTGTTCATTGATAGTATGTGTGTGACTTGGCCTAAAATTTACAGCTCCAATAAGATTCATGTTCTACCCAAATGCCCCATCCATATACAACACAAGAGAGCATATATAAAATAGCAACATTGTTAAGTGGTTAACTATGATGCAAACGTGAGGTTGCTAGTGTGAGGCAAACGTGAGGTTGCTAGTGTGAGGCCCTCAGCTTGAATACACGTTGCTAAAAGAAAACATTGCCATGTGTCATGTTTGCTGGCTAGATTGACGTCACACAATGTGACAGCACTTTGCGATTTTAGTTGTTACTTTCACAAGTATAAGGACTACCAAAAATGTAAAGGATTTTGTTCAAACACCATTTACGTATTAATTTGCTCCTCTTCTGGAGTTGGTTTATTTTGTCCTCTTCCGTGCTTCCAGATGCAACGAGGGTTCCTTGAATCCAAAATGTCAAATCAATATTCCCAAACATAATCACTTGCTAAACTACGCAAGTGGAAGGTCAAAATTTTCCACCCTTGCCCCCACAAACACGTGTGTGCAGTAAAGCCCACATTCTTCATTTGGTTATGTTGGCAACCATTGTAAAGAGCTTGGAAATTTACCACAAGGAGATTGAATTTGCAAGTTTTAAATGCAAGTTTGGATTCAAAGCAGTATTTGGGGAGAACCGGCTTGTGATATAAAGGTCAACCACTAGAAATGACAAAACCATCGATTGAATTTTGAAGCTATACCCCCATGAAAAATTGACTAGATTTTGTAAAAACATCTGATAATAGTAAATTACATCATACATATAGAAAAATACCCAACACATGCCCGTGAAAAGCCGATTGAAAATGGGGAATGCTAAATTTTAGTTGGTGAAGTTGAAACTTCTCCCTTGACATTGATTTGGAGGCTTTGTTTGAGTGTAAAAGATAAAATTGACTAGGGTAGGAGGCTCTAATTCTGTTTGGGTTCACTATTTAGGAATGAGTAACATGTTCTTTCAAATATCTATTACAATCTTGATGGGTTACTAAGTAAGCTTAGCAAGTTTTTACTCATAGACGCTGAACGTAAGTAGCACCTGAATGGAATTTGAGCTTCCTACCTTAGTTACGAAATAGGGGCAAATTCTTACTAATGCCATTGTTTGTAAAAAAGGCTGACCTTTTTACCACCCTGACCCCACAAACATGTGTGTGCCAAGGGTGGTAAAAATCCGATTCTAACATGGTTTTCTACAATATCCTAGAAATAGCCGAATTTAGATACTATTTGCTCTGTTTTTTTTTTACCGATGCTTAGAAGCTTCTGTTAAAATTTCGAGAATTTACATTTATTTAAACTTTAGTTGCACCTGCATTTTTTTGTGTAAAATGAGACCACCTCGTTTTTTTCCCTACCACATGGGTAGTCATAATTCAATTGGTGTCATCATCCTTTTGATAAACATTAAATGTATGAAAACCTCATAATTTTTTACAGCTATTGAAACTTAATAAATCCTACTTTTTGTTTCGTCTATTGAGATCATTGGGCCAAATAATAAAGCCTTAAAAACCTGGTTTACTTAACCCTTAAACGCCAACGCGGAAGTTTTGCATCCGCGGCGTCTGAAAAAAAGCTATGTAAAATGATTTATTTTGGTTTTTTATTTGATTTTTTTTCATAAGTGATCATAAACACATGGTTCATTGTGGAAGGCAAAAAATTACCTCATTAAATGCATTCATATTTTTAGGTAACCCAAATTGTGATAAGATTTAGAAACTCGGTGTTAGGTCCCAAGTTGTAATTTTGCAATTTTTGTGAGGGCACCATGCACTATTGACTTTTGCAACTTTGAGAAACATTATTATAATAACTGGGCATTGGACAAACAATGTATAATCACTATAGCTGGGCTGGTCACAATGATCAGCCTAGCATTTAAGGGTTAATTTTGCAATGACACCCCTTGTAAGTGCAGTACACCAAACCACTCTTTAGTGGAGAATTGGAGGTAGTCTATCCAATCTTGTTTTTGGAAAATATGTGCCAAAATCTTAGGGCCCCTTTACAGTATGGTGGAGAAGAATATTAGTCAAGAACTATAAGGAAATGGAGCAAATGTGATTGAAGGAAATTTTATTCTTCTTGAGGTTGGGTTTACACCACGGTTAAGATTTGTCTAGTGGAGAGTTTCAAGCATGGACAAAAAAATGATTGTAATGCCTATGTGGCAACACTTTTGGTAAAGGGAGTTCTTCAGAGGTCAAGTTCCTTGGCAAGCCTCAACCCCCCGGACAAGAAACTTGGCCTCTAGAGAACTCCAACCTTATTTATTGTCTTTTCATTGTGGCATCTCAACCATGCAATTCAAGGTTTCTTTTAGTTCAAATTTCAATAACTGGCTATTTGCCTCTTTTTCTTTTCACATGGTCGTGCTCTTGGTAGTGCAAGTGCATCAACTAAAGTTTCTTTTCACTTTGAAGTGTTCTATAGTACTAATGCTTGACACGTTTCCTTTTTAGAATTTTAACCCCTGAAGGACCAAGTGGCTATTCAATAGCCACTTGAGAACTTGGGTAGGGTCATATGAAGTCAAATTTTATTGGATGTTCTCAAAATTGTTACACAAGGTGCAAATATTTATCCAATAAGTGGAGATGTAATTTTTTCTCCAATTGGATGCTTGGTTCAAAAGTTATGTTACCCAAAAGAATTTGGGCAGCTTGGGCATCTTTGGAGAATCTTATGCTAAAACTCTCATCAACTTTTGAAATTTGGCAATTATGTAACTAAAAAAACATAATGTACAATTGTCAAAAAAAAAAAAATTAAGCTCTCACATCACATTTTGAAGGGAGTCAAACTTTGTTAACTATGTTTGGGTAGTTTCAAGAAAAAAAAACTCCTCTAACTTCAAGCCTTATTATCTTTCAATTTATAAATTCAAATCTCTTGAAACTTATTTTCACAAATTCCAAATGTTTGTCTCTAACTTTTCACTATTCAAATTTCAAATAAAGCACTTCCTCATTGCACAAGAAATGATGAAAGAATGACTAATGTATTACCAATTCACTAAACCTCCTTGCATTGCATGGTGATTTAGAATAAGCTAGATTCTACATTTGCATCTAGAATTTTTCATGAGTGAACCTAACATCATATACTTGTGAATAGTCAAAAAGCTCAAATTTGTGTAGAGCAAAAAACTTACTCTAGGAAAGCTCAAAGTGTGCTGACCTTGTTTTGCAGGAATGAAAAATAGCTGTTTTTCTCACTTCAAACATTTCAATTTTACAATCCACGCATTGAATGGACTGAATTTTTTGGTACATATTAACTTATTTTCTTGACACACTTTTGTACGGTTGAAATTGAGAAAAAAAAGGTTTATATTTTCAATTTTGGGCAATGCACTAAAAGCTAACAATTTTTGAGATTTTTTCTCAAAAAACACCCTTGGTCCTGTAGGGGTTAAATTTACAGTGAAACATTAACTTGAATGTGGGGGTTGTGTGAAGAGTTTTGTGTTTTGACAAGGAATTTTCAATCTTTTTTCTTTTTCATATTTTGATATTTTAGACAATCCTATTTTATCAAAATGAGTATTTTCAGTTATTTCTTTAATTTTATATTTTTTTGGCTTTTTACTTTTTTAACCCCTAAATGCCTATGACACCAAAATGTGGTGTTTTCAACACTGAGACTTGGCATCGTGGGCATTCAGGGGTTTGCAATATTTAGAATTTTTTTAGGATTAATTCTTAAAGGGATTTTTTTATTTTTTAAATAAAATTAAGATATGTATCTTTCTCTTGAATTTTTATATTTTTTTAAATGAAAGAAGTTCCAAATTAGTATTAATTTAGTATCTTATTTGCGTGGCCTTGTGGCATTGGCCCAATTTTCATCATGATTTAATCATGCTTTTCTTTTTCTTTTTCTTTTTTTAAAATTTATCCAATGCCATCAAATAAAAGTAAAAGTAATGTTTTACATTTTTAATCCATTAAAAGTTTTGAAATTCAATAACTTTCCCACCGTAAGCCCAAATGTCATGAAACCAAGTTTGTGCACCCCTCCTTGTCAAAAGCTTTCTAATGGCACCAAGCATGCAACGGAAGGACACATAGTTTAGGAGATCTCAATGTGACAAACAAACAAACAATCCAACAAATAGCCTTATTTATAGTATCTTATTTTTTTATTTTTTTCAACTTATAATTTATTAACTTAGTACTAACACAATAACTAGATTGAGAATTTTTTTTAAAGAAAATTTTATAATAAATTTTATTTAATTTTGGTAAAGAAAAGTTTAATTCTTGATAATTCCATACAAATCAGTTTCCAAAAGAGAAGAATTTTTTTTTGTATTTCCAAAAGGAAGATGGCTAATTTCTCAAAGCTTTGTCCTAAAAGTGACTACAAAATCAAAATGTACATATGGGGAGATCCGTTAGGGTTATGGTTTCTTTGTTGTGACCAGTCAAAATTTTCCCTTGGTTAAGTTGTCTAATGGATTTCAATTTGTGAAAATGTCCAAGAGACTTCTCTGCTTAGTGTTTACACTACAACTAGTCAAGACTTCTTCTTTCATTATTTTATTATCTTTGCATCTTGTCCAACATCCCATTGGTGGCCTCAAAATAGCCATGTCTTGGGTAAAACTTCTTGACTAATTGGAGCACTTCTCCACCATAGTGTAAAGCAACCTTTAACTTACCTCCTTTTTACACTAGCTACCTTAATATTGGGTAAAAAATGGATGAAATTGTCAAATCCCATTCAAATACACATGAAGGGCAATTCATACTATGTCTCACATTCTATTGAAATTTAAGAATTTGATTGGTGTAAAATCAAAAGATGAGACTTGGTGCTTCACACCATGTACCAAGTCCTACCTCCAGGTTGCTTACATGACAACACATTTTGAAAATTTTGACACCAAAGAAGATGAAACTTTGCTCCAAGTTAAAATTGACCATTTTACTAAACCCAACTTTCAGCCCAAGTGCCACCAATATTTTTGCATAAAACATTAAGAACTTCCTTTAGTACTCCTTTTTGCCTTAACAACTCAACTAAGTTGGGATATTTGTTCAGATATAGGACGTGGAATGTAGTGTGAATAGCCCCTAAGAAAAATCAAGTGGCTATGTACTAGAAATAATTGGAAGCAACCATTAATAACTCGGAGGTGAGGTTTTCAGGAAGTGTAGAGCCTTCTTCCATCTTCCTCCAACTACTCCTCTCCTCTTTTATGTGGACACTACAAAGTAAAATGTTCCATTTATTTACCAACAAATGAAGCACTACAAATTTGCCTCTATATTGTAGTTGCTCAATTTTACTTTATTTAAGCGTAGGAGACTATCAATGGTCATTGAGTCCAAAAATGGTTTTCAAATATTTAAATTTGACATATCATGATAGCTTTCTAAAATTCAACGTTTTTCTTTAGGTGAAAATTTTCACCTCAAGGTTCATATGAAGAAAAATAAAAAGGGTGGAGGGGGATTTAGGTGAGGTTGAAGCGGGCCCTAGATTTATTAAAAACTCACCTCTAGATTATACTTAGCAGCCATTAAATGCGTCAAAAATTCAATGGAATTGTTGAATCTTGTTCAAAGGAACATCTAGTCCCCCAAAAATGAATGGAAGTTATAAGTATTAACAGCTATTTCAAACAAGGGTGCACATGTTGGTGATTCTATCAAAAAAAATCTCTTATGTGCATGCTTTCTAAGGCGTTGCATAAGTATACAAAACGTTTTTCAGTGCACTTCAAACATCAATATCTTACAATCTACACGGGCAAATGGTCCAAATATTTTCCCACAAATGTTTTTACTAACCCAAGATAAGGTGATAAGTTCAAGAATGAGAAAATTTTATGTTTTGTTTTGTTTTTATCACCTACTAAGAAACAACAACTTTGAAGAGTCTACGATGAATAAATGCCAAAAAAAGCTTTAGAGGTCCAACAACAATAGCAAGGTATCTTTGAGGTTTGTGCAAAAAGAGTTAGACAGTGTAATTCTTAATGGTAGTGCAAGACGGCAGGATATCTAAAAATAAACTAATTTAATTTTTTTTATAAATGAAAAATCCCCAATAGGATGCATCTTTTTTAACATTGTAAACAATTTAAAGTGCTTGAACCCATACGTAGATAAAGAAATTCAATCATATAACCAACGACCTAATTGGAGCATTTTCTTGCCATCAATGAAGTCTTCCTAGAAATCAACTTGTGTTTCAATTTCAAGCCTTCTTGCACTACTAGACGAAAATCAATCATGAAAATAATGAATTTTGAACAAATGTGTTTCCAATTGATACGAAGCTTTATTTCTTAGTCAATACTTGGATTAACATACTCCTTAGTTGCATGACATTAACATATTGGATGACGCTATTTTGTGAGCGTAAAATAGTGAGCCCATGAGCGATGAGCCAAATTTTTGTGATCAAGAACCAATTTTGAACTCAAAATCAATGGAAATACTTAAAAATTGCATGTTTTACTAAAGACGATTGTTTATGTTGCACAATTAGAAGGTCCTACGTACACATTTATAAGTGAAATTTAATATTTTGATTTTTATATTAAAAAAAACTATGCTCATCGCTCACGCCTCATGGATCCCTGCTCCCGATTCAGCATTACCCTTACTACATATCTTCTCCAATTTTATTTGTTGAGTTTTACCAAATTATCTACAACACTGGGAATCCCTTTGTCAGGTTGAATAATGATATGCAAAGAATCAGGTATCAATAAAAGTCATGTGGTCATAGTTCTGGTGCAAAAGTCTACAGAAATTGACAAACTTGTGCAAGGGAGGGCTAACCTTCTTCACAAGCCGTACTCATTCTAAGGGCCCTTTACACTAGGATATCTGAACTTGGGGGTGACCGTATCAAAATTTCAGCACATGTGATCTCAATAACAGTTTCAAGTACATATTAAAAGAGGAGTACAATGACGGTGTTCTTTGGCCTTGAGGACAAAAAGTTGAGAACTTGAGGCTATAACTTCCAAGCAATGAGCAGGGAGATGCAGAAAAACAAAACAAAGTCAGCCCAACAAATTGACAGTATCGGACTATCACCGGTCAAAATCTGAATTTATTGAATAGGAATTAGTCAATTTTCCTAAAGTATCTGGTTATAGTATAAATATGTAGGCAATATCCGGTGCATGCACTCAAAAAAGCAGATGAAAATGAGAAATGTTGGGTTTTTATTGATGGAACTTAAAATTTGGTTAGACATTGTTTTCAAGTATCAAAATTGAATGGACAAGATTCAAGGGAAGAGACCAAGTACAATTATTCGGAAAATAATTTCACTTATTGTGTTGAGAGTATTTCATAAGCCTTTTGTCTTTAGTGTAAAGTCCTTTAGACCAAAAAGTTGAGGTCGTAACTATTATAAATATTGCAGAACACTTGAAGAAAGAAATCAAGTAGAGTAGTTGAGATCTCAGTTTTCATTTCAAGGTTTTGACCACTTCGAAAAACGAAATGCAATTTTGTTAAGATAGTTGAATTTTGATGACATTTGACAATGGCCTCAAAGTCACAAAGTGATCCTCCATCTTTATGGACCTAGATTTTAACCTTGGAGCCATGTTAAGTCTTGTCTTTTTAGTACTAAACTCTATTTTGTAAGAATTTGGCGTTGGCTCCTGTATGAAGGCATTGAAATTAATCTCGAAAATTGGATCAATGAAAATCATGGATTGAGACCTCGAAGAGCTCCAAAACAGCCTTAATTGCTAGTGTAAACATGTTGTGAGTGTATTATGTGGAAATATGTTCAAACCTTGTATCAGCCACCATATATTTGTTTTAGTGGGGTTGAAAGTTGTCCACACTAATTCAAGATGTAGGAAACTTTTATTTTATTGTATGGAGCTGATAATTTCTAACTCCTTGGTTGAAGCAAGGACTAAACCATTTGCAAAGAATTAAAAAAATTGACAAGTAATTCAAGGGAAAATAATTTCGGGAGATGCAAAAAAAATTTGGGAATGGGTTTGTTTTGGGCGATTTGGTAATGAAAAAAAAAAGGAATCAGCCTATATTTAACACTCACAAATCTTTACTTTGCATGTGCTTAGATGAAATCTTTTTTCCACAACCGAATTAGGTTTTGACTTAGAGAAGAATCAATTGATTGTAATTCCCTTGACAATCAAGACGTAGATCTTCACAAAATAAAATACAAAGATGTGTGATAAAAGCGCAACTCGAAAGAGTCATTTGGTGATAACTTCCGAATGATGTTTTAGAATGTAGCTCATAGATTATACGTATATGGTTGGATTTGCCATCATACTCACTAATATTCAAAAAAAGATAAACTTTTTCCAAATTTGATTAGGTACTTGGAAAATAATGGTTTTTAGAAGAAAAACATAATTTTGTTTTTCACTCGTAGAAAGGAAATCCAATCTAGCTTGAAAAAAAGAATGGTGATTGATTTTTAGTAGCCAAAATGATGCTATCTAAAGTATGGCAACATCAAATAAAATGGTCGATAGGGCAAGGTGAAGGTCAATGTAATTCAAGTTTTAGCAATAGCATGTCTTCTTATACCTTATTTCACCATAGTAATAATCCAAAACTTGTTTTTGTTTGCAAATGATTGGATTGAAGATACTTGCAAAATATTAAAAGGTCTTAAGATGTTTATGGACATAGGAAGTTCATGATTATATGTATAGTCCATAGGTAGCTTTGTACATCATTCCTCTATTTTTGCTTAAAATTTACAATCCTGAAAATTATTTTTGGTGCATGTATGAATTCCATTTGTATGGGTTAAAGCCAAGGAAATGATACAATTGATGGTATGGCTATCATTCTAACACATTTGTAACTTAGAAGACGCTTGTTTAATAGAGCTTCATTTTATATATTACTACCCACATGGAGCTTTTCTTTTAAAATTAAATTTGTTACAAAATTATCTAATAAGTGGATGGGGATGCATGGCAAGGGGCCACTAGCTAAGTATAATTAATGGCCATTACCAAAAGTTATTTATCAAGTAGAGATCATGCACATCATGAAGATTATTGTAAATTGACTTGTTGAACCATAAAACATCTTATGTGAGGACTTAGATGCCTTAGAATATAGGATTCAAACAATTTAAACTTTAGGAGAGAGCAACATTCTCATCTAGTGAAAATTATGTTTTTTTACAATGTTTTGTGACAAATAAATCAAAATGAACATTGCCAAGACAACAAGTTGTTTGTATTAGCCATAACATTTATAGCATAGAAAATTCACAATTATTTGGCAATTATATTGAAACCTCAACTTGGTTCATAAGGAAGGTAATTTTATTCACTTGATTGTACAAAAAAAATTCATTGAAGCACCTAAAGTGTTTATATATTGAAAAAATTGTTTTGGAATCTCACTTGAATTGTTTTAATAAACAATCTAAAGTATAATTTACTTTTTGAATGAAGATCAAGAGTATTTTGATGTAATTTTTAATTATCTCCATTTGCATCTTACTACAAAAATTATTTTAACTAGTGCAACACTTTAAATAGTGCAAGATCTCTTCATATTGATTTGAGCAAATTATGTCTAATTAGTGTTATGTCTGGTGTGTAACTTGCACTTGTTCTCCAAGTACAGCTTGTCCATAATCTTTTGGCTTAACTCAACTAGCAACTTTATGACACAACCTCTACTATGCAACATCATTCATACATTACATAGTTGAGATATGGGCTAGCAAAACTTCCATGGGCTTCAACCATTTGTGTCACACTATCTAAAATAGTATTCTAATTACCATACCCCACAATATATTGAATCAATTTAAATTATTGTGAACCATCTTATTAGTGCACCTTACAACTTCACTTATTTCTCAAAATTGTGCAAGTTAGTGTTACTAAAGCCAGACATAATAACAAAAATAACTTGTATAATACAATACATTATAGATAGCACTTTCAAAAATCACCAAAATCAACTATACATAAGGTAGGAGGTCCATAAACAAACCATTCAAACTTACTTAACTCATCAATGATAGTAATAGGTATCTGAAGAAACCTGTAACTCATTTCTAGATAGAGAACGCATTTAGAACATGGTTGCTTTTAGAGCAACGTACCATAGGTCATAAGAATACTTCAAAAACAAGAAATGAATTAATTATGAGTGGATTTGTCCAAAGTTGTACAAACAAACTTAAGCAATCACTAAACTTGAACCGTGAGTAATGCATCTACAAGATATCAATTTATTATAAAGTGAAACATCTTTGGTTCAGTTAGAACCCAAAAACATCTTGTTTTCCCATTTGGATGGAATTTGCCCTCTAAGATGGCATTTGCATTGTAAGGGCATCTCTAGTCTATTTGACCTCAAAGACTTCAATATTGGGAACACAATGTTTCTTGTTTATACCCGTTAACCATTTATTTTCCCTACCCATTTAAGGACACTAAATATTACAATTAGGTTGCCTTAATAATCAAGTTGCTTTACCTTGGAAAGTTATGTCATAACTCAGTGTTTGGCCACTTGGAGGCACATGCTACTCTTGAGGTACTAAGATTTCACATGTTTTGCGACTTGGACTCCACTAGTCCATTTTTACACAACACAAATGTTGTTGTCAATCCCTTTTTGTTGTTAAAATTTGTTAATTGTGGCAATTATTATCAAAAATCATTGTAGTATTAGTAAGTATCCATATAGTTTGAAATGTCAAGAAAATAATGTGGGGCAACCTAATTGCATTATTTAGGGTAGGTAAACTAATATTCAACCAATGACAAATCTCTTTGCTTGCAAAAAAAAGCAAATAGACTCTCCATTGTTGGTTATACAATCTCTTTTGGAGAAGAAAATATAACATTTGAAGGAGTTGCCATACACGGGAAAACTGCAATTTTTGCTATGCCAAGAAAAATATCATGACACGTCCATGCATAGATTACTTCCTTTTCATCCAAAAGTCTCTCCACTCCGTTGTGTGCCCATTGCCCAACTTCCCATATGGGTGGAGATGCTGTAAAAGGGTGGTATCATGCCAGGGTCCCCACCTTGCACGGATATTATTACAGACAAAAACATTGATAAAGATTCTCCTTCTAGAATGGCTGCGTCAGGGGGCCTTCAATTTCCTACATGAAAAGTTCACAAGAGAACATTAGAAGAGCAAGTGGCAATGACGTCAATACTAAGCTTATTGAATCATAGAATCATTGACTCATTGGATCTTTGACCAATTTGAGTGTAGACAACAAGCAAGTCAAATTTATAATTAATCCAATACCATGAGTCATGAGCCATAAACTCATGACTCATGAAATATGAAGTCTAGGACCGGTCAAGACTCAAGACTCAAGACTCATCAGCCACAAGGGACCCATGATTCTAGCATGGCAGTCAGAACTGAAAATAATATCCAATGAAAACATTTTGGAAATCCTGACCCCCTACCGAATCCTCCCTTCAGCTGACATTTTAGAAGAAAAATAAAAACCTCCTTATTTTCCAGGTCAGCCTACTTGTCACAGCGGTCTGCTGTGATTGATAACTTGGGTGGGGGTGGGGGCAGACTTTCATGTGCCTGTAAAGTTGACAAAGGGCCAAGACTTTTACCGGAGTTGGTGAGTTGGGAAACAACTGGGGTAGTCACACCCAGCGTTTAATTTTTGGTTTTTCCTGGTAGAGCGACACGCACCCCACCATGTCAGCAGGTAAGGAAAATTTGGATAGAGTTGGACAGATTGTGTGTTTACATTCATCCATGAAATCTACTAATATTAGTAGCTTTCATCCAAAAGTTGGTGAATCTAGTGCAAATGTGGGGAGGGATTTGGTAAAATCATCCTTTTTTTTCAAGAATTTTTCTAGAGTTACATTTGACACTCAGGTTTTGAGGTAAGAATTAGGCAAATTTTGCCAAAAAATTAAACGCTAGTCACACCTTCTCCACGAATCAAACTTCCGTCAAGAATGAGAAGTGGTGGAGGGAAAATAGGAACCAATGCCATCAATTTTTCATGGAAGGTGTGTCTCTTTTGTGGGTAGTGGAAAATAAAGAATGGAGAATGGTGAAAACAGACACAGGAACCATAATTGTAGTCTTGGTAATTTTTTTAAAATAGTGTGAAATATTTAGAAATTAAAATAGGGCAACATAAATGCACTGTTTGGTGTACGGAATTTGGCAACAACTGATGCCGGGGCCACACAGGCTCAGAACCAGTGTTTTGAAACGGATGAAGAGTAACTTGTATTTTTGGAAAACTAAGAGACAATCACTTTTCCAAGTTTTCATTTACTGTGCAGCTAAAGATAATCTCTCCACCATTCTAGGACAAGAAGTTTGAGACGCCGATTTATGAACTCTCAAAACCAACGTTTTTAAACAAACCAAAAAAATGAGCCCTTGAACTTCAAAGGATCTGCTTTTACTGAAATAAGTAATTAAGACACCTGTTTTTCACAAACCGACGTTTTGAAACGCCGGTTTCGGTCTGTGTGGCCCGGCCTTGACCGAGTTGCCCAGAGGCAAGCAATGGTTTGCTACAGTTGGAGGATAGAGATAAAGATGAACGGTTCTCATCCATTTGCACTGGAAGCTTCTAAATTCATACCTTCTTAAATCATGCCCTACGGTGTTCTAGAAGGCAGCTCAGAAAGGTACCTGGCTTTACGGTTATCACTGCAGGCAGTCGCAGACAGTGACAGGAGTCGCAAGGACAGTGGTCGCATATAAGATTCCTATGATTAGCTATCATACTACTAAATCACAAGCACCTCTATATTATCACATCCACTCTCTGTGATATTATATTACTAAAATCAAAATTTTATTTTGCATTCTATATAACATATGAAATTTTTAATAAAATTCTATTGGTGGATGCGTATCATAGCAAGCGTCAACCGTTACTTGTTGCTAAAACTCTAAATCCTAAATCTAAATTGATGAGGGCTTCTTTACATTGAGAATTGTGATTGTGAAATTTTTGGGTTGTTTGAACTAGGTTTTGAGTTTTGATGAGTTAAAAAATGATTAAAAGCATTTGTTGCAACAAGAGCATGAGGAGAGCAAGTTTTTTTGCATTTAAAGGTCTTCACGCCCAAAAATTGTCGCTATTAATGCAAGCCTTGCAAAAATACAAAAAAAAAAGAGGTAAAGAAAGAGCCAAGGAGAATTGTTGAGAATTTTTTTTTGCCATCCTAAGAGCATCTTCATTGGTCTTGGCTTGTTCAAAGGTTTCCATTTATTTTTGAAGGGCCCTCAAGCTCCTTGATCTCCACCCATGCTTTTCAAAAAGGTGGCCTTGCACTTCAACATGCCCCATGAATAATCATTTGATCACTTATCACGGAAAGTAGAGGATAAAGTTCACTAAAATAAGGATAAATAATGTTTTAAAGGACCCTTGCTAGACATGCTAGGATGGAGTGTCTTGAGAGGAATTTGGAAAGAGCCCTCAGCACTTTTCATCCACTTTGGGCGTGTATCAAACCTTGAGAGGGCATTGGTGGAGATGCTCTAAGGTGTTGACCATCTAACTTTTTTTTGTTTAAATGATTTCCCTTCTTAATAAAATTTGGCAATGACCTGAAGGCCAAAATTTGGCCTTTTGTATTCGATCAGCCTAAACTTTGGCCTTAGAACCCTGTTAGATATTGTCATTTGAGCATTGAAAAAAAAATCAAAATTTTGGCATGTACTCCTAATGCAAATGCTTTTGGATTGAATCCCAAATTTGAACTAATTAAATGTGAGGATTTGTTGACGTTCCAAATGAGCCTTGACTCTTGGAATTAACCTCTAAGAGTGCAAATGTCCATTATATGAAGGATGAATGATTTCAAATGCATGCAATAGAAGCTTTGTAAAACCAAATATGTAAGAAAGTAAATTTTGTATGTCCTTGAACTATGTGACTAATATGATCATTGAATCCTCCATGACTTACGGAATACTATACCGTGAGCAGTGGTCTCTGTGAGCTGTGAGCTTGGTTTTTTTTGGTTAACCCCTAAATCCCTGGGGCCTTTATTTTGTCAAAAGACACTCAAAATTGTCATTTCTATTGCAAAAAGAAAAAGTTTGAAAATTGGTCTTTTTTCATATCTAGTCATAGGATCTTGTACTAGACTAGTACAAGAATGTGAAAAAAAAGATTCAATAACTTTGACCACCCAGATTGCAAGATATTTGCGTTCAAAGTGTAAAAAACAAATTTTTTGCACCTTGCATGACTAGATTCTTTGACTTTGAACTTTTCTAATTTAAAATTTTTGCACCATAGATTTCTGAGGTTTATTTTTTTATGGTGGAAAATTGAGTTGAGAATCTTCCAAAAAAAACCAAAACAAAAAATACTTAATTTTCATTCTTAAAAAAAACATTAGGTGGAAGAAGGTATGAAATTGAACAAAAACTTAGATTGTTAATAACCCTACAATGAAATTGAAACACAATAATCCCAATGGTGAGATTGTTCTAGAAAGAAAAATTCACCCTCTCCAAAATTGTTTTTTGAAAAAATGTTAAAATTACATTCAAAAATGAAGTTTATAAGTTATTTTTTCAAGAAGATGCTTGAATTGCCCCAAAAACAAGATTGTCCATAACTTTGTCATAACTAGTCCAAATGGAAAGAATCAAAGCTTCAAATGTAGAAAAAACTATAACCTATGAGAAAAAAAAATTCAAAAAAAAATTCAAGTTTTTGTAAATATTTTTTTGCTGCCCAATCTCCATAAATTTGTGCTTATATGAGCATAACTTTTGCTCCTGGGCAGAGATTGGAATAAAAATGATATTTCCCAAAAGCAAATGTGTTTTCCTATCTTCAAAAAATGTCTCAAAAAATCATGACAAAAATTGAGGCTCTAGGTACCTGCCCAAAATCTCATTTGTCCCCTGAGAGGACACTCAGGGAAGGTACAATTTCAAAATAATTTGTAATTTTTTGTAATTTTTTTTGGTTTGGACATTGATTGATTTAGATACATCACCTTAAATATGAGCTAATTTCCAAAAATAATAGAATTCTCTCCAAAAGTTTCCATTCCCTTTGTTAAAATTTCTTTTTTAGGCTTGATTTGGAGAAGCCTTTAAGTTTTTGAAAGTTAACTAACATTTAATGTGTTGTATCAAAATCAACCAATTTCCAAACCAAAAAAATTCACAAAAATTTATAAATTATTTTGAAACCATGCCCCTATTTGTAATCTCCCTAAATTTTACCAATGATTGTGTACATAAGACCATATAGTTGTGCATTTTAAACATTTGTCTCTTGAAGAATTTGATGTTTTTTTTAGTTTTTTTAT
Source organism: Ulota crispa (assembly GCA_963920765.1). NCBI lineage: Eukaryota > Viridiplantae > Streptophyta > Bryopsida > Orthotrichales > Orthotrichaceae > Ulota > Ulota crispa. The sequence continues at coordinate 23,085,215 of OY987246.1, read as the reverse complement.
TGATTTTGGAATGACAATCAATTCCCATTCATAGAATCTTGACTCATTGCTCATGTCTCACCATTTTACTGCAAAGATATTTGCATGGATCCGCCCATTTCAAAGCAACCAAACTCTCTTGCTTTATTTGACTGCATGGACCATTTCAACAAACCGGATTTCTATTGTTCAAAAGTACAACAGAGGATGCTTGTCATACAAATGACAACTTTGTCTCGGAGAATTGACCCCAACCAACCACTCTGACTTTTGCCAAAAAAAAGCGAGTTTATATCACTAGTACTTGCATCCATACCCATGAACTGTTACTTCAAATGGATTTGAATACCGCCAGTGTTTGACAAAAAATTGTCAATAATCGCTAAAGAGGGTATGGTACCTAGTTACCTACCCAAATAACCTCTCATTAGAGTTATCTTGAAAGTAGTACCCACACCTTGGGGTATTTCTCTATTTCACAAGAAGAGAGGATGGTTTTCCAAAAGTAAGAAATATATAGCTCTAGTTCAATTCTTAACGTGGGACAACATCCAAAAAAGAACCACCAAAGTAGATGATGAGTTGAGTTTGATTCCAAGTTTGCAAGGGCCCAATTAATCTTTTGGCACCTTTTTTTTTTTGGAGGGGGTGCACAACCTTGACATCTCCTTTACAACAAGACAACTTCTCTTGCACTTATTTTTAGTTGTTTCAAAAACTAACACAACACAAGATAACAATAGGTGCCAAGCACAATTTATATTTTAGGATAAGTCTTTCATAAAATTTTCTATTTAACCCTTAATCGTTGGGCAGGTAACTGCGGCCTACCTTGCCATGTAGTTTCTACAATGTTTTGATATGTGCCTACCTTGTAGTATTGTTTTTAAAAGTTACAAAAATCAACAGTGCATGTTGACCTCATGAAAATTGCAATAAGGGCAGCGTGAGACCTAGCACATGTTGACCTCATGAAAATTGCAATAAGGGCAGCGTGAGACCTAGCACAGTGACTTTGAATTTTCTCACAATTTGAGTTACCAAAAAATATGAATGCATTTGGTGAGGTTGTTTTTTTGCCTTCTGCAATGAACCATCTATTTATGATCACTTTTGAAAGACAAAAAATCAAATGATCAAAAAACGGGTTTATCCTGTCATACATGATAAATTTTTTGAAATCAAAACAAAAATTGTCCTCCTTGGCGTTTACGGGTTAAAACAATAGCTTGAAACCAATACCATAGATGAATGGTACCATCATTAAATTCAAGCCAAGTACTTGGTGTGCTTTCAACACATTAACTTCAAAGCTGTGAATTTACTTTGAAATCCTTTTTACTTCTTTGAGAGATGGCACGGTACGTATTTTCATTTTTTGGGTTAGAAAAAGGATTTTTTCAATGGTTTCACCCGGGGTTCGGGGAGAACCAGGCAACGAGCGGTTAGTGTATTGGCAGCCGGTTAAAAACTGAAACTACCAGATAAAAAATTGGTCATTTTCTCCAATTTTTTTTACATATATATTATTCTAGAAGTTTAGAAGTTTTACAGAACGGTGCATGTTAGTAAAAGTCCGGTTGAAACTAGGAAATGCCGGATTTTGGCAGACGAAGCTAAAATTTCTCCCCAAACATTGGTTTCACCACCTAATTGTTTGAAATATTTTTTGAAAAACTTTTTGTTTGCATATGGTATGTTGGGTAAAGCTATTTGGGGGTATGACAAGGGGAACAACCCTGACCCAACGTACAGTATGTTGAACTCGTGGAGCCACCCTAGCTAAAAACAAAATGTGAAATAAAACGTGCCACAAGTACCCCTTTTGTAACAAAGAAATCTAAATTTATTTATTTATTTATTTTTGTTTTGTTTTATCCTTTTTAATGCAAAGTCCTGAGCTCATTTTATGTTTGAGGTGCCAAAAAGTACAAGGAAGAAGACAAGCATTGGTGAACGTATGCGTGCTTTCTATAGCAAATGTGAGACATTTTGTTTTTTTTGTTTTTTGTTTTTTTTTGGCTTTCCAGCAACATTAGAGAAGCCAAAGTTCTTATGATTACAACACTGAATATTGCATTTAGGTTGCCTTGACAATTGGGTTGTCTTAACTTGAAAAATTACCTCATGACTCATCATTTGGCTACTTGGAGGCGCATTTAACTCTTTAAATTTTAGGATTTTATATAGTTTATGAGGTGGACGCTGCTTATTTGTTTTTCACAACATGGTTGTTGTTGTGAGGACCTTTATGAAATTTTTATTGCAATAACTAGTGATGAAAATTATTGTATCAACAATAAATATATATACAATGTAAAATGTCAATAAATTAATCTTGAGCAACCTAAAGGCAATATTTAGTGTAAAGAATGTTAGAATAGTTTTTTACAATGGTTGTGTTGTGTTTATACAAATCTAAACTATTCATGCAATTCTAGACTTTTTGGACCTTTTTTTAAAGTTTGGACTACGCAAAACATTGAAAGATAATTTGATGTTAAGATAGGAGGCTCATAAACTGCCCACGCTCTAAAACCGCTAACCTTCTCAAATGTATTTCATTTGTACTTGTTATTTTTCATAGGTTTCAACAATGTACAAATTGTGTAGATTTGAGGAGCTGGGCAGTTTTAGAGCCCTATGCCACTTCAACTTCAAAATTTCATAACTAATTCCACAAAGCTCCAAAAAATATGAAACAACTTGGATTAGATGGGAATTCTTCTTGTCTTTCAAGAAAAATTTACACAAAAATGTTTCAAGAAGTTTCAACTCCCCAAAACTCAAGTTTCAGCCTTTAGATGGTTGGTTTATGAGCCTCCTACCTTATAGTCAAATTTGATGGATGCAAAACTTTGAAGTGAGTGTTTGAAACCAAAGTGGGAGCACTTGGCCCGTGGTTTTGGAAAGAGTGAAAAACAAGCTCGCATGGGTTTAATTGCACTTGGCCTAGGGCTTAGTTTTTGTGCAACTCTTAACCCTTGGGCGCCTTAGCGACGGGATGCTGTTGCTAGGATCAAAAATAGATTGCATATATATTATTTATAAGTAAGGCAAACCTATATGTGGCTAGTCCCCATCAGCAAGAAGGTAGTGTTATTTCCATCCGTACGGTCACATTTTGTTGGATGATATTTTACAAACTTTGGTGCCCATTAAACCCCCCATTTGGCCCCTATGCTCAAACATGAGCTGGGCGCTCAGGGGTTAATCCTTGAACAACCTAACGTGCCACTATGACCGATAGATGAAGTTTTTTGCATATTTGGAGATGTTCCAATCAGTGTTTAGATTGGAATTTTGTGTTTGGTGCTAATTTGGCAATTGCCTTTTTATCTGGTGCAAATCTGGCTTCTTTCATTTAATTTTTGTTGAAGTCCACAAGCAATCCTCAAATTTTTAGTGCAAAAAGACATTTAAAGCAAATGATTGTGGTATGACATGTGGGAAACCAGGGGCAAAAGCAGTCCCTTACACTGGTGAATTTTGGCAAATTACACTCACTGTTTTCATTGGCTGTGATGCTAATTTTGGGCTCCTAAAAAATTCATTTTTTGGAGATTTGTAGCCCCAAACAAAAACATTGACCTACATGCAATATTCAATGTAGCTTAGTTGGGCACAATTGACCAATGAAATTGACTGATTGTACCATGCCATCTTTTGTTTATGTAGTTTGACCAATACATATGTAACACATAATATTTATCCTTTAGAGTAGTATTTTTTTATGCCTCAATAAAATCATGGTACTTTGGAATCAGGGTACCATATAAACTTAAGTCTATGTGTGGATTGTGGACCCACTTGAGAGGCTTCTACGATTTAGTAATTGATGGTCATGCTTGTACAATTACCACATACAAAGAAAATTATACATTTGTTGTGCTTTGTCACTGGTGAATGGTGAATGGTGAATGGTGAATGGTGAATGGTGAATGGTGAATGGTGAATGGTGAATGGTGAATGATGAATGGTGAATGGTGAATGGTGAATGGTGAATGGTGAATGGTGAATGGTGAATGGTGCTACTTGACGACATGTCCAGATCTTTTAATGATATATATGAAAAATTGGCAAAATATATTCATTGGAAACCCAACCTTTGGCGTTAATTTCAGGCGTCTCTAAAAAAAATTCGCTTCCTGCGGACATTTTGCCCCAAACAAAAACACTGGTTCCAATGCATGGATTCAATTATGAATTGCAGGAGTTTGTATTTGCACTATCCTCAACAATATGGTGTAGTCAATGGGTGCATAAAATTGGCATGCATAGGTCGGGAAGCAGTTATACTATCCAGACGATACAACATATGTATCTTTGTACAAGAGCGTTGAACCCGGAGGAGAATTGAGTTGGAAGCTGTCCATTTTTTTTGGAAATTGGCACTCTGGAGCCAGAAAAAAAAATGGGTTGACTTGGAAGCAGCAACGTGTCCACCAACGTTCCAAGCTGGCATCAGATGCAAGTTTTTTGGCGGGAAATTTTGTCCGTACCGGCGCAGGTTGAATATTTTTGCCTTTTTGTTGCATCAACATGTTGTTCACTTTGCGTTTGTGATGACAGCCTCTTCAACGAAGACAAGAGAATCTGTTGCATTACCTGTGGTGACTGTTGGTCATAGTTTGTCGTAACGAAAGTACTGTGGAATGTAAGCGGTATGATCGACGATGTGTTTGAGGTCATGATTTTGCTGTAACTTGGGCTGCTCTTATGATTGTAGCCATAAACACCATATTATGTAATCTGGGAAAAAGGAGGTACCATTTTGTACTCCACCTTAAACCCAAAAGGTTACCTTAAACCAGATTTGAAGGTATTAGATTCAGTTTGAGTCATTAAGATTTTTTCCCTCTCAAATTCCTCTTCATAGGTGAGGGCACGTGTACCAAAAAAAATGCTAGAACTTGGTTTTAGGTGATCACCTAGAACCTTCAAAAGTCCCAAAAAGTGCCCTTTTTCCCAGATTACATAATACGGTGTTCATAGTCATGAGGCTAGTGTGGATGAAGAGACATCAATGGAGCTCCCACAGCAAACGTGCAAAGAACGACATGATCGTAAAATTTACGTGTGCACCAAAGAAAACTTCGTGTATGTTACGGTGCAAAACACCATAGTCACATGGTACACAAATAACAGAATAACGGGTTTACTTCAGTTCTGTAATTGAAAATTGTAACTGAAGCAAGGAGAAGCAGGAATACGTTATTTGCTCAGTGTTTCCAAAGCATTAGAAAAGAGAAAAGGTTTCAACATCTGCTGCATTTACACCGTCACTAATATTCAAGATCTGCAGCTGCTGCGCTTGCTAAGAGTGGAAGTTGTAAGAATCCAGCTACATTACAAAACTGCATAATTTCTTCTGCTTAGAAATAGGGCGATCGATCGAGGTAGTCATTGTCGTTCCTTGCTAGTCACTGAATTTTGTAATTCACGAAACCAAACCAGTGTGTGCTCACCCCTGCCTTGCCCCCATTCTCCTCAACCCCCTGAAACTGTACAAGTGTTTGTTGCTTTGACTAAAGTGCCGTGATTTGTTGTGGAATTCCTATTCGAGCACAATATTTTACAAGAAACACAATATTCATTAAATTGGGAAAACGCAATTCCCAAGTTGTGCTTCACCTGAAACCAAAAGAGTCACCTTAAACCCATTTGAGAGGTTTAAGGTGATCACCTTAAACTTAGTTAATGAACTTTCTGTCCAAAATTTCAGAAATATTGTTATTTTGTGGAACAAATAGGTCCTGTTCTCGGCTTCTTGGGTAATAAAGAGCATATTTCTAGAAGATCATAAACTTCTTGGGTAATAAAGAGAGTATTTCTGGAAGATATATATCTCATTTCATTGGAAAACAGTAAAATGCGCACTTGACAGAAAAGGGCCAGAATTCCCAAAATGTTCACAAATACCCAACTTAATGAATATGGTGTTGAGAGCGGTAGGAATATATGGAGGACGCGTATCTAGGCAATTGTGCACGAGTTCTGATCCACCATCTCAGCCTGGTGATTTCCCCCTTCAGAAACAATTAACGTGCTTATGCACCTTCTTCCCAGCGGATTTCCGTACCTGCCATCTGTCACGCTCGACATGCTTACCCGCCATTTCTCGGACAATTGTGCACCCTCGATCTTCTCCTCAGGGTCACCCACCGTGTCCGTATGGCGTCAGATGCATCTGAGACTTTTGATATTCTTCGGTCGATCTTTCTGAAACAATTGCAACCAAGTTGTGAGATCACAAGTCTTTCATCGTCACGGTTTGATTAGGTAGCTAAGTCCACATAAAACCGCTCGATCGCTGCAAACCGCCGTATGAGTACTCTACGGCAAAGTAGATACGGTGCCCTGTGGTCGTAGCTTACAACCGTGGGCTCCATCTCCCTCATCGGAGTCACTTGAAAAGGGTGGTTATGCTACACTAAACAAAGCTAACACCATATTTGTTAATCTGGGAAAAACAGGTGTCCCACCTTGTACTCCACCTCAAACCCAAAAAGTTACTTTAAATCAGATTTGAAGGTATCAGATTAAGTCTGCGCCACTTTTTCCCTCTCAAATGCCTCCTCTCAGATGAGGACACGTGTACAAAAAAACGCTGCAAGCTAGGTTTGAGGAGACCTCCTCAAACTTTCACCTGAAAGTCCCAAAATGTACGGTTTTTCCCAATTAACGAATATGGTGATAGCTGCTGACGATGAGGCTATTATGTTGCACCAAACTTCTTCTCCACACCAACACCCATGTCGCCATGACGCTCTGCAACCTCGAGAGCTCTGCCTTGTGCGACCTCTTACTGCTGCTGCACCGTGCAAAGCCAAAATCAATAAGGCGGACAGAAGGCTGTGTACCCCCCACAACCATAATATTGCGTGCCTCCACGTCCCCATGAAGCAGCTTACATGCATGGACTGCACTAAGGGCCCGACATGCCGCAGTTGCCACCTCCTCGGTCGCTATTTCTGAGAACAAAAAAAAAAACACTGAAAAAATAAAACTAATGGTCACTGTTCCTGAGAACAAAAAACAATACACTGAAAAATAAACCTAACGTCTACCAGCCATGCGATTGTAGAGCATCAGAGATACTATTCTGGCACCATGATTAAGCTGCAAGCAAGCAGCCCAAGGGAAAGGAGGAAGACCATCACACTCCCCATTTGTTGGTTTAAGAGCTTGATTATTACTTACCAGGTTCGAGTGGACTGCCATCGATCAAGTCTACTGCTATGAAAACGATCTGGCCATGGGCTGTGGTTCCATATCCAACTAATGAGGGCACGAATTCCCCCCAATACTCCTGTAGCTTTTGGTAGGCGTCCACCTCGTTCAATAGGGCCTGAGTGTACAAGCACGACCACAACCACAAGACGGTAAGTACAGAACGAGATCAGAAGCTAATAAGGTGTCGCAAACCACACATGCATTTCAACACAAAAAAAATCAGTGTTCCCACATATGATTTTCATTTTTAGCACGAGTAGCTAAAAACACTGCTATAAAGCTAAAATTTTCAAATTTAACACTGTAAAGTTTACATATTTTTTAGCTGCATGAAAATTTTGTTAGCAATCCTGTGAAATTTAGCCAGTTTAAAGAACGTTTATGCTCCATGTTGCGTCTAGCAAAGACGGCCTGCTACAAAAGCAATCGCTGGCAAGAACACTCCAGGTCAGCCCCGATGTAGACCAAGTAATAGTGAACTTTTAGACGGGCGTGCAAAAACAATTCCATGACAAGACTCCAGCTCACCTCTGCACGTTCCGAATTGCGGGGAGCCAGCTTCACTGCAACACGGCGACCATTCAAAGTGCCGCCAACCACGTTGCCGCTCCATCCCCCACTGCTGATGGGTTGGTTGTCCAGATGCAAGTCTGATGCAGAAATCTCCTGCATTTGATTCTGCCTCGCATTTGGTGCACATCGAGTCCTGTACATGCACTTGCCATCATTTAAACATTTGTTCTCTTCTTTTGTCTACATAGAAAAGAATGTGCCAATGCTTGGGTAGGTGGCTAATTAAATAGGTTACCTAGCTGGCGACGTTCTGGAACCACCAGATTTGCGCTCAGTTTGCTTGGAAGTGCTATCCTTGTCTTCATTATCGTTAGGGATGCTGCTACTGGGACTGATGCAAGGGGCAGCCTCCGAGCTCCAGGGACGCTCACCGTTCTTAGGGAAATCATTAAACTGACCACGGGTTTTGATAGCAGAATCCAATATATAAACAAAGTGCCGCAAGCAAAGGCCTTTGCCCACCATTCAATCTGAAACCTGTTGAAATAGAGAGGCCGCCATCATGATCTCTTTTGAAGAGATACCAGTTCTCGGCATCGGAGAGAACGCCATACCCAACCTTTGCCCTGCAACTCAACAGAAAAAGAAGATAGAATGAGGACAACCTCACAACTGCAGTACTAGAAAGCACAAAAACGGGGTGCATGCATGTCGGAGCCTTTTGATTCCTGAACGTAATCCATAGGACACCCTACAAATTACACAAAAAGCATGATGGAACAACAAAAGGGGTGTGGACAAAAGCAGAGACTAGCTAGCCAAACCTGCGTGAATAATAAAAGTAGGTCAGAACACCAAATAGCTGCCCGGGCAAAAAACGAAGTTTTGTTAAACAGAACTGCCTTTTCACTGGAAAATCATGACAAAGGCGCAACACTGAGCTAGCCCCACCCGAATAATCCCAAGGTAGACAAAGGGTTAATGAACTGCTTACAAAACCATGTATTCATAAAACTGAGCAATGCAATTCACAAGACTCTTGGCATGCTCTTCCTTGATGTTAGAATTGCACCAGCACTCGGAGTTGAGGGTGATCCCTAAATCAATACAGCCCCCCATGTTAGCAAAGCTTGACATTCAACTGAGCATTCTTGACAAATCGTGAAAACGGGAATCGACCCAAAAATCCCATGAGATCTGGCCATGCTTAAAACCTGTCTGACATGAGCATTTCGCCCACAGTTTATATAAATCCACGGGACATTCGAGACCTCTTTTCTTGTGCTCAATAGCAACAACATACTCGTCGTCTAGTTCAATCATCGTATCCGCACGAGGAGGTATGGCATGTGCAAAAGCTTTTGGGACAGCTCTGTCCTCGGCAATGGATCCGTCTGAGTTCTTCGTCAACTCTCCTCCTTCTGTGAAAGATTCTGGTGGCATTGGAAGATAGACTTGCTGGCTCCATGTTACCAAGCAACCTGGTCGCATCTTTCTAAAAAATGGAATGATGGTGAACAAGACAACAAGAATGATGCCTTTCGAACCCCTCTTTGATACTGATCTGAATTGAGAGCCATTCACTTCCTCATACATGCGTCTTGTCTTGTTTGCCTTGTTCAAAAAGTCGTCGATGTCTTTCACCACGTCCCAATACTTCACGCTCACAGGCCTATACATCCGCTCCGTATGCGTGGCGCTCGGTGTCGTGCAAGACCTCTCTGATCTCCATTACGGCAACTCCTGACGTAGCCAATCAAATTCTGTGCATTTATCTGCACATGCAAGCCAGTTATTAGAATAAAAATCCATAAATAAGGTAGCAGTACCCATAAGCGCCACTGTTCCCATAACCATCACCTCTAACATCTTGGAGAATCTGTGGAAGTAAAAAGATGTAATTACAAGGATGTACCAACATGTGAACATGAAACCTTACATCACCTCTAAAATCTTGGAGAATATATGGTAGTAAATAAATGTAATTACAAGGATGTACAACATGTGAACATGAAACCTTAGTGTTGGTTATGGGTATAATGGCAGTTTGCTCTTTAAAAATTCACAACTTATTCTCACAGTATCCAAATAATACATTTGAAAGTGCAAAATCATCAATTTTCTCTTGCTAATAGGATCCTATAATTTGCTAGATGTTTATTAATAACCATCATGTTCAAAACCCTTAAACTGACGGTTATGGGTGCTGCTACCTTACACCCAATACTATACTTGCAATGGTTGGTTGCTATTGTGTTTGGTTGAGGAAAGCATACATTTGGTACCACTGGGAAAAACAGACACTTTTCTTGACGAAAAGCACTCACGAAAACAGAGCAAGGCAGATTATAAGAATGGTGTAAAGAAGCACATAATTGGGTTTAGGGTTTACACCAAACCACATAAGAGGATTCGAAATGAATCGTCGAAATATTTACTCCCAAAATTTACAGAAGAGGATTACACATGACGGTCACAAAAACAGATCTGACAAAACCCTAAAGTAGACCAAAAAGTAAAAGCTGCCCATGATACCTTACTGAAACAGTCCAATGCAATAAGCTCACCGACATATCTAACTCAAAAAAACAGAAGCCTTCATGTGGGAAACACAAGCTTACTTGAAAATCTCGAAGGCTCTACAAATGTCTTCACCAGCTGCATCACGACACCCAATCGGTCAGGAAGAACTTCGAGCAAATCCTCTTTGCTAGCACTTTCAAGTGCATGGGCATTTGTATAGCCCGAGGCCACCAGTTTGTTGATGTCATCATCTTCGATACCCAGCTCTGGCCAATGGGTCTCCATGATTTGCCGAAGGACAACGCATTGCCTAACCTCGCTCATCACAAAAAAATTGCAAAAGAAACAAGAAAAAGAAAAGTTTGTGAGCAGAAGAGCTGCTACAAGACAAAGGCCTGGAGAAGAAAAGAAAGACGAAGAACACCAATATAACTTCACTTAAGCTTAAACCGCAGTGAATCTATCTATCTATAGGCGATCCTTTTAACGCATGGGTAAAAAAACCTGCGTGGGTAAAAACCTGCACTGGTGAAAAACTTGCGTGGGTAAAAACCTGCGTGGGTAAAAACCTGCGTGGGTAAAAACCTGCGTGGGTAAAAACCTGCGTGGGTAAAAACCTGCACTAGTGAAAAACTTGCGTGGGTAAAAACCTGCACTGGTGAAAAACTTGCGTGGGTAAAAAAGTATTGCGTATATAAAAATCTATGAGGCTAAAAAATTGCATAGGTAAAAAATTGCATAGGTAAAACATGGCATGTGTAAAAAAATGTGTGGGTAAAAAGTGAAAATGTAAAAAAATTGTATTGGCAAAACAAAAGAATAAAAAAGATGTTGCGCAAATGATTGCTACGTGGGTAAAAAAGTGTAGGTAAAAACCAATTAATATTTTCCTACATGAGAAAATAGTAATATTCCTTTCATTGCATGGGTAAAAAACTCGGTGGGTATAAAACTTGGTGGGTATAGAACAAAAAATATTTTATTGCAAGAGAATGTTTGCTATTCAAAGATAAATATTTTACATCATGTATAAAGTTTGAAATTGGAGTACACAGATAAAAAGTAAGAATTAATTTTTTTGCAAGGGGAATGTTTTGCATAATTGGGCCTAAAATCATTTTGTGTTTCGTCGGACCAATGGGTGCCTATACTAGTAGTAACTTAACAAGCACCACAAGAAGGCCACAATGCAGCGCAAGGAAGTGGGCAAATCAACCCCTAAACGCACAATTGACCATTTTTTGGTTGCTACCCTTTTTTGAAGGTTGCCCGAGATGAAAAGAAACATTTAAAAAAATAATAAAAAATGCCTTCAAATAGGAAAGCAAGTCTATTTACCAACCCAAATTGAATCATGTCAATCCAAGTTAAACTCCACCAAGGAGAATTTTTTAAAAACAAAAACTTCAATATTTGCTAGTATTATAAAATTTATTGTTTCAAGAAACTAATGATCAATGTTCTCTCCTTCAAAAACATTGCATTTTTTAGTTTTAGAATAGAACCTCTATTTCAAATCAATCACACCAACTTTTACATTCTATGAATAAATTTTGTAGTGTTAATGATTATTAAATGGTAAATGCTTCTAGATTCATTAAATAAGAGTCCAAACCTTTTTTTGAATGTTTGATTGTGTGGATAATTACTAAACATCATAATTCTTGTTCTCTTTTGAGGCAAACTTCACAGGTAAAAAACAGCATCCTATATGACTAAGTGACAATGACTAAACCATGACTATACAATCATTTTACAGTCATTTTGTAGTTGTTTTATAGTCATTGCAATCATTGTCACTTAGTCATTTAGGACCCGTTTTTTTACTAGTGCTTCATCAAAATTATAAAAGTGTCATTTCATAATGTATTTATGTTTTGCCCTGAACTCCTTTGACATTTAGGGGTTAAAGTCTCTTTCATTCATATTGATTTTTGGTCAATAATCAAAGCATTTTTTTTGTATTAGGGAGTTGTTCTTTAATAGTTCCAATCCAAGATTATTTGTGAAACCATGGTCATGGATTTGGAAGGGGGGTCATTAGTTTTCAAGTATAACAATAAACACTAAAGCATCTTAAGTGTTTGTTTCTCAATTTTATATCCAAAAGTTGCCATTTTGCATTAAAAGTTATTGGCAACTCCAAAAAAAGCAAAAATTCTATACTCATTATTCAATTACAACTATCTTAACCCCTAAAGGACCATTGTCCGTTCGGGGGACAAATGAGATTTTGGGCAAGTACCTACGATCTCAAATTTTGTCCTAATTTTTTGAAACTTTTTTTGAAGATAGGAAAATACATTAGCTTTTAAAGAATCTAATTTTTAGTCCAATAGATGCCAAGGAGCAAAAGTTAAGCCCAAATAAGCAAAAATTTGGGGGGTCCAGGCAGCAAATTTTTTTTTATAAAAACAACTTTTTTTAATAAATTTTTTCCCTAGTAGATTATATCTTCATTTACATTTGAAGCTTTGATTCATTCCATTTGGACTACCTATGAGAAAGTTATGGACAATCTTGTTTTTTGGGCACCTCAAGCATCCTCTTGAAAAAATAACTTATAAACTTCATCTTTGAATGCAAATTTAACATTTTTGCAAAAAATAGTACTAGAAAGGGTGAAGATTGCCTGCTAGAACAATTTCACCATTGGGATTATTGTGTTTCAATTCCATTGCAAGGTTATTAACAATGTAAGTTTTTGTTCAATCTCAAACCTTCTTCTATTTAATGTTTTTTTTAAGAATGAAAATTAAGTCTTTTTTATTTTGGTTTTTTGCCAAAGATTCTCAACTCAATTCCCCACCATAAAAAAATAAACCTCAAAACTCCATGGTGCAAAAATTTTAAGTTGAAAAGGTTTAAAGTCAAATAATCTAGTCGTGCAAGGTGCAAAAAAGCTTATTTTTTACACTTTAAATGCAAATATCTTGCAATCTGTGTGGTCAAAGTTTTTAAGTTTTGAATGACACGTTCTTATACAAGTCTAGTACAAGATCCTACGGTCAAATAGGCAAAAAGACCAATTTTATACTTTTTTACTCTTTGCCATAGAAGTGGCAGTTTTGAGTGTCTTTTGACAAAATAAAGGCCATGGTCCTTTAGGGGTTAAAACCCGCTAGGCCATTTTGGAATTTTTTGGGTAGCGTCATCTAGAAGCCTTGAATTTCAAGATTCTACAATTACAATTTTGTTTTGATGTTTAATAATGGACAATTCAAATACTTCAAAACTACCTTCCAAAAACAAGAAAAACACCCTTCGGCATTAGGGGTTAAAGAATGTACCCTGCAGTTCCAACAAAATGAAGCACCCAACCAGCGTTTTTTCTGTATTAGGTATGGCAATAGCCAAGGTGGCACCATGTTTGCACATGCCATGTATTTTTAGGCTTCTAAAGTATTTTTCATCACAAAATACTTAGGTGATGAGGGTTGTTGGGATGACGACATTTGGCTCCACACATGAATTTAACAACTTAATATAGGGGACACAAGATTTTTCTTCTCAACCAAGTTCCTACAACAAAGCATTATATTTTAATTGAAAGTAGCTACATAACACAAGAAACACAATGAATTTTGACAACATCCTAACTTAACCCTTTAACGACCACACTCATTTTCAAAAAACCCACTCAAATCAAGGATGACAAATTTAGATGTGCATTTGAATCAAATATGGACCCAATTTGAACAATCCAACCATACAAATGTGAAGGACACCTTGTTTGCTGTCACATATCAAAATTTCAGCTAGATCTACTGTTGGAGGTGATATATTATAATGATTGAGTGAGCCATATGTGGAGAATCTCTAATTTTTCATACTTATGTGGTTTTGGATGTTAATGCGTCATGCAAGCTTTGATTGAAAAGAGCCTTACATTTCTAGAAAGCTAAGGTTTCCACTTTTCCAATAAGACTAGTTTCACACAAAATAGACAAAAATAGCAATCACAAGGTGTAGCTAAGTGGACAAAAAGGGTCAAAAATCCCACTTTCTTGGCTACCCTTAAACTGTTCTACAAGAAATTTGATAACTGTTATGGAAAATCCATTTGGTGAAAACAATCAAGAATTGACCTTGAATGTAGGATGACTAATTTTGAAAATGAAATGGCAACACCATTTTAGTAGATCTTCAAACACTACAATTATACTAATATTGTATAGGAAAACAATACAAGCATATTTCTTAAGCAATTTGAAATTTTTTAGGATTGTGCAATTGGAATTTGACATTCTTCTTGCATATTTGATGTATTGTGTTGTAGCTTTAATCCATCTTTGACAATAAATGGATACATATTTTGAGGCCATGCCGTATAAACACCATTATTTATCAACTCACATACCCAATTCCATTGTTATTTTTTTAAATGGATGCAAAATACTTGTGATCACCAGCATTCTTCAAGACCAATTTCCAAATTGTTGAGCGATTTTGATATACAAGCCAAAAACTACTCCCAGCGACTAAAATATGGTCGAATGGTCCTTAAAGGGTTAAACATATCCTAAGTTAAGAAAGTCACATTTTGGGTACAGTAGAACTCCTTTTAAACTAAAATACTTGGGACAGGAGTTACTAGTTCATATAGTAGCGTGAGAAAGGGGTGGGTAGTGTTATAACATGCCAAATATTAGTTTAGGGGATATTAGTTTAGAGGAGTTTTGTTGTACAAAGCACAGAAGATTCAAAATTTTAAAGCTAAATCTGAATGTATGGTAAACTTCTAAGCACCATACAACAACATGCAAAGTGAAATAACTTTGAAACACTTTACAATAAAGAACTTGTACAACAAAATCAAGCATTTAATAACAATATCCTCAAGACATAGAAATTATTAAGCAATTAAACAAACCTTCTGAACTTTTTAGAAATAAAATTGGCTTCTTCAATACACTTTCACCTAATTTTCTTTGGTTACTCAACATCAAAGCAAGAGAAAAAAAAGACAAACCAATAGGTAACAAACCATATGATAATATAATTGGCGCCATATTTTTCTAGAAGGTCATTAGTTGTCGCCACATGGTGACATAATCACAATTATTTTTTATATCACTAAACCAACACCTGGTGACATAGCCCATATGGTGTCATGATTTTAGGCTGTCTACATACTTCATCCACAAAATTTTTGGCGACAAAATTTTACAAATCTGTGTTAGTTCCTTAGGGCAAAGAGAACTTGGGTTTTCATAAACAAAATTTGGCTTTTTTTCGCTAGGAAAAAAAATGCTGCACCTAACTAATACAAGATATAAATAATTCAAAAGACATCTTTTTAAAGGGACATTCAAGGCCTATATTTAAAAACAATCTAAAAATTTATTCATCCGAGTCACTTCTAGGATCAAAAGTGACAAAAGAAATAACATGTCTTATCTAAGGACAAAGGAAAAATGGAGTTTAATGTAGTTCATATAAATGTTTACAACAATGGTGCTTGGTTAGCGTCAACACTTTGGGCTAGTAAAAAGTGTTGACCCTATCCAAGCATTGATCATAAACAAACCCTCTATTTGTGTTACTTTCCCTAATTCTAAGGGTTGCAACTTTGGAGGTGCTTTCTCACCCATTTTCTTGGTACACTAACCAAACGCCTTTCTAACTAAGGAGTCAAAATGGGAATTGATGAAAAGAAAACGTTGACCATATGCAAGCACTTGACCTTAATCAAGCCCATAATACATGCTTTTGAGCAAAAGGGGAATGGGGCTCTGATCTTATCCCATTGTTGCTCTTACAAAGATTGACGCTAACCAAGCACCACTGTACAACTGCACACTTCAAGAAAGCAACTCTCTCTCGGCTAAGCTAAATTCTGAACTTCCAAACATCGAAGAAATCACAAGATTATAGAAGAGCTCTAAACAGCATAGAGTTGACCCCCATAAATAAGTTGGACCAAAGCAACTTCAGGTCCATGCCCAAAGTACAGGAGGCCCTTGGTACTTGAGAACTCATCTTCAATTTCTCTAAAACCGAGGCTGCTCATTCCCAGAGTTAAACATAATTAAAAATAATAAAACACAGTTTGACGCAATTCACTTGCATTCAAATAAAGAACACAGAAGTTGTCTTTGTTCTGATGATCTAGAAAAAAGGTGTGAATAGCTTCAAATGGTAAAGTATATTCCCAAGAACTCCTGCCTCATGAATTGAAAAGTCACGCATTTACAAAGCAGACGTCATTCAAATATATGTAAGAAATGAGATACTTTTGGGGAGACACCGTTCGAAATGTAACATTCATGGTTCCAGAGAAGACTACGCTCATGATTGGGACCCTCATACTTCAAGCTTAACCCCTGAATGTCACGAAAGCCCTTTGCAGTCGTATGTATGGCCATATATACAAACATATTTGAGCTGCTCTAAGGGCTTTCCAATTATTTTTATGCACCCACCATCATAAAACCCTTCAACATGTATGGTTGCAACACTTAATTTTCAGCTGATTCAAACTTCTCAATATTGGTTGCGACCGTATTTGGTACCGTAGCTCCAGAGCCCAAGGGCCCTTCAGGGGTTAAAGATTTCTTAACCTCATTTATACAACATCCAAATTTTACATGTTGTAGTGCATTGAAATCCTCTTGATTACAATACCCGTAGAAATTAAGGAAAAAAAATCAAATCCTAAAGATAGGTACCACTCATAATGATTGAAAATTATGAGAACGGGTACCCTTAATTGACTGATACTTTACCTCAATCGAGCTTGAAACCATTCCCATAGCTCAGAATTTTGCTCCAAATGTCCACAACACACACCTGAATTCCGCCAGCCCACCACCACAATGAACATATCCCTGCTTGCCCCATGGTCCACAACCATGACTTCAATCATCAAGTCCCTGAAAAACCACTTACAGTACTTTACCTAGAAAATGAACTCTCCACTACAAGTTGCATCAATGTTAGGACAAACAAATCCCCAGAAGCAGGGCTTGAAACCGGTTAGAGTAAGAGAAACTTTGATAACAACAATGGTAAGTGGTGATGCTGCAGAAAGGGCACCGGTCTACGTCTAATGAAAAAGCAAATGGATTGAATATGAAGAGAACTGTAACCTGATTACAACATTTATATGTACAAAGACGATGTGGAGATGCTCAGTAAACATTCCGGACCCCTATTGCTCCTCCAGATTTTCCATGGGAGTGACTCTCAACCAAACAAACTGAACTTAACTTGAACTTGAATCTGGTTGCAGGCCCAAGCAATAGTTGTTACTACTACTACCTCAAGCAATTTTACTGATCAATGGTGACTCTGCACCTACAGCAAAGACTCCTGGTGTATTACCATAGTACCCAACGACCTTTCGTATGACCTCGTAACAGTATCAAAAGCAGCTCGGCGAACTTCCATCTTTCAATCAGAAAACATTTACCCATAAAGCTAGGGCATCATTGTGTTGGTGCAAAGTACTGAGCCAAAAAAAATGGCTCAGACACTGTTTAAAATAAGGAGAGGCATAATCCTTCGATCTTTGTTGGTTGTGCATGCGTCCATCCATCCATACATGCAGGGCCTTTGTTGTACACCAAAGGACAGAACCTTCACATGCCAAAAATGACCATCGCTCTTACATGGACTCTGTCTTCAAATCACCGAAGTCAATGTCATCTGTTGAGCAGGAAAAAATCAGTCAAACTCTGAGTTAATACCATGAAACAAACCAAAAATATTCCCAGTTGAAATACCAAAAACAACGCACAAGACTATCACTCTTTAATCTCATAAAACTGCACTGATACACAAAGATCAAGTCTAAAATTAGGATAGTATATTGTTAAAATGATATTATTAAAAAAGGAGAAATTTGAGAGCGGTACTTACCAAGAACATCTTTGTCAGGTGACCGCAAAAATGCATCAGGTGTTAGGAATGGCGATCCAGAGTAGCTTCCCAAGGGTCCCAAATCTATATCACCTGACACAAAACAGTTGCAAACGTCTAAACAACACAAACTGCGAGGAAACAACTAAAATGCAATTACGAACTTAAGTGCTCAGTTATCAATCATCTGAAAACTCTATACTTTACACGCACAGTTGCCCAAGAAAATCTGCGATATATTTGAAGAGATTTTTTTCTTGAGAGACATATTATTACCTTTAAAATGTATGATAAATATCAAAACTAAACGACGACTAGAATGACAGTACTCTCTCCAACGCACATGACGGGTCTAGAATAATAATACTGACCTGCACTATTTGTGAGCTCTGCTGTCAAATCCGAGAGACTAAAGTTCCGAGGGAGCTGCCCTAGAGAACCAAGCGATTCTCTGTGACTGCTGACATCCGTGTCATGGGAACTCATAGGAAGACCCCCAATGCCATTTTGGTTGTGCGCATCATTGGAGGCATACGCACCATCCATGCCCATGGAGGTTGGTAAACCCATGCCCATGCCAGACATGTCCGTTGGGCCCATATTCCCAAATGGAAATGAGCCCCCAGCCATGCCTCCTGGAGTAGATCCCATTGAGCCTAATGAAATATCACTTCCACCAGACGAAGCAGTGCCTAGTGACATATCCCCCAAGCCACTGCAACCACCAACCAAAATCATATTATGACAAGATTAATAAAGCTTAAACTAGGTGAAGGACAAGACACAAAACATGTACTAATATGAACCGATGATAGCATGAAATATGTTGTGCACTTACTTTGTCCCATCATTCTCATGAGAATGATAACTGTCAGGCATAGCCGGACTACCATTCATCAGCGGAGAATTTGGTGGAGGCATAGCCATGGGTTGCATATGCGGATGACCAGGTGCAACACCAGCTGTTGGTGTTTGCATTGGATATCCCATTGGAGTGTGATGCACTGCACTCCATCAAGGAGAATGATAAGTGACAAAAAAATTTAAGAACACAGCTTCATCATACTCACAGCATAAGGTGAAATTGGT
This sequence comes from Ulota crispa, assembly GCA_963920765.1. Lineage (NCBI taxonomy): Eukaryota > Viridiplantae > Streptophyta > Bryopsida > Orthotrichales > Orthotrichaceae > Ulota > Ulota crispa. The sequence goes on along the minus strand of OY987246.1, from coordinate 23,066,012 downwards.
AAAGCGAGGTCCACAGGATCATTAAAAAAAATTTTTTTTGCATCACATGAAACAAGACTTACACCTAAGCATGTGTACAACGACATCAAAATAATAAGAAAGGTTGCATCTAAGGTTATACTTTCGAACCAAATATCAGAAGAGCGCTCGGGCAAAGTGGCCAGCACAGAGACATCTACACCGGAATCTAGCCATGTGAAGCCTAGAGGGCAAGTATTGACCCCGCATGTTTCTAACAAGGACTTTGAAAGCGTACTTGGAGCAGGATGCAAACCATTCTGCATAGGAAGCGGAGTCTTCGTAATAAGGCGCATCTTGTGCATCAGCTGCACTTGCTGCTCCAGTAGGTGGTTGAACAGCACAATCTGCTTCTTGAGCTTCAGTCTAGTATAGTAAGCTTTGAAAAACTCTGGATTTTGTTCCTCTAGCTTTTGCCATACTGCATCACCAATTCAAAAAGGCACAAAATATCGGCCATAAATTTGACATAACTCAACACTGAAAAAATCTCTGTGGTGAAAAAAGGGCAATTAATTGCTCCAGAAATTTGATTACAAGAATCAGATAACACCTGTAAGGACCGACCTAATTACAAACAAACACCGTAAAGCAACAAACGGACAAGCACAAGTGAGGAAAAATGCTTACCAAGACTAGTGAAGCCTGGTTCAATCTTCGCTTGATATTGCAACGTGGTAATAACCTCGCTTTGATTCATATATAATTGAAGGCACCGCTCTATCAAATTCTGGACCTGAAACAACAAGTATATCCGTTCTCAACAAAAATAAGCTCTTACTAATCCCGAGCCATGACCGTCCACAAAAAAGCAACTCTAGTGAACGACTGCTAAGTTGCATTTGCACAGTTTTTAAGGTCAACTCCGAGCGAAAACTATGCTTAAAATATTGCCACAAACCGGAGACAGCCTCATTCAAGAAGAACATCACTTCTTCCCAATTGCAGAATTCAAATATGAGCAACTGCCTCGGTTTTCTCCCTTCTTTATAAATCAGGTACTTCAAAAAGGTTGTAAGATTCACCAAATTGCGGATGTAGTGCACAGCGTAGAAAGCAACTCAAAAAAAAAAGGAGTTAAATGAGCGGTGTCTTACCAATTGTATATCTTCACACGATATTTTCCTCCCTTCATTATTAGGAACTGCTCCAGGATTGCTCGGAGCAACAGACTTGGTGGTTGCCTGTTGCTGCGGCTGCGGTTGCTGCTGATTTTGTTGCTGTTGCTGTTGCTGCTGTTGTTGCTGTTGTTGTTGTTGCTGCTGCTGCTGTTGTGGAGAATGTATCTGTGGTTTCTGGTCCAAGACTTGCTGTTGCGACTGTGGCGGAGATGACGCGGTGGATTGCCCTTGCGACGTTGCGATCTATAAATCCAAAATTACTGAGAATCAAGACACCAAAAAAATGCTCTTCAACTGCAAACCCTAACCCCTGCAACCTTCGAATTCCGCAGAAGTTCGCGACTAAGACTACCGCGACCGGTCCTAAAGATTTAACCAACCCTAAAAAACACCGAAATCTGCACGCACCTTTGCGTTGTTGCTGTTGTTGTTGTTTTGTTGTTGTTGTTGTTGCTGCTGCTGAGCGACGATACCCTCGGGTTTCTTGTCCTCGGGCTCCTGATTGTTGATGTGATTCCCGTGCTGGCCCGAGGGTGGCACACTGTTGCTGGTGTCATCCGTGACCCCAGCCATGGCGTAGGAGTGTACGCCGAGCAAGGGTTCACTCCCAGCAACAACCGAGTGTTGCGTCCATCTACATCACGGCGTCGCCCGCGAAAAAGAACACGCCGAACAAGAAGTTTAGAACAAAAAAAGAGAGAGAAAAAAAATGTAGAGAGGCGAGCGAGTGAGAAAGCGAGTAGCCGAGTTCGCGGTTGCTCGCGAATGTGAGGAGAAGAAAGGTCTGTGTAAGCTCGGAAAAAGAACAGCAACGGCGACAAAGGCACAATCCAAAGGCGCAAGCACACGCTCACCCTCCGTCGTCTTCCCCTCCGTTGCCGAGCTTAACCCCCTCGCCCCCTGATTAGCGCTAATCAGTTTCACTAATCATCCATAATACTCACTAATCCTCCTCATTCCTCACTAATCCTCCTCATTCCTCACTAATCCTCCTCTTTCCTCACTAATCCTCCTTCCTCCTCTCGAATCCTCCATTCTACTTACTAGTAGTCCTCCCTCCTCACTAATTTACCGGCCTTCGTCACTAATTTGCCGGCTTCTTCACTAATTTGCCGGCTTCTTCACTAATTTGCCGGCTTCTTCACTAATTTGCCGGCTTCTTCACTAATACTCCTCCCTCCTCACTAATTTACCGGCCTTTGCACTAATTTTCCATCCGACTCACTAATCCTCCTCCCTCTTCACTAAGCTTAATCCAATATCCTCTTCACTAATCGTCCTCCCTCCTCTCTAATCCTCCAGCTTACACACCAGTCCTCCATCCTACACACTAATCCTCATCCTCCTCTCTAATCTAACAGCCTCTTCACTAATCCTCCTCCCTCTTCTCTACTACTCCACCCCCCTTACTAATCGTCCTCCCTCTTCACTAATTTACCGACCTCTTTCACTAATCCTCCATCCTACTCACTAATCCTCCTCCCTTCGCACTAATCCTTCTTCCTTTTAATAAGTAGCTATATCTATTTCAATGTTTTCGGGCTTGTTTTATGGCTTCGAGGCAACGTGTTGCGGTACAACTACTGTGGGCTACACTGGAACTTCCCATTCCTAGGCAGGGTCAGTCACTGGGTCAGCCAAGAACCCAATAAAATAGATGCCGAAATTCCAAAAGCAGATACTGCAAAAAAATTGGGGCTTTTCGAATAATAACACTAAAAAAAAAGCTTGGAAAATGCTTGTATGTTTGATATATTTCAAAGGAATCTTCTATAAATAACAAGTGGCTTGCCTATAATTGGCTTGGCCTTCTATTGTTGGCTAAGGTCTTTTTTATATAAGGTTCTACTCAAACATAGTTCGATTTTTGTAGATGTAGTTTGTTCATACAAAGCTACCTTTCCTTTGGTTCAAAACCAGTAATCTCTTGGTAAAGAGGTATTAACTTTGTCTAGATCTTGGCGCAAATTTTTGAGAAGATTGCATATCCAAATGTGAATAATTAAATTGTACATTAACTTGACATTGTCGTAATCCATTTTGCATTGTGAATGATAATTGTAATAAATATATTTTTTAACTGTAATAGTTAACTCCTAATGAACTAAGAGTCTGTTTGGGAGTTTGAATTTTCAAACCTTTTAAATAGTTATACCCCCCGTTATTAATGGCACAACTTTTTCTGCAATTTGGTTAAGAATTCGGCCAAGTGGTTCTGGCATTATAAGGTAAATGCGTTTTACATCTTAACCTTTTAAGGACCACGTGACCATATTTCGGTGACTAGGAGTGGTTTTTGGCATGTAGGTTGAAATTGCTCAATACTTTGGAATTTGGTCTTGAAGAACGCATGTGACCACAAGAATTTTGCATCCATCTAAAAAAGTAACAATGCAATCAAGTATGTGAGTTGACAAATAATGATGTTTATATGGCATGGCTTCAAAATATGTATCCATTTTTTGTCAAAGATGGATCAAAGCAACAACACAATACATCAAACATCCAAGAAGAATGTCAAATTTCAATTGCACAATTCTAAAAAAATTCAAATTGCTTAAGAAATATGCTTGTATTATTTTCCTATATGGTAGTAGCATAATTGTAGTATTTGAAAATCTACTAAAATGGTGTTGTCATTTTGGTTTTAAAATATGTCATCCTACATTTAAGGCCAATTTTTGATTGCTTTCATCGATCGGATTTTCCATAACAATTATCAAATTTCTTGTAGAATTGTTTTAGAGTAGCAAAGAAAATGGGATTTTTGACCCTTTTTGTCCACTTAGCTACACCTTGTGATTGCTATTTTTGTCTATTTTGTGTGAACTAGTCTTGTTGGAAAGGTGGGAAACCCTGCTTTTTAGAAATATGAGGCTCTCTTCAATAAAAGCTTGCATGAAGCGGTATTATTCAAAACCACACAAGCATGAAACACTAAAGATTTTTCGCATACGACTTGCTCAATCATTATAATGTTTCACCTCCAATAGTAGATTTAGCTAAAATTTTGGTGCTTTAAAGTGAACAAGGTGTAATTCCCATTTGTATGGTTGGATTATTGAAAATGGGTCCATATTTGAGTTAATTGCACATCTAAGCTTACAGCCTCTGTTTTTAGCGGATTTTGTGAAAATGGGTGTGGTCTAATCTGCACAGCTTGTGGAGCAAAAGAAAAACCCTTTTTAGTTTTAAATTTAATCCTTACATCATTCGATCAAATCTTTGAATAACCTCCACTCAAAATTTCATATGTAGAAAATACTATTGACGGTGAGATATCAATACTGTATAACTTGGAAATTTTTATTCACAGGCGTTACAAATCTATAGTCAAGCACATGGTTTATCTTTCAAAAGTTTATAGTACCAAATATTTGTCTCAAAACTTGTGCAAATTGTAAATGTGTTATAAAATCTAGTTGATAATTTATAAAACAAACTCAAGAAGAAAAAATAAGCAAAAAAAAAAAAAAAGAAAAGGCGCAACTCAATTTGTTGAGACATATATGACCAAACTAGACATAACTTTGTAACCACTGATCCAAATTTTGTGCAAATCAGCTTGCAGACCAAGGAGCCCACTTTGGGCTTTTGGGATATTAGGGCAAGCATTTCCTAAGTAAATACATAAGATAAGATTGTGAAAATAAGGTAGTATGTGCTCATATTAAAAAGCATGCATATCTCCAAAAAAAAAAAAAAAAGCTCGAATTGAATAATTTTTGAGTGAGATATGGTACCATATGTGATTTAGATGTCAATATGGGCATCCTCACAAAAATTTAGAAACAAAGGGACTGAGGAAGGGTGTTGCACAAATAGTTTTCAAAAACATTTTCCAATGGCTTGGTCAATGGACAATATTTGCAGTCAACTCTCCTTGACTATGTAATAACTTATGTTTTACTTTTTATTTTTAGAAAAAAATTACTTTGGCAAGTACTCCACATGATGTTATAGGTTTACACCATACGGATTTTGTAATTGAGATTTATTTATATAAGAATCTCTTCTATGAAGTTTTCTTAGTGTAATGACAATTTGAACAAAGCAATTCCTGCTTCCAATTTTTTTCATTATGTCTTAAGCATTGGGTGATCATGAATTTGTGAGGCATATAGCCAACTTCATGCTCTACAAGAAATTCAAATTGCACAAGAAAATCATAAAGTGAAAGATATCATTTTGAAATTGCACAAGAAAATCATAAAGTGAAAGATATCATTTTGAATGACCAAAAAAAAATTGACACCTTAGAGAAACTTCAAAAAAAGTTTTGCCCCTACTTTGAGTGTTATTCTAATGAAATATGTCCTCACAAAATTTGAATTTTTGAGAGGATGTACACAAGCAAGTGAAAAAATAGATCTTAAGGTTAAATTATTGAAAAAAATCAATTTTTGATTATTAATCATTCTATTGAGAGAGGTCAATTTTGAACCATTTGACCATGTAAACACAAAAGAATTTTAGGGGTCAAAGACAATTCAACAGTAGTATCTACATGAAAGTATTCAATATAGGAGCCTTATAACATTGCAATTGCCCAACCAAACTTCGTAACATCCCAAGATTCATTCTTTCAATATTCTAGGTTAAACTCATATCAAAGGGGTAAAGACAAAACTTATTGAGTTAAGTTTTCAAACTCTCTTTGAGTGTTCCCACCAAAGGGTATAACTTCATCCTTGTTCCAATGTGGTATATGACATAGTTGATAGGTTATCTTAAGCTCTTGAAGGTGGTAATTGGCTTCCATCGGAATTCAATCTTCAAAGTATTTACATGTTAAGCGGTACGAGTAACAATTATTAAACCCGCTAAAGAGATTGAGGTTTCTTTGTTCCATGCTCAACCCTTGAAGATTATATATCCCCTTTTTTGTGAATGAGTTGTTAACCTTGGAGGTGACTTATTCATGAGTCATATTCTAAACCCCTCTAGAATCCATAAGGTTGGGTTTTATGTACCTCACTTTTTCATCACCTTTGGTGTGAATGTACGTTTATAGGTTAATGCTAGTTTTGCCCAAGTTTACTTCCGTAAATTTTGAATAGAAAATGTGGAATTTGGACAAAATGTCATTTATTCATACTTAAACACGTGCATCTGTCCAACGTGCATTTGTCGAACTTGTTACGGTACAATCTCAAGTTTGGGGAATATATTCAGTTATTCACCTGCTCAAAAATAGGGATTTTCCAACTGAATATTCTTACTGAAAAATTAATGGCCATTGACAATTAAATTCCCTCCAAGAGAATCAGATGTACACGTACTATTTTTATTACTCTCACTATTTTACTCTAGAGATTACAGTAGCCAACATTTTGTTGTACCGTACACTGTAGTCCATTCAAATATACTGTAACGGTGTCTCCTCTGAGCTGCGTGCTCAAGTAGGTTTCACATATGGTGTGGGTAGAAAATTAGTATGAGTAGGAAATTAGTGCGAGTTCATAATTAGAGTGAGTTAAAATAGGTGTGGATGGCAGTAATATTTGCGTGGGGGTACATATATCCCTCATAAGGTTATACCTTCATTGTGGTTTGTCTTCAAACTTAGGAGCGGTTCACACTATGTCCCACATGTCCAAGTCCCAGTAAAATCTCAATATCAAATTGGTACAGAGCCAAAAGTTGGAACTCTACAATTTGCACTATTCTTCAAGTCACATGTCTTGGTTTATTACATTTTGTCTACATGACAATGTCTTTAGAAAAATCTGATGTCAATTAGTTGGGACTTGGGACATTGCTTAACCCCTAAAGGACCAAGCCCTTTTTTTTTGTGCAATTCACTGAAAATTGTCACTTTTGGGGGAATGAGTAAAAAGGTAGGAAAACAAGTTTTTGGGAAATCCAACCGGAGTTACCAGTCCTAGACTATGGGAAGTTCACGTGGAAAAAAATCAACTCATTCTAGATGTAGAGGAGTGAGATATTGACATCTGAAGTGCAAAAAAAAGTTTTTCCTTGCTGCCCAAAATTTCAAAAGCCTTTGACCTCTCCTATATCAAGAAAATTGCTCTACACAAAGTCAAGGTTTATTTTCTCCATGCAGAAGACCAAGTTAGGTAAGTGTGGAACAATTTTCAATTGAATTGAGGTGTGAATCATACTTTCTAAAATCTTGCAATGCCATAAGGCCATGAAATTTGCATATACACTAGGCAAAATTGGAGGATTTATGTAAAATTTATAAATTTGAATTACTTTTATCCAAATAGGAAAAACTAAGGAATCTTAGTTTACTACAACTTGGAAAAAAAGGTCAAAAAACAAATACTCAAAGAGCTCAGCAAAGTAAAGCACCAAGTTTTACAAGGGGCAAAAAGAATGGAGGTTTGGGAGTCCCATACCTACCATTTGCAAACTAAAAATTCTCATAACATTCATATCATCAATCAAAATTGAGTTATTCAAAGCTTCCTACATATTTATAAATCAAAAGAACCAATTCAGATTTTTATTTAAAAAAATGCAATTTAGTTTTTTTTGGGCTGCTTGCTCTCTCTTGTTTTTTCAGAAAATCTTGCATAACTTCTTCAATAAATGTTGGAATGAAGAAAAAATTAGATGCCCATGTAGATCTTTGAATTCCCCATCTTCCATAAAAGTTTCAAAAAATCACAAAAATTAGTTTAGCTGTAGGTACATGCCCAAAATCCCATTTGTTCCCCAAGGGGACAATGGTCCTTTTTGGGTTTAAGGTTGAGATTGACCATATTTCTAGATTCAACTTTTGTCCAAGCCCCACCTATGCTTTTGTGTAAAATATCCTTGACTTTATTTAGTACTCTAATTTGCTCTTAAAAACTCATGAAAGTTAGGATTTAGCGTAGAGGTAAGACTTGCAAAGATGGGAGGTGTTATAAACCATCTTTTAGACAAGTTGTTGGAGAACTTTGGTTGTGTTTATGTTCCATGAAGGGTTATTCTAATTCATTCAAAGCTCTCTTACAGACTTCTTGTCTCCAATGTTGATCCTAGTGTTGCTCCAATGTAATGTTGGTCAATAGCACATTGCCAAACATACTTTTCCTTCATCTTTTACATGATATTTTTGTAGACTAAGCAACATTGCCAATTGCATCATTATGAATGTCTCAAGCAATATGTAAATCCACCATCTCCTCAACTTTTTAGAATAGAGAGAGGGTTGTACTGTTTTTGTCATACATATATTAAAATGGTCAACTAATCACACTATATTTTGCATTGACCAAAAGTTTAAAGTTTGCAAAATGTTGTGGTATGCAGCATATGCAAAAAAGAATGTGCACTATTCCTTGTTTCAAACTAGGAGTTAAGGCGGTTTTGATACTCCAAAAAGTCCCAAGTCTTGCCTGTCTTGTTGGCTAAATTCATGATATAAAACCTAATGCTGTTACACTAGGAATCAAGACAAAAGCTTTGAAGCACAATATAATGCATAAAAGACGTAGTTCGACATGGCCCCAACTTTATAACTTCAGTTGCCTAAGAATCAAAGGCTTACTCATCTCTTTGAGACCATTGTTAAACTCATCAAAACAATGTTATCTCAAAAAAAATTGTAATCATAGATCAATCCAAAACCAATGATAGAGCCTAATTCTCAATAAGTCTATCTCATCTCTCAATTTTTGCTCACTTGAATTTTAAGCCTTGTACTTATGTTGTCCACTTTATGGCCACAAGCTTTTAGACATGATGCAAGTGACACTAATTACATTCATATTACAATAACGGGTATTTGAGGTTGTTTCTGAGGCGATATACACTATAATTTTGGTCCAAAATGCCCAAAGTTTTGATAGCCTCAACCAATATTACAATTGGCTCCTCTTCATTCTCTCAAATGCTCGTGACACTAATTTGCCAAAACTACGATTTACATAACATTTCTTAGATTAATACAAATTGATATTATTGTGTTCTAGTTTTCAAGAAGAAACAATCTTTGCACTCTCTTCAAAAGGATGAATATGAAATGCAAAACATGCGTGCAAAATATGCATGCAATATATGGGTGCAAACCGAGGTGCAAACATTAGCAAGATGATGTGCCTTCCAAGAGCCACTTAGTTTTGGACTCTATTAAAATGTATTGAGCTTAGGTTGGATACAATACAAGTGCGTGTGAAGTGTTACTACCTTGTATGACTTTCTTATTGTACAAGTACTAAACCCCACAAAAGGCATGTAATTAATATGGTATTCCAAGCTTGAGTTGACACAATCAAGTACCATGCTACAACTACTTTATAATTTGATAGTGTTGTGCACCATCATATGCTAATGATGTGAGGCTAGTGGGGATTTCCTAAATAGATTATGTGAATATGAAAGACAAAGGACTGAAAATGCCAAGTCCCATTACCTGTTGTACAACTCTGCAGTGACCATTCCCTAGTGAATACCCTCTCCAACTCAAATCTTTTATTGTTGTTCTTGACTTGCTCGATTTTTTTCCAAACAACCATGCCTAAATGCAATATTGAGATCCAAGCTGCTGAGAGCACTCTAGCATGGTTGGGAGCCTAGTTGCTATACTTGGTTGAACATCTCTCCATCCACACTTGCCAAATGATCTAACTAAGTAAGAGGTTTGAGTATTGGGTTGTGTAAACATACTTTGGTGTAGGACCAATACTAGAAGTGCCAATATGACCCAAGAGTGCATCAACAAGGGAAGTAACCTTGTATGTCCTTTATGGTCTAACACAAATGTTATAGCATCTCCATATCTCACATGTAAAGTTACACTCCCAAAAAGAGATGCTAGATACATCCAAGCCCATGTCCACAAAGCGGGCATGAAACGTCAACTCTTGGAATTGCCCATGAGAGCCAAGCTCCTGTAGCAATTCCTTTGTTGAGTACCTGCCAAATGAATGTGGAAGTTTTGAAAGTTCTAAAAGAATGCCACAAAAATTGTAAAGTTTGTTAGATATGCTCCTTGATGAGTTGACGTCTTTGAATGTGCACCATCACAATCAATTGGTTACCTTGTTTCTAGTGGAACCTCAAGGCTCTCAAGCCATCATTGCAATCAAATTTTTGAATTAGGAAAAGTATGTTGTAAGGTATTTTTCTTATCCCAAAGTACAAACTAAAACCTTTGTTGGGTCCCTTGAAAAGGACATGGAGGGGGCATCTACAGGATTCATCATTTTGCTATCGAGTATGGGTGCAAAATCTGGATGCAAAACATGGGTGCCAAAAATGCGTGCAAAACAATTTTGCGAAGTATGGGTGCAAAACTTGGGCATGAACATGCATAACTTTCATTCCATGATAAGTTTGGAATGTGGGGGAATATGAACGTTGAAAAGGTCATGCCATAGTATGATAAAATTTCGAGTTTCCCACCAGCTAAAGATTCTGAGCTACTCATGTGGCCATGCGATGCATGCATGCGAGGCCATCATGGGTATCAGCCCAACTTGATGCCCACCGTTTCAACTTCATTTTTTTCTTCTTCTTTTTCCCTTTTTTCGGGTAGGGCCATTCAATGGCAGTCCCTCCAGAATTGGCACCCTTCATTGGTCTATAACCAGTGATCTTTTTGGCTCACTCTGTCATTTCCCAACATACCAAACCCCGTTCACTAAGAAGCATTGATTATGATTGGATAGTTATTTGAAGGGAAAACATCAAAAATACCCCTCAATTCTTTCAAAATATCAAATATATCCCTATATTATTTAAAATATAAAAAATATCCCTGACTTTGTGTAGTAATATTTATTATACCTCTAGTTCTTGGGACCCTCAATTATTATGAAACATCAAATATACTCTTATATTATTTGAATTATAAAAATATCCCTAACTCTCTTGTGTGTCCTTTTGCAAATTTTTGTAAATACTTGGATGATAATGGAAGTACAGAAACTAGATGTAAGTTGAGAGCAAGCCAAATCTTGGAAGTAAGCTCTGTAACCCCTAAAGGCCCATTGTCCCCTCAGGGGGCAAATGGGATTTTGGGCAGGTACCTATGGCTAAACTACTTTGCGTGATTTTTTGAAACTTATATTGAAGATGGGGAATTATAAGATCTGCATGGGAATCTAATCTTTTCTTTCATTTTGACAATTATTGAAGAAGTTATGCATGAATAACTAAAAAATAAGGGAGAATTGGGTAGCAAAAAAAATTGCAAATTTTTAAAATAAAATTTTGAAATTAGTTCTTTAAATTTTTATGTATTTGGGAAGCTTTTAATCATTTAATTCTGATAGATGAGATGAAAGTTATGAGAAGTTTTAGTTTGCGGGTAGGTATGGGACTCCCGAACCTCCATTCCTTTTCCCCCTTGTAAAACTTGTTGCTTTATTTTTTTGAGCTCTTTGGATGTATTTGTTTTTTGACTTTTTTTTTGCAAGTTGTAGTAGACTAAGATTCCTTGGTTTTCACCATTTGGATCAAAGTAATTTGGGTTTTTGAATTTTACATAAATCCTCCAATTTTGCCTAATGTATATGCAAATTTCATGACCTTATGGCATTGCAAGATTTTACAAAGTATGATCTACAGCTCCATTTCATTTGAATATTCTCCCGCATTTATCTGAATTGGTCTTCTACATGGGAAAAATAAACCTCAACTTTGCGTAGAGCAATTTTTTTGATATAGGAGCCGTCAAAGGCTTCTGAAATTTTTGGGCAGCACGGAAAAATGCTTCTGTTTTCACTTCAGATGTCAATATCTCACTCCTCTACAACTAGAATGAGCTGATTTTTTTCCCACAAGTACGTCCCATAGTCTAGGGCAAGATCTTTTGGTCGGATTTCCACAAAAACAAAATTATATTTCTCCTCGGTCCCCCAAAGGTGGCAGTTTTGAGTGATTTTCACAAAAGAAGGGATTGGGCCTTTAGGGGTTAACCTCTAAACATCTAAACGTGCCTGTTACAAACTTCCTTAGGTTCATAACTTCAATCATCTAAACACTCATATAAAACAATAATCTATACACAATAAACTATTTTAACTAGAAGGAGCTCAACCACCCGACCATAGAGAGAGATTACTTCCCAACAAGAATTAATCTCCTCACCCTCTGAGCCCCATCTTGTACTATCAATCTTTTCATAAAAGTGGAATCACTTTAACTATTTTCATCTTTCTATCTTTAATATTCATCTCCAACCCTTTGCTAAGATAAAACTCTTAGTTACATTTAGAACTATTCTAAATGTGACTCATATCAAATCTCATCTTTTACTTGGAGTTGTCTAGCTCCAAATTCCAATCCTTATCTTATCATCAAGTGTACATATCATGTCTTTGTCCTCAAGTTAGTACATCCCGTACACTTGTCCTCAAAGATGCATTCCGTACACTTGTCATCAAGGATACATCCCATGCCTTTGTCCTCAAGTTAGTACATCATGTACACTTGTCCTCAAAGGTACATCCCGTACCTTTGTTCTCAAGTGTAGTATCCTTGTCATCCAAGTGGAGTTGTCTAACTCCAGATGAACAAATTCATCATCCAAAGATGTCCGCCTTCAAGGCTTTTCTCTTTGTTCCCTAATTTACATTCCATTGTGCAATAGTTCATCCATCCATCATTCATTCATCAACCATTCATCCATCAAGGGTCATGACAGTGCCGCTCCGACTAGTACAATACAAGGTATTTTTCTTGTATTTGGAATGGATCCACACCTCTACTACATTTGAGATCAACAAAGAAGTTGGAGAATAGATCAATGCAGTTCTAGTGAGCTACTTGAGATCCCAAATTAAAATTTCTTATTGGTAGCAAATGACAATTATACGTCAACGTATATTCTATGCCCTATGGACATTTAAGGGTTAAGCTCTAAGTAGGGTGTTTACATGTAGGTCTATTGTGGTCAAAGCCATTGCAGTGATTACATAGTAATTTCTATTAACATTTTTATATTTTAAAAAAATTGTAGTAAAGAGGCACAAGAAACTAGACGTATTTATGATATTCTCAAAAATAACTAGGGGTATAATTGATGTTACTACAGAAAACAAGGGGTATTCTTGATATTTCAAATCATATAGGGGTATATTTGATATTTTGAAAGAATTGAGGGATATTTTTGATATTTTCCCTTATTTGAATTCTATGCCTATAATTTGTGCATGTGAGTAAGAAAATGAAGTGGGCTCAATTTTAGTAGGTGAATATAAGAGTGAATTAAGAATTTTTAGTGCGTGTAGTAATTATCTCTTAAATTAAGTGAATTATTTTTCCAATTACTACAAAAAAGTAGGTAACTTCTGGTCATTATAGCGAAATCTACTCCCTAACTGCATGCAGTCAATTAGAAGTGGCGCCAATTTCTCCAGCTAGACTAAATTGCTACGGTTGAATCTGAAATTCACTCAAAACAAAAATAATTGACAGTCCTAAACAACAATGACAATTGAATCACTATGAAACGGTCCTTTTGGTGTTTTGGACAAATTTCTGTCAAACTTTTGTCATTTCAACACTGTTTTCCTTGTATTGTTTTGTGACATCACTCCATTGTTTTCATTTTGCTCCAAGTAATCAAAATTATTTACTTCTGTAAAAATAGAAAATTTATACATGTACCACCTCTTCTTGACTATTCTATCACACCTTACAATATATGATTAATATTTACAATATTAAAATAGGTGTGGACCATGGAAAAAACAACCCTAATTTGAAAATTCAACCTGGAATAGAAGTTGCAACTCTAATTGAGTTTTTTAGTTTTAGATCCAACTCATTTTATCTATTAAAATTTCTAAATTATGTTTAGTTTAATATTAGATTTTTTTACATTGATACTATGAGTGGGATTAAGAGTTAAAAAGAAATTAAAATTACATCTTTCATGTCAAATCATATTTTCAAATTAGTGATATGTTGCCCATGATTCACACCTATTTTATATTGTAAATATTGACTATATAAAGTAAGGTGTGATAGAATAGTCAAGAAGGTGTGGTACATGCATAAGTCCCATAAAAATAATAATACAAGCTTTTATCACATCTTCTAACACCTTAGTGTATGTGCCTAGTGTATGTAGGTTGTTGGGAGAAAATTTCTCTGGTTCAAATCCTACAACAATTATGAGAAAGATTACCGAAGAAACAAAAATTACAATCATCAATTTATTTGATAAAGGAATTGCTGCCAAAAAATTGCCAAAGAATATAATATGAGTGCCATGACAGTAAGAGGAGGTCAAAATGTCCAGTTATTCTAAAGTTAAAATGTGGCCATCCAACAAAGATAGTCAAAGTAACTGTTTAGTTAGTAAACTAATCTATCACTTTAAGAGTTGCAAGTGAAGCAACAGGCTTGTCAACTTAGTATTAACCCCTAAAGGATCAGACCCCCTTTTTTAGAAACATAGCGATTTCGGGCAGGTACTTATGATTTGAGCTTTTCATATTTTAGGTTGAAATTTTAATAGAATGTGAGGACCAAGATTATCTTTCATATGCACTAAATTTCATGACATTTTGGAATTATGAGTAAAAAATTATGGCCTACTATGTTGTTTTTTATGTTTGGCGGGCAGCCTAGGCAGATTTTTAAAAATCACTTTTTTCAAAAAAAAAGTTAATTGGTTTAGGAGATTTATGTGAATGTAGGAAGCTTTGAATCATTCTGTTTGGATCAATGAGATGAAAGTTATGAGGATTTTTTGTTTGCGGGCAGTTATGGATTCTCTACTCCAAAAGAAACTTTGAAGTCCTTTATTTTACTCAATTTTCAACATTTCGGAAAAAAAACAAGACCAAAGGATGAATATTGTTTATAAAAACATTGTGACCATTGGGATTGGCATTTTTCATTTCCATAATTAAATTCTTAACAATTTTGTGTTTTGAATCATTCTGTGCTTCTTTTTACTTACTAATTTATTTCCATATGTTATACAACTCTAAATGATTTGAAACTTTTTTGACATGTACTTTACTTAGGTGGAATAAGGAATTTAGAGAAGCACCACCCACATGGCCTTTTTTCCTTAGGAATTTCACCTTCTAAAGGGTAGCTGCCCAATTTTTCACAAGACATTTTTGAATATTCAAACCATTCTAACTTCCAATCCATGTGGTGGAAAACTCCAAAAAAAAAATTCTACATCTTCTAAAACCATTCTTCTACAAGATTGTATAGTCACATATGCATAAAAATATTTTTGTTTACAAATTTGGTTGATGCTCTAAAAATGGCAATTTTGAAGATTTTTTGGTGAAAACTTTGCTTGGTCCTTTAGGGGTTAACCCTTTAAGGACCACGCAACCATATTTTGGTCTTTGGGAGTGGTTTTTGGCATGTAGGTTGAAATCGCTCAATACTTTGGAATTTGGTCTTGAAGAACGCATGTGACCACAAGAATTTTGCATCCATCTAAAAAAGTAACAATGCAATCAGGTATGTGAGTTGACAAATAATGATGTTTATATGGCATGGCTTCAAAATATGTATCCATTTTTTGTCAAAGATGGATCAAAGCAACAACACAATACATCAAACATCCAAGAAGAATGTCAAATTTCAATTGCACAATTCTAAAAAAATTCAAATTGCTTAAGAAATATGCTTGTATTATTTTCCTATATGGTAGTAGCATAATTGTAGTATTTGAAAATCTACTAAAATGGTGTTGTCATTTTGGTTTTAAAATATGTCATCCTACATTTAAGGCCAATTTTTGATTGCTTTCACCGATCGGATTTTCCATAACAATTATCAAATTTCTTGTAGAATTGTTTTAGAGTAGCAAAGAAAATGGGATTTTTGACCCTTTTTGTCCACTTAGCTACACCTTGTGATTGCTATTTTTGTCTATTTTGTGTGAACTAGTCTTGTTGGAAAGGTGGGAAACCCTGCTTTTTAGAAATATGAGGCTCTCTTCAATAAAAGCTTGCATGAAGCGGTATTATTCAAAACCACACAAGCATGAAACACTAAAGATTTTTCGCATACGACTTGCTCAATCATTATAATGTTTCACCTCCAATAGTAGATCTAGCTAAAATTTTGGTGCTTTAAAGTGAACAAGGTGTAATTCCCATTTGTATGGTTGGATTATTGAAAATGGGTCCATATTTGAGTCAATTGCACATCTAAACTTACAACCCTTATTTTTAGTGGATTTTGTGAAAATAGGTGTGGTCCTTAACCCCTAAAGGACCATTGTCCCTTCGGGAGACAAATGGGATTTTGGGCATGTACCTATGGCTAAACTAATTTGCGTGATTTTCTGATAGTTTTGTTGAAGGTGAGGATTCAAAGATCTATGTGGGAATGTAATTTTTTCTTCATTCCGACATTTATAGAAGAAGTTATGCATGAAAATCTAGAAAATGCTGCTCCTTGGGCAGCCAAAAGTTTCTTCAAGTTTTTCATTTTTTTCAAAAAAAAATCTGAAATAGGTTCTTTAGACTTAGATAGACATGGAGAACTTTGAATCATTTAATTCTGATAGATGAGATGAAAGTTATGAGAAGTTTTAGTTTGCGGGTAGGTGTGGTTTTGCTTTGAAAAAATAACTTATAAACTTCATTTTCAAATGCAAATTTAACATTTTTGCAAAAAGAAAAATGAAAAGGGTGAAGATTGCTTGCTAGAGCAATCTCACCATTGGGATTTTTATGATTCAATTCCATTGCAAGGTTGTAAACAATATAAGATTTTGTTCAATCTCAAACCTTCTTCTATTTAATGTTTTTTTTAAGAATGAAAATTAAGCATTTTTTGTTTTGGTTTTTTTCAAAAGATTCTCAACTCAATTCCCCACCATAAAAAATAAACCTCAAAACTCCACCGTGCAAAAATTTTAAGTTAAAAAAGTTCAAAGTCAAATAATCTAATCGTACAAGGTGTAAGAAAGCTTGTTTTTTACACTTTAAACGCAAATATCTTGTGGTCTATGTGGTCAAAGTTTTTAAGTTTTGAATGACACATTCTTATACAAGTCTAATACAAGATCCTACGGTTAGATATGCAAAAAGACCAATCTTTATACTTTTTTACTCTTTGCCATAAAAGTGACAATTTTGAGTGTCTTTTGACAAAATAAAGGCCATGATTCTTTAGGGGTTAAACGATAAATGGAATTGTAGACACCCATTCAAATATTGTGAGATGTGAATTATAAAAGTCTTTTATAGTGGTTTAAAACAAAATAAAAAAGCCTTAATTATAAGACTGCCATAAAAACACTCTAATATGAGTTTGCAAATAATCACGAAGATTGGATGGTTGAAAATTATGAGCAAGTAATTTAGAATAATGAGAAAAAAATCAATTAACTAGGCTTCAATAGATGCAAGTGGATTTGGAGATAACGAAGAACAAGTGATTTAATAGATCAAAAATTTGAAGTAATAATACAATTTGGTAGAGGGAGCCTAATGATATAAAGATGTGTCATAGCCAAAGATGTTGAATAAATGACCAAAGTTGATGGTTGTCTCAATGTTGAGTATATTTGAAGAATCTCAATGACAGGTTCATTGCTACATTCAAGGTTGTTACTTCAAGCAAGTTGAGGTTGTTGGACAGCACAAACGGGCGGACAAATCAAACCATATGGGCGGATTAGGACATTTTTAGGGTTTTTGACCTAAAAATGGAATAATCAAATTATAAATTCTCATTTTTATTACATGATATGGCTTTGAATCCACGTTTTGACTTCATGTTGGCAACAATGAGTGTCACTAGCATGTACAAAGTAATTTTATTTTATTTTATTTTTTTCGTTTTGGACCATTTTTTAAAGTTAACTATGAGTTGACTTCACTGGACAGACCGTGACCTCAATTGGACACTTTGGGCGTACAGGCGGCCCAATGTAACAACCATGGCTACATTTGATTCCTACAAGTACAAAAAGAGAAAGTTGTCTTTCAGCAAGGCCATAATCCAAAACATACATAAAAGTATGATTAAAATGAAATGAAGTCAAGGTACTAAAATGGCCATTGCAATCTCTTGACTTCAACCCAATAAAATATCTGCTGAGAAATTTGAAGAAAAGATTAAATTTATATGAAGAAGAATCAAAGAGCATGTTTGACTTGTGAAAGTATGTACACTCAAGTATGTACAGTGGGGTTGAATAAGTTTGTGTCTATCCCATTCTACTATTTAAAGGGCTTAGCATTTTGTAGAATGCAATTGGTCATTTGAATCTTGTATTTCTAAGCTTTAATTCCAACACAATCCTAATCAAGAAAACCAAATTTGAATTCCAAAAAATCAAAATCCTATTTTTAGTGAATTTGTTTAGATGAAATTCATGGTTTTATATGATAATTGATAAAACACATTGGTGAGGAATTTTTGAGATTTGATTGCATGGGTATATAGGAAACATCCATGTGCACATCTTTCCTTCTAACAATAATCTAAAAAAAGTTTCAAATTCCCTCTATAGAGATTTTGGTGTTGGGGTGATCATGACTAAATTTTAAAAAATATATATTTGTATTTCTTGATTAGCTTTTGGCAAAGTAAACATATCAGCACTAATTTAAAATTCTTGAATATAAGGCTAAAGATTGATGGAAAACCTTGACCGTAGGAACCATGATTTCCTTCTTTCAAGTGTACTCAAAAAGTAAACAAGGTGAGTTCTTTGGTCTCTCATCAGCGCTAGAAAATAATAAAATGCAATAGAAATTAACATGTCAAATTGCTTTGAAATGCTCTCCAATTTTGTTTAATGTGTTGGCATGTGTAGTCTTATCAAAATTTTGATTGTTTCTAAATGTATAAATTGAAACTAAACTGAGCTCATGTTATTTTTACTACTGTGATCATTCATTTGACAATGTTATTGAAGATTGTCATTTAGAATCTCAAGATGTTACAATGCAATCTTCCAAAAATTTGACAAATGTGCCAAGTTTATGCCATGTCCATTACATAATTGATGATTGTCAATGTTCTAACAATCATCAGGTGACACCTAAGGTAGGAGGCTCAAATTCGGAGCAGGCTCAAATTTGGAGCACCTCCTCAAATGTACTCGTCTTGTACATCTTGTTTTTCATAGCCCTTCAACAATGTACAGCTCATGTACATTTGAGGAGGTGCTCCATTATAGAGCCCTATGTCCTTTCCATTTCAAATATTCATAACTAATTCCACAAAGTTTCAAAAAATATGAAATAACTTGGGTTAGATGCCGATACTTCTTGTCTTTCAAGGAAACTTTACTAAAAATACTTTTAAGGAGATTCACCTACCCAAAATTCAGTTTCAGCCTTTAGATGCTCTATTTATGAGCCTCCTACCTTAATTACCTTTCCTCGCCAT
Organism: Ulota crispa; assembly: GCA_963920765.1. NCBI lineage: Eukaryota > Viridiplantae > Streptophyta > Bryopsida > Orthotrichales > Orthotrichaceae > Ulota > Ulota crispa. Next base: position 23,046,579 of record OY987246.1, on the reverse strand, counting down.
TCATCTCAAATTTTTCCTTCAATCGCAAGCCTTCCATCCTTGTCCAAGACATTGCAGCACTCTGTACAATACATTACATTACATTGAGCTTATGGCGGCTTGGTGTCACCTTGGGTGCCCATTTTGTACTATGGAATGGACGTTGGGAGGAACGTTGCTAGATCTAATATGCCAATCCCTAGCGAGCAGCGGGAGCCGCGAGTAGGGAACGGTAGATTAAGGTAGGAGCACCCTAATGCAACACTAGCTATTTAGCGACATCTAAAATTAAACCTAAAGTAGACACTCCTGCACCCAAACAAGACACACATGCACCCAAACCAGACACTCAAGTTAACATAAGAGAACAAAAAACATGTAGGTGGCAGTTTGTGATTGGGTGTGACATGATCTTTTTGTTGTCAAGACACGGTCTTTTTGTTGTCACTTTTTTAGGGGTCTAGTGTCCACAATAGGTCAATCTAGGGAGTTACCTTCAACAATTCATTATTTATTCATATGATCTCAAAAATTTCCAAAAACAATTTTCCTTGCATCTGTACCCATTTTCTAACAAGCCCATGCCATTAGATTCTCAGAAGACCCTCCCATTACCACATCTAAGGTAAGTGTTGCATTTTGGTGCTACCACCTTATACTCCCTTTGTCCCAATATAAAGCTCCAAATTGGGCATAGTTCTTGTCCCACTAAAAAGCTCTCTTTTGCTAATTTCAATTGTTGAGAAAGCATTTGTCATGTCCAATGATCTCATGGGGGCAAGTTAAGCAATTAAAGAGCATTCCTCTCCTAACAAGCTTGGCCTTGCCCATATGAGGTACCTTTGTTGCTACTAATCTTTAGATCATCAATATTGAGGAGCTAGCAACATGTACAAATTTGGTACTTTCTGCATGGAATTTGGGTGCCCAAACGGCAACATGAAAGTTGAAAATTTTGCACACATTCGGTAGATGGTATATTGATTCTAGAATGCATGTGTCATTAGTACAAAGACTAAAATGATGAGGAGCCGGTAGCCTTCACAAACTATGCACAAATATGATACTTTTTACATGGAATTTGGGTGTCTAAACAACAACATAAAAACTTGAGATTTCGCATATATTTGGTACGTGGTATATTGAATCTAGAATACATTTGTCACTAGCACAATGACTAAAAATACAATTAATCCCTCGGGGAGAAGTTTTTTGGAGCTTTATAATGGGACAGAGGGAGTATCTAGCAACCAACGCTCCTCCCAACGGACTGATTACGTTGTGCCAGGTATTCTTCCTACGACCAGTGGTCGTAGCCCCATTTAGGGTTTTGGCATTTTGTTTCTCCCTCGTCGTCGTCCACGCTTGCTCCGCTTCTGCATGCATGTTGCTCTTCTCGTTCTGGTCTCGCACCCTCGCTCCCTCGCACCGGTGCTTTCTGCTCTCTCTCTCCGATCGCTATCTCGGCGATTAGGGCAAAATTGGGAGGATTATTCTGGAATCTGGACTGTGAAAAGGCTCTCTAAACACCTCATAATACCGAACAGAGCAAGAGCTGATTACGTAGTTAATTGTCTCTCCGACGTCGTGCTATTAGTATTCAAGTATACTTTCAGAAAGGACTTACAATTCACCTGATTCAAATCTGTGATCATACCAGCAATTCATTGTTTCCGATCCTTCCACTCACCTGGGTACCATTCGTGAGCTAAGTGCAGGCATTGGCCACTATGAATTCTTGCATAATGATATTATTATGACGAGTTTGTCTGCAGGAAGACATCATGGCGATCTCGCATTGCCTCTGCATAAGACTCAAGAAGAAGAGATAATAACTAGCAGTTTTCGTTGCAACAAGCTGCCCAAGGAGCCTGTTGCACGGAACGTCAGAGTCGTCAAGCCTGGGCAGAACGGTAGTAATGATAATAGTACTAGTGTTAAGATTGTTCCAACCCTAATTAAAGAGGTCACCAGTACCCAAGAATCGACCACGACATCTGAGGTTATTGACCTGGACATCTGGCTTGAGTTTCGTGACTTGACGTATACCGTCATCAGTAAGACGAAATTCGAATGGGGTGGGTTTTTTTTGAAATGGGTATGTGGGAATAATGGCGATGAAGAGATTGCTAGAGGATCTGTAGTGACGAACAATTTGTTGAAGGACATTTCTGGCAAGGCCAAGGATGGGGAGATTCTGGCCGTGATGGGGCCCAGCGGGTCAGGGAAGTCGACGTTGATAGACGCATTAGCTCAAAGAATTGACAGAAAGAGTATAAAGGGAAGCATCACATTGAATGGGCAAGAAGTGGATCCGGCGTTACTCCGAAACATATCAGCGTATGTTATGCAAGACGATCTGCTGTTTCCCATGCTGACAGTGCGGGAAACCCTAATGTTTGCAGCCAGCGTGCGGCTCCCGGCAAGCAGTCATGGGAAGGAAGCCAAGGTGGAGAGGGTCAACAACATGATTCGGCAGCTGGGATTAAGCAAAGTTGCAAACACCATCATCGGAGATGAGTCACACCGCGGAGTCTCAGGAGGTGAGAGACGCCGAGTGTCGATCGGAATTGACATAGTCCACGGTCCTTTGCTTTTGTTTCTGGACGAACCCACATCAGGTCTGGACTCTTCCAGCGCCTTCATGGTCGTCGACACGCTCAAAAGCATCGCAGCAGAGATGGGCAGTATTGTGATCTTTTCTGTGCATCAGCCTAGCGACCGAATCTTGGGTCTTATAGATAATTTGCTCATTCTCGCAAACGGCCAGATGATCTACATGGGTCACCCCAGGGATCTCACATCGTATTTCACCGCATTCAACCATGGGTACTCCATTCCCTCCTCATATGGGAACGCGGCCGAGTTCGCCATTGACCTAATTCAGATTCTCAACTCCATGCCGGATGGCATTCGGCCACTTGTGAGTTGGTACAAGGTGACGTCGAGTGCAGCTGTGCAAGTGATCAAGCGTCGTCATGATCCTGCCACACCCACGGGAGTGGCGGGTGCAATAGCAGCCAGCATTGCTATGAAGGGAAGATCGATGATGGCAACATCTGGCTATGTCGACCATTGCAATGACAGCACCACGCTGGTGCTCAAATTTGCCAACACTCGAAGGGAAGAGATCAACTGCCTCACATGGAGATGTGTCACGAACATCCGCAGAACTCCGGAGCTTTTCTACACAAGGTTGGGCACCGTCACCATCTCAGGGATCCTCTTGGCAACCATTTTCTGGCAGCTGGATCATACCCCGAAGGGACTCCAGGAGCGACTCGGATTCTTCACTTTCGCCATGACGTTCTGCTATTACTCCTGCGTCGACACTCTGCCCATCTTCCTTCAGGAGCGCTACATCTTCATCCGAGAGACGGCTCACAACGCATACCGCAAATCGTCGTACGTGCTTGCCAATTCTTTGATCTACATTCCTTTTCTGGGATTGTTGTCCTTGGCATTTGCAGTGACCACTTTCTGGGCCGTTGGTCTCGCTGGCGGATTCAGTGGGTTCTGCTTCTTTTTTCTCATTATCTGGGCCTCTTTTTGGGCTGGGAACTCATTTGCTACATTCCTGTCAGCCATCATTCCGAACGTCATCTTGGGTTACACCATTGTCGTTGCTGTCCTAGCGTACTTTCTTCTTTTGAGCGGCTTCTTCAGAACCAGAGACAGAATTCCGAATTACTGGATATGGTTTCACTACTTGTCATTAATCAAGTATCCGTACGAAGCTGTCGTTCGCAACGAGCTCATGAGGTCAAGTGCAACCGCGTGCTACGAAACCGCAGGTAAGTTAATTCAGATGCATATATGCAGCTCCCAGAAGATCATGGATACAATGTGATATTAATTTGCTTTGCTTTGATGATGTTAATGTGCTTTAACCCCTAATGGATGTTGCCTACCAAAAGTGTTGGTTGTATTCATACAAGGACCATTTAGTACTTGAAGAAATGGATTTATGACAAATGTCCAAAAAAATCTAAACAATCCTGATTAGCCGATAATATGTATGTGACTTGGCTTAAAATTTATAGCTCCAATGAAATTCATGTGCTACTCAAATACCACATCCATCTACAACACAAAAGAGCATATACAATACATCAACATCCTTTAGGGGTTAATAATATACTAACTAATGGTTGCTCTGCCTTATTAGTGCAGGTCAAATATTCACAAACACTCCTCTTGCACCATACATTTCGGAGGCGCTTGTGGCTGAAGTGCTTGACACTCTGAAGGCTGATGCAGCACTGTCCAGTACGCCCTTCTCGACGTTGGATGGCTCGACCTGTATCACAGATGGCATGGCCGTCCTCAAAAACCAAGATATCACGCAGTTAGGCAAGTGGACCAATCTGGCCATCACTATAATGTTTGGAGTAGTATACCGAGTGCTGTTCTATTTTGTGCTTGGCAAAGCTCAGAACCAGAGGCACTGACTGAGAAATCATGCTCAGACTGCTTAAAGGTATGTTCACACTTGGTGTTAAGAGGGGTATTAGCAAAGGAAAATTAGATGTATTTGGACACACTTTTAGACTGCATTCGTATAGCGAATTCCCTCCTAACACCAAGTGTGAACATACCCTTTTTAACCTTGACACCTTGAAATAATAATGCCGTCAAAATTGCTTTGCTGTTTAATTAGGTCAAGAGACTAGTAATCTTAGAAATGCAAGAAGATAAGATCCAATCCAGTGATTAGCGATCCTCTCTCTCATTGATTCTTTGGTCTGTGCCCGCTCGGAGGAAGATACTAACATGTAAGTTTAGTCCAACCAACTAAGAATTTTAATCACTATAATAAACAGTGGATGGTGATTGAAGCCTTTAGTTAGCACAGTAGTAAATGCTACTTTCATGAATGCAGATATTGTAAACTAGGATTCAACCGAAAAAAAATCAATGGATGATCCCGTTACATGCCCTAAATATAGCAATTTCACACAATTCAAACTCAACGCAAAGAGACTGTAAGGTAGAAGGCATGATTTTTATCTGAAAGGAGGTTGATGGAAGGTATTAATGCCTTGTGACACTAAGCTTAGCGTGAGTGTTCAATTCTCAAGATATCCCTCAGACAGGCCTGCTTCTCCCTTGACATGCGTTAAAGGAGTTTCATCAAATATCACTACAATAAAATAAGAAATTAGCGGTGTAGTTTCAGACATTCAAGACAGGACTGAACGGTTTTAAAAATTTCCAGATGTTCTGCCTATTTGAACCCGTAGTAAAGGGTGCATTCACACCGCAAGAAGAAATATGAAACTCATTAGGTTAAAATTTCAAACTCTTATTGACTGTTCATATCAAAGCCCGGTCTAATTTTAACCCTAATTCAATGTGACATATGACATAGTGGATGGATTGTATCTCAACCTTGTGAGGGTTATAAATTGCTCTCATAGGATTATAATCCTTCAAAATATTTAGATGCTGGAAGGAAATAGTGAAGGCATTCAAACCCTGTCAAGACGGTGGGATCTTGTTGTTCCGTGCTCACCCCTTGAGGGTACAATATTACTTTCATCTTTTGTGTAAATGCACACTTATACGTGGAAATTATATTTTATTGTCACTTGAATTATATTTTAAACCCTCCTAAACCATCAAAGTTATGTTTTATGCCTCAAGTTTTTGTTTACCCTTGGTGTGAATATGTACCCTAAGAGTGCAAGCGTGGGTAGCATGAAGATCCAAAGCTTTTGTTGCAAAATAAATTGTGGTTTAAACAATTTCCATAAACAAGATTTTCATGTTCACAAGTTTTTTTTCTTCTTTTACCGTCTTTATATGAACTACATTCTAAGCATTGCACAAAAACCATGAACATGCATCCAGCCATTAAAATTAGTCACACAGTTGAAAAATAGACAAAATCCAATGTCTAAACGTACTTAGCCTCACTTCACTCATTTCAAGCAGCTCCTACAATAAAAATTTGAAGTTATTCACTGTTCACATTCTAGACGCTAGCACTCATATAGGTTAACTATGTGATAATCAGTTTCCAGTATCCACAGACAAATAGATTTTCTTCAAAACATAAGACCTCATCAAATAATACAAAAATGTAAAAATTGAAAAGAAAGAAGCAAAAAAAACTTTCTTTTCAAGCGTTGGCCTCTTTGTAATTAAAACCAAGGTTTAGGTTAACCATTCAACTCTTGACCTAAACTCTAATTAACAGTATTACACTATTTCTATGAAATTCTATCTACAAGTTACTACCGAGCTAACTACTGTAGTCAAAGTGGGTCGTTAGCACGGAGCATATTAGAAACTCCGGAGCAGCTCATCCTGCTGGTAATTTGAGGTAACATGTTTTTATGGGACTCTTGAGGGGAAAATTCCTCTCCTTGAATTTTTCCCACCGCAGTTTTTGGAAGTAATCTGCCAGGTGGCAGGGTGATTTTCTCTCGCAATTTGTAGTGATGAGACACATGCCTGGCTTCTTTCGAGGCTTTGGGTTCTCACAAACGCATGGGCGTTGTTGTTGCAACGTCCCACCCAATGACAAGCAAAACAAGTTTCTTGATGACCTTGTGTAGTCCATTGTGTTTGTGTCTCTCGCCACTTGTCCAGTTTGGCAAGCAAACGTCTTTAAACCTTCATACTTTGAAATGTAACAGTCCTGCCAAATGCCACATAAGCTTACATCATTTATTGACTTTAGACCGAAAGGGAGAAACTTTGTGTTAAAAAAAAAATTATAACTATAAGGTGGAAGCACCCATACCCGATAACTTAAGAGATTTTGCAACGACCTACAAAAGAGTTTGAGGCGAAAAATATAAATTTTCCATGTAAGAAGATAAGAAATATTGGGATTGCAAATTCTTCATAATTTTATTTGCAAAAGTGAAATTACTGTGAATTTGGGAGTCAAAAAGTGCTTTGAACCCATTGTCAATGTCTACATGCATGCATTTCCATCAATAACCAAACTACTTTTAGCTCATTACTTCCTACCTCATTTTGGGAAATGTGGCATGATTTAAGTGTCCCCAACCTTGAAAAGAACATAAAAATGCATTCTAAAACATCTATCCTTGCTCATGGTGGAAATAGCACACCCTACTGGTTGGGTGTGGAGAATTGGTGGCAATGGGTGCTTCCACCTTACTACATAGTGCATGACACTCCCATTGTTGCAATAAGAAATGATAAAGCATAACACATGTACTCATTAGTTCTAAAGAAATTTCATCATCAAGAAAAAAAAAACCTAGGCTTCATCCATGTGATCTTGAATTATTGATAGCTTTTCTTAATAAAACAATAGATTGCTTGTTCAAATTTGGGAGTTGTTGGTTATAAGTGACATGCTCTACACAATGAACATGAGGAAGTTTGAGAATGTGATAGAAGTTTGAGAAGATTGCTATTGCTTGAAAATGAGGCCAATGGCTAAATATTTTCTAGAAAGTTCTCTTGGATAAAAGAATAAAGCAAAATGCACGCGTCTACATAGCATTACCTTGTGTTTCTATTTTACTTTAGGCTAAATTTCATGGATACCCTTCAAGTTTGCAATATTTGCATATATACCCATGCTTTTTCAAAAATTGTACAAATGCCCTTGGACCAAAATTTCCAAGTGTTTGTTTTGTTGTGCATGCCACTTCCTTTCTTCCTTTGTGTGCACATTACTTCTTTTTTGTTTCATTACATTCCCTTCTTCAACATTGATCATGAAGGAAGTACAAGCACAACAAATAAATGCCTAAATATATATGATGGTTCAAGAATATTTGTGCAATTTTTGAAACAGCAAGGGTATCTATGCAAATATTGCAAATTTCAAGGGGTATCCGTGAAATTTTCCCTTTACTTTATTACAATGATGTTGTGTGGCAATAGAAGTCAAAGCCATTAGGTTGCTCAAACCAAAGAAACTGGCCCGTAAACAATCTCAAGCACTCATTATACTACGAGTACAATGGGGACATTTTCTTTCATGTTTGATAGGCTTAAGTTAAAGCCAAGATTTTGATGCTACTACTAGCGGTTTTGAAGTTTCAAAAAATCAGTGAATAAAAAAAAGAGGCTGAGCAAAGTCGTTTAGATTTTTAATCCATACTTCAGTGTTGGTTAATATAGACATTTCACCCAAAAAAATCGATTAATAAGTTTCGTTTTGATGAAGTTTGATAATGGTCCAAAGCAATAAATTGGCCTTCCCGTTATTGGCAAAACTAACTAATGAATTCGGAATTCTGTTAGATCTTTTTGATTGAGCATGAAATGTTTTTCCAAACTTTTGATCTTTGACTTCTAGTACAAAGGCCTTAGGGTTTATTTTAGAAATCTATCCAACAAGAGGCAAGAATTGGGATATTCTTGGGCTCCTAAATAGTGTAAAGTTGAGCTTTTATTGATAACTACCTATTTTTATTGTTTAGCGTTAAAAGAAATGGGCTACTTACATTTGAAAAGGAAGGTTGGCCATTTGAAGAAGAGTTCTTTGTACATCTTGTTGGTTGTGCATAAGGATAGCTATTATTTTCTTTTTGCTCGTCTCCCCTTTCAAAAGGCGAGCACGGTCTTGGGGAAGGCTTCAAATTCCCTGGTGATGTAATCACAAACTTGACCTGCGTTAACATTTTAACATCCACCTTAGACAACATGTAACATGGATAATCGTTTCTATTAACTCCAAGGTCATTCATCAAATATTCAATTTCTAAAAAAAATTCAAATATATTTTTCAATTAAAAAAACAAATTAAAAGTTGGAGAAAGGGAACTCTTTCTATTTGTTAATTTATTTCATTTCTTTGTGTTTAATGTTTAAATAATTTGTTCACCAATAATCATAAAATTTTAAGAGCATAGATAAGTAATTGTATATAATGTAAATTTGTATTATTGAGGGTATTGTGTAAAGCAGAATTATCGTAATAATCACTGTAATTAAACATTACGACTGAAATCATTGTATGCCATATTTGACTAAATCTGAAATGTTCAAAGTTCACAAATAGAAGCCTAATTCTAAGAATTTTGGAGATATACACCTCGATATACACACAACATTGGAAGATCTTCCAATTTTATTGCATAATCAAGAATTAAAAGAAAAATCCGTAAAGTCCAAAGTTACATGAATATTATAGATTCAAATTAATGTGGCAATTTTGATGATCAAAATCTTATTTGAAAAAATAAAATAAACTTATTATTCAATCATTTTGTACTTTCATTTCAAGTGGCTTCATGCAGTCTATAAAAACATTTCTAGATGAAATACTTTTGTTTGATTTGAATATTTAAAGGTTTTGTTTGCATGGATTTTAACAAATTTTTGGTGGAATTTTTCAAGATCTATGAATGTAAAAAATATCCAATATTACATATCTTTCACCTTGTTGTTCTTGGCAATGTTGTTGTAGCCCTTCATCTTCTGGTGTATTTATTCCAAGATGCATATCGGATTGCTTTAAAAGTGCCATAGATTCATAAGCAGCATGGTCTCGTTCCATCTTACAACATCCTCCACAATGCCACACTTGACATCCATTCATAAACATGTGGCCCTTGTTGGGATCTTCCAAACATTTTGTTTTCATTGGTCCATGACAACCACCCCATCGGCAATTCTTATTACCAAACATCAAAGATTGTGTTGGACATCCAAAACATGGTGATTGTTTAGAGGGAGATGTATCCTTTGGCGGGATTGGTTGAAGAGATTTCATTGTATTATGTGATGGTTGGTATTGTTCTTGAGAATTATTGCATTTATATCTTTCACTAGAATCTTGATTCATGCTTTTTTCAAATTGCTTTTGAGTGTCAAAATCTTTAGATTTTATTGAATTTATTGCATGACCATGAACATCAACTGTTTTAGGATCTCTACATGGTAAAACAACTAATCGATCAGGTTTGATGTTGTTGAATGAATTTGGATCTTTACCTTCTGCTTTCATGAATTGTTCGCTCATATTTTTCACAGATGCAGCTGAATATTCTTGTGGAGGATATTCTAGCCATGTCTTTTGGCCACCTTCTTTACAACAATCAAATGCTTGAAAATCAACATTGTTATGAATTTCAAAATTTTCTTTTGATGTACTCATTAACTTGCTCAAATATTGGTTTACTTCTTCTTCATCTTTGATTTCTATAGAAGATTCATCTTGTTTAGAAGCATTGGCATTTGAGCTAAAATTACAAACACACTTACAATCTTGGGAAGGTATTTTTCCAATACCTTGACAATTTTCTCTTTTACTGGGAATGCGTTGAGCAATAGTAAAGTTGTGAAGATTATGAAGGCTTATAGGCTCTTCTTTAGATGACACATTCTTGGTATTAGATGAGTGAGTTTTTGCAGGTGGTATTCGACATGGTTTAGAACATCCACAATTATCAAGTTTGTTAGAAACCATTTTAAACTTTTATTAAAAAAATTGTAATACTTGAAGTTTTTTATTACTATTAACTTTTATAAAATATATATAATCTAAGCATCTCACCTTTGTAAAACTCTTGATAGTTTGTTTTTGAATTTTTTTGCGTATCCATTAAGAGAATTAATTAGCCAAAAACAAGACAATTGCAATTTATGAATTAACGCTTTGTGAGTCATGAAAGGTTATTTTATCTATTCATATCTCATCTAATGATTTTTATTCTTTATCGTTCAACAACATAAATTTAAAATTATTATTTAATTGGGTTAATATAAAATGAATGTAAAGTTATATCATATTGATAATAATTATTGTTGGCTTAGCAAAACAATTGCAGTCAACAAAAGCTTTTTTATCATGGAAATAAATGAAGAAGTTTGTGGTTTTGTAACCCAAATTCTAGCATCAGTCATATATAAGATGCACATGCTCATTGTTGATAATGAATGTAAAAAGAGGTTAATAATTTACTTCAGTTAACAAAGATGTAATAACAGTTGCTTAAAAAAATGATAGTAGTGGTCTATTTATGATTAATCAAACCATCGTCAATTAAATATTGTGAAATTGGACTCAAATTGATAATTAAAACCTTTTTATTTTGTGCACTGAATCAAACAACAATTTATCAAAAAAATTATAATGATTTGAAGCTGCATCATATTGAGAAGGTTGAATAGGTTATGGGAACCTTGATTCAATTTTCTATCTTGGAACAAGGTCCCCATTCTAAAAAACAAGCACACTTTTTTTTATAATTATCTATAAGAAAAATTCTACCATATTATAAATTAAATGAAATTTTGTTGGAAGCAAATGCCACTTTTTCTCCTATTTTTTGTTCTATGATTGAAACGTCTTTTAATCATGATAACATATAATGAAACTCTTGTCTAACTTTTCCAAATTGTATTATTATGGAAGTGTTGTTATATCATCAATCCTATTAAATTTCATGAAATGAAAAGAAGAGTACTGACAAAAAAAATTCAATGATTTGTGTTTATGCATCAAAGGGCAACTATATAAAATATTCATTGGTTGTAAGAAATTAATTGAAAATTGCAAAGTCCATGTATGTTTTATATTAGTATTATGTAACGAAGTTGTTAGAGCTATATTGAATGCAAGTAGATGTAAGTAAAAAATAAACCATATGACTTTTTCACCATATGCACAAACAAATTCATTTGAGTATAAACCTGTATTTCAACATATTGTTAGTTTCTTCCAAATGGTTATGATTTTATACTTTTCACCACTACCAAATCAATTGGAAATCAAGGAAAAACCTTTGAAAAACTCTACCATATTTGGTTCAGTAAATATTTGGATAAGAACTAATGATCAAACTTGACGTAATAATAGTAACATTGGTATAGTTTTTGAGAAATATAGATGGTTGAACACAATACTTTCTATGTATGTATTTGTATATTCAACCCTTCAAATGGGGAATGCTGTACTATGAGTGGGGATCCGTGAGTTGTGAGCAGTGCGTCTAGATTTTTTTGTTAAAATACTAAATTTCACCTATAATTATGTATATAAGGCCCTACAATAGTGCATTTAAAGTTTTTTTCACTTGGAAAACTTGACATTTTTTCAGTTTTTTCATTGATTTTGAGCTCAAAATTGTTTCTTGCTCACAAAAATCTTGGCTCACCGCTCATGGCTCACCATTTTACACAAACAAAATAGCAACGTCTCATTCAAATTATTCATATAGAATCATTGATTGCTTTGCTTCATATCCAAAAAAAACTCTTAGCAAAAATAGAGTTGAAGACAAAAAAAAATCTACATCAATCTCAATTTGTTTAGGGCAGCTTCACACTATGGCCAACCAAGTTGAGAGGCTGTCAAATTGAGTGCCAAACTTTGTTGAGAGGCCCAGAAAATCTGCTGAAAATAGGCAGTAAATGCTGAAATTGATGTCCTCTTGCCCATAGTTTGGGTCTCCATATTTGCTTAACCCAAACTTCCCTTTGAGAGGCCGTCACTTTGGATGATAAAGTGCTGCCATGTAGGCATTTGAAGGATGACGGCCATTGGAGTTTGGCCTCTAGTGTGATGGATTGAGAGGCCGGACTCTTGATTTCTTGGAATCTGATTGGAGGAAACCAATGGCCTCTCAACTTTTGGCCATAGTGTGAAGCCGCCCTAATAGATCCCACCAAATTGATCTTAATTCCTGATATTTGGATTGGACAAGGGACAAGATGGTGAGTGTATAGATTGGCGGTGACCAGGTTGCATTGTTGGTCTACATCCACTATTGCAACTACTGCACAGATCATTGTAGAAGTAGCATTGTCAAAAGCATATTCTATAGTCAAATAAAATACAAACATACTATAATTATGCCAAAATGGTGACAAAATTCAACATCTATGGCTAAAAACAAATTTATACAATTACAATAATGCACACCATTATCACTTGAGCTCAAACAAAATTGATGACATTCTAAATTTACATGTTTAAGCAAATTAATGAGAGTTATTGAGCTATGTTGCTACCATTGGCAACGGCGAAAGTGTGAGATTGCAATGGTACTTTTTAGAAAAAATGTTGAACTAAGTTTTTACACTATAATTAGCTACTTACCTTGAACTTTGCAAAGTTGCTTGTCAAGCTACAATATATGTGATAGTGCAATTTTTTATGGTAATGCAAGAAGGAATATTATCTAATAATAATATGCTTTGGAGATTCTTAAATAAATGAAATGATCTCATTTTAAGTGCTTGAGCGCTTGAACTCTTGTAAATAGAGAGACTTAATTGCCTATTGAACCACCTTGTTACTTGCAGAGTTTTTTGTGGGGCAACAATACATGTGATAAAGCTCCTTTCCACTACAAGAAGAATGAGTCCTAAATGACTATTCCACAATGATTACAAATAGTCTAAATGATTATAATTGAGCTATCTAATAATCATTGTGAACATTTGCAATTGTTGTGAACAAGTCATTTATGCGCGTTTTTGTTGTAGTGTTTCTATGGTAATCCAAGTAGGCAAAATATCTTAAAATAGTATGCTTTTGAGATTTGTAAATAAATGAAAAGGCCTCAATAAAGCACATCTTTCTGTACATTGTGAACAACTCTAAATGTTTGATATCTTGTAGATAGAAACACCAATTGCCTATCCAACCACCTAGTTAGATTACTTGCTAGCCCTCTATTTACACATGTTTTTTGAAAACAACTTGCATTGCAATCCAAGGCTTTCTTGCACTACCACAAAGAATTCTAGGATGATTATGAAACAACATGCACTAAGGTAGAAACACCCATAAGCATTAGTTTAAGGGTTTTGAACATGATGACTATTAATAAACATTTAGCAAATTATAGGAGCATGTTAGCAAAAGAAAAATAATAAGTTTGCACTTTTGAATGTATTATTTGGATATTGTGAGAATAATTTGTGAATTTTTAAAGGGCAAATTGCCATTGCACCCATAACCAACACTAAGGTTTCATGTTCACATGTTGTACATCCTTGTAATTACATCTATTTACTTTTACAGATTTTCCAAGATTTTAGAGGTGATGGTTATGGGAACATTAACGCCTATGGGTGTTCCTACCTTATAAGAAAAAATGACCAAATCAACATGTCTAAATTGAATAAATGTGTCCAAATTAACCAAAAAAACATCTAAATTGACACATTTAAATTGACACTGTCCCCTTGTAGTGATAAATATGAAAGGATTTGGATTCTTACCCTCCTCCATATGAAGATGATCTTGCCAGTGGGTTCACTCGACACCGCTTATCTTCGTCCATACAAAGCATATTCACTTGTGAAGGATCGTCCATCAACAGCTTTGATACCAAATACCCAGAAATCGACCAAGTTTGCAGCTTTCGTGCTTGTTTTCCAATGGTCCGCCCCAGTTTGCCATCGTAGTACTCCGGCCAATCATCTTGATAAAGCCTCCTTTCAGCAAGTTCAATAGCTCTCCGTGCAATTGCAGGTCTCCCAGCTTTTATTGATGCAGCCGTCAAGAACCATAAAAACACTGCACATTTCAACATGAACAAATTTTAGTATCAAAGTAGGGGTTGGTGCTTGCTATGTTACAAATTCACCATTGGAATTTTATTAGAATATTCATATGTTTAAATAGATTGCAAAGTAATTTTTTTAGTAAATCTTCAAATCATATCTAAGAGATGATATTACAAAGAGTGAAAATATGATATTACAGAGGTAAAATGTGACTTTACAAGTCACTATGATTTTAGTAGTATGACTAGTGGTTGACGCTTGGTACACTATGCATTCACCATTACAATTTATGTCACAATTTATGTTTCAAATTATTTGGTAAGAGCACTAGAAGAGTGAAATTATGGAAGTCCGAAGCTCCTTAAAACCACAAAATTTTAAAAATAAAAAAGTGTGAATCAAGAAGAAGCGTTAAAACTACAACCTCCTCCTTAATATCACTTCATGCACCCTCTTTAATACCACCTCAACTTCAACAACTATTTCCTAGTTTTCTATAATATCACAACTTCTATAAATGTGATATTACATAGGTTATTGTGATTTTAGTAGTACAAGTGTGGCCCTGTGCCATTGGCCCAATTTTCATCCTGATTTAATCATGCTTTTCTTTTTCCTCCTTGGTAAGAGCTTTCCATTAGTACCAAGAATGCCACCAAAATAAAAATAAAGGTAATTTTCTAAATTTTCAATCTATAAAAAACTTCCAAATTCAATAACTTTCCCATCGTAGGCCCAAATGACACAAAACCAAGCCTGTGCACCCCTCCTTGCCGAGAGCTTTTTGACAATATCAAGCATGCAATGGGAAGACACACAATTGAGGAGATCTCAATGTGACTAACAAACAACTAGCCTCATTTAAACCATTAACGTCTGGCTGACCAGTTCCTAGTCGATTTTGACTCTTTTCAGTTTGTAGAGAGAGCATGTCAAGGAATTTAATGAAGTGGCAAAGGGGATGGGTTTGGGAAATTGGAAAGTGAAGAGTTTAGGACAATAATTAGGCCAATCTAAGGTGACATGTGGCAAGAGGGTTGAAAAAATTGAAAGAGTACCAACTGAAAATATACTAATAAAAGCAAAAAGATGACCATAACAGCTAAATGAGCATAATGCATGATGCATAACAGTAAACTTGCAAGATACTTCCATTTGTATGGTCAGATCTGTGATAAACATCTGTATTCAATAGTTTTAAAATTTCCCCCAAATGGCCATACAAAAGATTGCTTACCCCAGAATCGACCACAGTCGTTAAAGGGTTAAGGGATTGATGAAATGGTTCCTTACCAGGCCAAGAGCCACCATTGTGATAACTCCACCTGGTATTTTTGGGGTCACACCCAGTGATAATGCGCCACTCCTCCCCTTCCAAAGCAGGGTAGGCACACTTGACAGGCATTTCGCCAATGAGCTCATCCCAACGAGCTTCCACCAAGTCCATGATGGCTTGAGATTGTTGAGGGGTGGCCAAAGACGAAGTGATGGCCAAGAAGTTACCAATGGTGAACCACCGGAAGTCCATGAACGCCGGGGACACATTGCCCACCATATACCCTCCTTTGTTCGGCAAGAAATCGAACACCCAATCAGGCAGAGAGTCCGGCATGATGTTGAACTTATTCTGGGCCGTGAACGAGTACTCCTCCGTCTTGTAACGGTAGATGTTGTTCAGTTGTTTGTGGTCCAGCCAAAAGTATTGGCGCATGTGGAATGTTAAGGCATGTAAACGTTTGTCAATGCGGTCTACAAACTCCACCACATCCCCTTCTCGTCTCAACAACTCTTTGCCACATCGGAGTGCCATGTAGAAGAGGGATTGGATGTCAAGAGGGTACCCGTATATGCCCTACAAACACCATCCATCAACCCCCCCCTATCCCCCACTAAGTGCCATTGCATTGCATTTTAGGGGACGACGCTGTGTTGTGAGCGTAAAAATGGTGAAATTATGAATGATGAGCTAAGATTTTGTGAGCGGGAATCAATTTTGAGCTCAAAATTAATGGAGAAACAAAAAAATAGTAATTTTTCAAGAGACAAAAGTTTAGAATGCACAATTAGAGGGCCTTGTGTACACTATTATTGGTGAAATTTAATATTTTGACAAAAAATCTAGGCTCATGACTCACAATTCATGGTTCATGGCTCCTTACTTACGGTTTAGCATTCTGAGCATTTTAGGGGTGCTTCACACTATGTCCTAAGTCCTACGTCCCTCTAAAATCTGAGAATATGCCAAAAGTTGGGACTTGGCATTTCACAATAAGTTCCATGTTTTGTGTGTGGATTTATTGTATTTTTTCACTTGGGAACACTTTTTGGAAGTCTTAGCACCAAAAACGGTGAGACTTCACTTAAAGTTTAAATTGACCGTTTTTCTAAACCCAAATTTCAACCATGTCCCACCTTTTTTTTTGCATAAAACATTCATAACTTTCTTCATTATTCCTTTTTAACAATATGGAATCTCACATTAAGGTGGGACTTGGAGAGATGAGATGTGGGATGTAGTGTGAATTGCCCCTTAGAACACAAGGACATACCGCACCATGTACTTTAAAAAAAACTGGTTAATGTTTACACACCTAGGCAAAAAAATGAAAATGAAATAGAAAGCATTTGATGTTTATTTACAAAGTTGCTCTCTATGCCAACAATGCTAGATTGGTAGTTATATGCTTGAATTCAAAACATGGCTAGGCTTGCTCTCATTGACAATTGTATCTCAAGCTTAAATAATTATTTCCCAAAGCCCTCATATCCCGCCTCTAAATATTTGGCATCTTTTATTTTACAAGTTTTTTGAGAGAATTAACATGATATTGGCACTACTGTTGTTCTACTACTAGTAGTAAAACTTGCCACGCTCGCATTCACAGTATTAGCGTAGAGGCTTGTGGTGTCTTTTACCACTATAGATACATAAGCTAAATCTTGATGTTTTATTTGTCAACATGTGTAATTGTTTTTAGAATGCTAAGTGGAAACACTAACAATGAGATTTTAATAATAATGTGTTAGATAAAGAGAAAATCACAATTGCTTTAAATTGTTCTTAATCACAATTATATATGTCATATTTAACTATATTGAGAGAATCCAAAGTCCATAAATAATAAGAATAACAAAATGTTGGAGATATATGCAAACATAAAGAGATATTCCAATGCTTTGTATATAATATAGAGAAGACATTGAAAAGTTTTAATGCAAAACATTGGGAGATCTATTTCCCTCTTCAACATGAGAGGTTTTCTTGATAGTTTGCAAACATAGTCTAGAATTGCATGAATAGTTTAGATTTAGTTGAATAATGGCATGGTTTTGTGACATACCATGCGCCGATCAATCATAGAACATCCATCTGCACAAAGAAGAGTTGGAAATGTGTCAAAGCCATCTTTGAGGCACAGATTCAAGCACCGGATGATTCCCAATTGACATTGTGGACTATCTGCCACTAAATGGTCTCCGGTAGAATGTGTATATGCTCGAAGCAAAACAATCCACCAAAATCCTGAATCCACTGGAGCAACTCTTGCAATGGCTGCTTCACCAAAATCAGCTTCAATTGTTTCTTGTTTAGTTTTTAAATCTACTGTTACCTGCTCAAAAATTAGCAAAATTAATCAAACTTTACAATGTTAGATTAATTTAATTATGCACTATTCATGTAACTTAGTTTTGAACTTTTTGGATTTTTCTATGCAATTCAATAGGAGATCTTCTTATATTTACTTAAAAAATGTGCACTAAATAAGTGGTCCTAAACAATTGCAAATGTCTTCAACAAGTGTAATTGAGTCATTATATAGTTGTTCATGACATTTACAATTGATTGGGATGTTTATAGTTGTTGTGAACCAATTGTTTAGGACACTTTTCTCTTATAGGGATTTTACATGTTTCTTCACAAAGATCTAAATTGGATACTTATTCTGGAGTGTTCAATGTTTTTTTTAGTTGTATATGGCATAAAGAAAGCGTTAGGAAACTTTAAAGTTACTTTGCAAATAATGTACATTTGATGTAATGTGAAAAAAAAATCCAAATTTTAAGCACCTTGAAACTAGCAGGCATGACACCTTCACCCAAAGTAAAGCAATCTACTTGCTTTTCATTTCCTTGTAGTTGAACAGCCATCAGGAGGAAATTCTTTACCATTTCCGGTTCTCCAGCTATTAAAAATGCAATCCCAGAGGAGAAAAAGTCTCTCATAAACACCTGAAAATCACAGAGTTTGGACAACACGTTGTCAACATTTTTCCAAATCGAATGCTTGCATGTACCATTTAACTAAACAAAAACTATCCAAAGTCCAGAAGTAGTAATCCTCTCGTTCATTTAGTTTGTAAAACATTGAGAGATATTTGCAAAACCTAGGAAAAAGCTTATGCCAAACATTCAAGAATTTTTCACGATTGTTCAAAGACACGAAAAGTTCATAATTGTATGACTAGTCCATAAGTAAATAAATGTACCACCTTGACAACTTTAAACATAAACAAAATTTTATTTTTGAAGATGTTTAACAAGATTTAGACTAGTTCCAAAGTTCTTGAACCCAAACTATAAACTTTGCTGTTTCTCGATGCAATGCTAGTTTTGAAACCAGTTCTTTTACAACAACGCGCAGTTTAAAAACAGTGAGTTCTTGATGTTTTATTAGAATAATATGATTTGTGCTTTCGGTAAGCAAAACCATTTTTTTTTAATGATTACGTGACAAATTTCTATTATAACCTGATTGTAATTGAGAGCATCTTCGAGTGGATCTAGAGTTGTTGCAGCAATAGTGCCAATAGGCTTGCCACGATGATACATCACTGCTTTCCTCAAAGCCTCCCATGCTTCTTTCTTCAATGAACCACATTGTAACATGGTTCTCAAAAAAAATTAAAAAATCTATAGAATGGTCTTAATGCCCTTCAAATTCTGAAATCTATCAATTTGTAATTTTTGAACTCATGTTGAGGCATGGTGGTCAAAATTTGGTGTTAACTTGCTAACCTACTCTCATGATCTCATCGAAAATATTAATGTAAATTCATCGATAATGACTATGACCTTTGAAAAACCAACAAGCTCATACAAGAAGGTTTTGTGAATTCCATTATAATGAGAGTGACGTTTGAAAACCCAAGAGCTCAAGTAAGAAACTTTTCATAGAAACGCCTATTGAAACTATGAATGAATGAGTCATGATTTATATTGAAATAGCTATTTTATTCCTTCACTTGTACTCCGTATGTAATACCAAGTGTCTGTAAAACTAATTTGGTACACAATCGTGAAAATATAGGCTCGAATACATGCCCTACGCACCACTAGGTTCCCTTGAGAGGATTTATTTGTAGTCTCTTTCTCAAAACCCATCAAATCCAAGTTGTCCAATAATTCTTAAAAGACCCTTCGGGCAAAACAAGGAGATGTATAAATCATGTTTGTGCACTGGTGTCTACAAATTAGTTATACAAGAGGGGATTTTTTATCATAGATGGCTTATAATAATTTAACACTTTAGAAAGGATAAAATCAAAATCAAATGATATCTAAAAGTATTTCAAAGTCCGAATGTATTCCCAAATTTTAATAAAACACACACCATTTACATAAATCATTATGTGTAAATATTATTATTTTGTAACCAAAAGTAGATGTTACCTATCGAAAAAGTTAGATTATCATAAAAACATGTCATCTTCTTTTCCATAGATGTATGTGCATGTATATACGTATATGTATTTCCTTCATTTCATGATTGATGAAACGTATCCCTCATGATAATTTTGATGGTATATATAACTTTATATACATTTGTGCAAACGGCATGTTTATTTATTTACACAAACGTATGTAGGTATTTTAATTTTAACCCTCAAAATTTATTTTTAATCTCTACATGCACTACCATTATCTTCCCATTCAATTTCCAATTATTTAGAGGGGTTAAATGATAATGGTCATCTGAACATGAATAAAAAAAACTCCATTGGCGTTGAACACAAGTGGAAGTATGTAGTAGTAAATAAAATAAGCTCAAAAGAAATGTAGTGATTCCATGTAGAATTGCTCTTGCAGTTATACCAACAAATACATGAAAATTACTAAGTTAGGATATACAGTAGACTAGTATGGTCCATATCAAGTGCTTGCATAAAATTATTAGAGAACACTTCCATGATACTAGAATATGCATTTAATCCCACTAGAGCTACTAGAAAATGGAATTAGCTTTTGAGCAAGATTATATTTTGTAATTACACACAAAATAGAAGAACGCAATATAAAATACATTAGATTAAGTTAGACAGTGCAAAAAGATCAGTTCTTCTACCTACAAATACTTAGTTTACAAAAATTGAATAAAAAGGAAAACTCTGATAATGATGCTTATGCCAATTGATGTTAAATATTTTGTGTAGGGTGAGGTCCTCATGCATGGGCAATCTCATGTCTAAGTCACTGAGCAAGGGCAAAGCTTGAGTAACCATTAGTGCAAACATGAGCTTGGCTATGCATAAGGCCCTTAGCTTACGTAAATGTTGCTTGAAGAAAAATTTGTCACGTGTCCTTTCTATTGACAAAAATGACTTTATGTAGCACAGTACCTTTTGCAACTTTTGTTTTTA
This sequence comes from Ulota crispa, assembly GCA_963920765.1. Lineage (NCBI taxonomy): Eukaryota > Viridiplantae > Streptophyta > Bryopsida > Orthotrichales > Orthotrichaceae > Ulota > Ulota crispa. The sequence goes on along the minus strand of OY987246.1, from coordinate 23,025,502 downwards.
TATTCACAAGTATGAGAACAACCAAAAATGTAAAGGATTTTGTTCATGCAATCTTTACAACATGCTAATGATATGCTTGCAAAATTTCATGTTATTGAGAGGCCATTTTCTAGAAAGAGATGTATAACATTTTTTAAAATTTGAGTATTTTGAGGATGTTGTAACAATCCCTTTGTCTACAATTTTTTTAATATTAGCAATACATGTGACATTGGTATATCAAAATTAGAATGTTTGTGACTTTGAATGGTGAGAGGTCAAAAATTGTTTATATTTTACTCATTTTTGAAAATAGAACCAACAACATTGATTTTGCAATAACACAAATTTTGCGCCCTCACTAGTAGGAAAAATGGTTTACTTTTTATTTACGCCATTAAAATTTAACTCTTGGTTGTAAAGGCATGTATGCAACGTACAAGGGCATGGAGATTTGGAAACATTTTGATGTCATGCACATTATCTAGAACTAAATTCTCTAAGTGTAGATTGGAGGAATGTGTACACGTAATTTATACTGGCAAAAAGTTAATTAAACTTTCAATCACTTTTTATTTCATGACATAGCCTATGTGAACTTTGGACAATAAAGAAAAATCGTTAAATCTGATGTATTTTATGATGCTACTAAATCATTTACCCTTTTCACCTGCATGTTCTTTCTCAAGGTTAAACAGCATTTGATATCATTTTGTTGACTTGCAAATATGAACTTGATGTAATAGATTCCTTCTCCCTAGGGTTGTTTTCTGAAAAATCAATAGCTCTTTATTGGTATATACTCGTGCAGTATTCAATACACACGTGCTTTTGTCATTAAAAGTCTTAAAGAATTATAAAAAAGACAATTATATCCCAAAAACACACTAAAGAAATTAAAAAACACAATTACATGAAAAGCTTCATTAGTTAAAATTCATTTTAAATTTCTTGAAACTTTAAAATTCTACTAAACTAAATATAAGAAGTTTCGGAGTTTACACGGTTGAGTATTTGGAGGTTTAAAGATTCAAAGGTGTGAAAATTATAAAAGTTCAAAAATTTCAAATATAATATTTCAAAAGCATTTAATGATAGTAGATTTAAAAAATTTAAAGATTTCAATGTTTCAACAATTTTGAATATTTAGAATTTTACATTAGTTAGCATTAGTAGCGCAAGGAGCTTTATTACTTGGTGAACTTTTAGCATATTTAACATTGTTTTTAGCCAATGAGACATTTATGAAAATCGAACTTGGCAATTAGCGGTATCAATGTACTATTGATTTCTAAAATGTTTGAGGGTGAATTTTGTTTCCACAAACTCATTCACCTCAATAGAATTTACAATAATAACACAAATCATAAAATAAGGGAATGACTAGGGAGACACCCCCAGTTGCTGGGAAGACACCCCCTATAGCCCAACCTATTAATTTGAGATTATTTTTATGTTGAAATATGAATAAATATGAAAACAATATTTTAGAGCACATTTGCATTTGCAAGCGTTGCAAACACACAATAAATATGTCTCATTTGTGACATGGTCAAGAGTTAAACTTACACACAAAGGAAACAACTAGTTTTAACTCTTGACCATGTCACAAATGAAACATATTTGTTATGTTTGCAATGCTTGCAAATGCAGATGTGCGCTAAAATATTGTTTGGATTTTATTTAATATTTCAAAATAATAATACTCTCAAATTTAATAGGTTGGGGTGTCTCCCTAGCGGGGGTGTCTCCCTAGTCATTCCCTAAAATAAATACCCATGAACACAATTGTAATTACAAGTAGGGCACATCCACAACAATCTCAGTGTTTCTTGCTCACACCATTAATTACTAAATGATTGTCATTTACACCAAGTCACTTGTTACTCATTGTCATGTTTTGGGTATTTTCAAGAATCCCTCACCAAAAGCTCCATAGAAACATGCTAGTGTTACATCTCTTCTTCCTATACTTTCTACACTGCTCTTCATCCTATTTCACAATTTCCCATTGCACCAAAGATGAGTCATTTTTGAGTGGATATCAGAATAAATAACAAAGTATAACAATACATTGTAAGTGTGCCCTTGTTTGCAAACAATAAAGGCATAGTATTGTGATTGTGCCTTCATTTTGTAGTTATTTTCAAAGTGGGTCCCAATTTTGTAATTTTTTTCCAAACATGCCATTTTGTAATTATTTTTTGATTTCATTCCCTTCTTTGTAATTTTCCTTGATTTTATAGTTCAACTACACTAGATAGTGCATTTAGATTGCCCCATACAAATTTCTTAATATTTTACACTATATAAATACCTATTGGTACTACAATAATTTTCATCAACAATTATTTTAATAATTTAAAAAAAAAGAGGTTGGCAACAAAAATAAAATTGCAATATTACAAACTAGCGACAAATCAGATGAAATCCTAATATATAGAGAATTACATGTGACTCCAAAATGACCAAGCAATGAGTCATGGAGTAACTTTCCAAGCAAGACAACCTAAATGCACTGTTTAGTGTAATAGTTGATGTTTGTGTATGTTTTTATTTTTATTTTGAACATTTATGTTGTTAATCGAAAATGTGACATAATAAGAGTTTCCGGCAGCACGGAGAGAGAAGTACCACGCTATTAGGGCATGCCCGTGGCAGCTACTAGGGCTGGAGGATTCCAAGCAGTACAGAACAGCAACAAGCAGGCGTGAAGAACCGGAGGGGCGAGGCCGTCGTCGATTCCGACACGACGCAGCACCGTTCCGAAGGAACAACCGTCGTGCGCGAGGCGACATTCCAGGGAGCGGTAGGGCAGAGGCGTCGCAGGATTCCACCGGCGCTGTTGTCGTCTACCTTTCACGCCGTGCCCCTCCCCGGGCTTTTCACCCGGAATAGTCCTCCCGTGTTCCGATCGCTTCCACCACTCTCCTGCTCAAGGTACGTTTTGTTGCGTTTTGTCTTCGGATTGTTCATTACGCCTTCGCGACAAAACAGCACGTCTGCGTCCTTTTTTGTTGCCGCAATTTTGCTCCCCTGCCTCTTCTCTCTCGATCGATATGCTTCGTGCTGCAATGCGCGCCGTAACATGCCTGTTTGGCCATGTTGTTCTCGGCCATGTTGTTCGAGACCGGCCTCCTTTGCTCGTGTCCTTTGCTTTCTCTCCGAAATCGCAGGCGTTGATAGTTGCCGATCCGTTTCTTTGGTTTCCTTTCGTCTTGTTTGGCTTAAAACTACTTTGTTTCGAGCAAAGTCTTATTAGGAATAAAAAAATTCCGTGTCGTGATTGATAAGCTTCTCTTAATTCATATTTGCGTCCGTTTCTGTTGCCGCAATTTTGCTTCCCTGCCTCTTCTCTCTAGATCGATATGCTTCGTGCTGCAATGCGCGCCGTAACATGCCTGTTTGGCCATGTTGTTCGACACCGGCCTCCTTGTCTCATTTCCTCTCCTTTCTCTTCGAAATCGCAGGCTTCGATTTATGCCGATCCGTTTCTTTGGTTTTGTTTCGTCTGGTTTGGATTAAAACTACTTTGTCTTGAGCGAGGATAAAAAATTCCGTGTCGTGATTGATAAGCTTCTCTCAATTAATTTTTGCGTCGTTTTCGTGTGCCTCGATTTTGCTCCTCTGCCTCTACTCTCTACATTTACATGCTTCGTGCTCCAATGCGCGCCATACCATGCCTATTTGGCCATATTGTTCGAGACGATGATGCTGTTGTTGTGAGCTTTCGGCCTTAATAGTCGATGATTATTTATTTCGGTGTTGATTCGTTTTGAACAATTAATCGAGCGAGTTCTTGTTAGGATGAACAGGAGAATGAAAACTGCTCCCGTAGTCCTTCTTTCTCGATCGATATGTTTCGTCCTCCAATGCGCGCTATACCATGCCTATTTGGCCATATTGTTCGAGACGATCGTTCTGGCATCTCCATTACGATGATGTAGTTATTGTGAGATATCGGCTTTCATAGTCGATGATGATTTATTTCGGTCTTGAAAGAATTAATCGAGCGAGTTCTTGTTAGGATTAACAGGAGAACGAAAACTGCTCTCGTAGTCCTTCTTTCTCGATTAATATGCTTCGTGCTTCAATGTGCGCAACAACATGTCTGTTATGCCATGTGGTTCAAGACTGCTGTCCTTGCTATGATGTCGTTATTTTTGTCTGCGGAATTTCTGGCAACGATTGATGATTTTTTTTGTTTAATTTCGTTTCGCTGTCGGACAGTCGGTTTGGCGAGGTATTGTCAGAAAGAAATGGAAGATGAAAATTCTCCCTGCCTCGATAGATATGCTTCTTGCTCCAATTTGCTTAACATACATCGGTTTAGCCATGTCCGAGACCTAACGCAATTACTGTTGTCTCTATGAAGTCTCGGGTGTTAATTGTTGATGATACTTTTCTAACAATTTTTTCAAGTTAATAAGTCGAAACGGCGATGGATTTTTCTTCAGACGGTTGTGCCACTGCCTGTAACATACTGGTAGGTCGTTTTGGAATGTTGCAAGGAGCGAAAATTCTAGTTTGGAGTTGTTATTTACATTTTGGCTGTTGACAGTTTTTCTTGCTGTACTTGTTTAAGCCTCGCAATGGATTCCATGGAGTTTTCGAGTCATTTATGCTTGCGTAACTTCGAAGCGGGATTTTCCACTTTCGTTCCCTGTATGCAAAGTCGTTTTCTTTTGCTTTGTATTCAGTTCGGGTATGTTAGGGTTCTCTTGTTCTTCCACTTCATTGTATCATTGCCTCTCGTTGATTGCAGTAATGATACCTTTTTTGAGATGTGTACTATGATTGGTTGTTCTTTTTGGAAAGATGTGCAAGAATTGGCGCCACGGAGCGATTTAGGATTGTTAAGCGTTTCTTGTCGAAACGACTTTATGCTGATGCGCTTGAAGTGTGCAATGCAAAGACGCTTTGACTCCAAGATGACCGGTTTGGTGAATTGCGTAGACTTTTGACGACGGATACACGCAAGTGCATGCGTAGAGTCGCAAATCATACTTTAGTTTTTCGCCAGAGATTATGGTACGAATAATGTCTGCCATATTATTCTGACAGCATCCGAGTAGCTGAATTGTTAGTTTTGTGGCTTATCTGCATAATTCTCTGCTTGCTCGTTATTAGGTGTCAATTCGATTATCGACTTTTTGGTGATCGGTACTGTATTTGGTGCACATGCGCAGGTGGAAGTGTTGTAGGTTGAAAGGTTCTAATAGATGGCTAGTTCCATGGGGGAGCTGGCAATTCATGGTGGTACACCATTTTCACTTACAAATTCCGATCCACTACCTCTAGATGAGCAAGCAGAACGTTTGCATGTTCATCCGCCTCCGTACGATCCACTGGAGCATCCACACTCTCTCACTTTGGCGCATGAACTTGTGCCAAGCGTTGGAGAATCTGAGCAGAATGCTTTGGCTATGGAGACTGTATCTGACGTTAACATCCAAAGTTCAGGCCATATGGATGAGGATGATGTGCTCTCTGATGGCGAAGAATCGGATGGCGATGACATAATCGACAATGGTAAGGCCGAGTCATTTGATCAAAATGCGAATGCCATCAACGGGGAAGACACTCAAACTGCTCTCCAGGAAGAAAGGAGGAGCAAACGAGCCGAGTCTTGGGCACGTGCTAGGTTCGACTCCTGGAGAGCTTTGAACAAGAAACCCACTACAGAAACCATTGAAGATTTGTGTGATCGTGATATGAAGGAGTTAGGAGAGCTCGTGGGGTTGTTCCTCACTCAAGTGCGTAAACAAAATGGCAAGGAGTATCCTCCTGAAACGTGAGTAGTCTTTCACCTCTTCTTTTATGTCCGTGAGATCGTTTGTTGTACTCGCAGGATGTCAAACGATCTTACCTTCATCGTTGTTGTGTAACAGCATTGGAAGTCTCCTCAGGGCCTTGGGTCGTGTCATTCGTGCTCACCAAGAGGCTCGAATCGCTGAGACACAAGTGCCTGAAGTGCCGTTCAATATCATGACAGATGTTAGATTTAAGAAAGCTCGACAAGCTGTGAGCGACAATGTAGCTTCAGCTGGTAGGCTTGGTTTAGGAAAGAGACGCAAGCGCATTGATGTCCTAACCTTGCACGATGAAGCAGCTATGCTTGCTCTTTCTACGTATAAATCTACTACCGCAAAAGGCTGCTCCATGCGGTTTGCATATTTCTGTACCCGGAACTTTTTCATCCGTGGCCCAGCAGAGCTTCATGAACTCACAGACATGGACTTAACATTAGGAAAGGACCAACATGGCGAATTTTTGCGGTACGATTCTAACACCATATTGATCATACTGCTGGATGTTTATATCAACGAAAGATCCGGGCAAGTAACATAAGATAGGAAAATTTGTTCCTACAGATATTTGGTCATCGTTTATTTCAATCTAGCACGTAGTCTTGGTCGTTCTGATATTCAACTTGGTCGTTTTACAATGCACATACTCTCTGGTGTTGCTGCAGGAACATAGTTGTCTACTTCCTTCATGTGATTTCTCAATGCTTTGTGCTATTAGTTTCTGGTTCTTTGATAATCGACTTGATCTCTGACGTTAGTTTTTTGATCAGCTATGAGAAGCGGCCCAAAAGTTGGAGTGCAGATGGTTCGCAAAGCCAACCCGAGAAATTCCCTCGTCCGGTGACATGCTACATTGAAGACGTGGTTTCGACATACAAAATTATGGTAGAACATAAGCCTAAATGGGCTGAAGACGAACCTCCTCCACGGCCATTTTTTCTTACAGATATAAAAAATCCAACTTCTAGGACTGTGGTAAGCTGGGTGATTTCTTGATCTTATCTACACTTTACGTCATAGTACAAGATGACTACCATATGGTATATCTAGAGATGGTGTCATAATATCTGACACCACCATTCACTTTCTTCGAAACCATTTACCCTGGTCAATAATGGATGGCATGCAGACAAAACGCAGACTCGTTTATAGACTTATCATGTACTGTTTGCTTGACTTGTACTCCTAGTAGGTAAATTTCTAGTTTGTTTGGTTCGTTATGACTGTTTCCGTGAGAGAATATAAAACACTCATTTTCTTGGTTTGTTTTGTACCTCTCTAAATGCACTTTTCCAGTGGTACACGCGGTCACCTGTGGGAGTCAGAACACTAGCAAGCTGGTTGAGAATGATGACCAAAGAAACTGGCCTTGGAGGAGAATACTATACCAATAAAACTGGGCGGACTACTGGCTTGGGAAGGTATTTTCTTAGGATACCTGCGTGCCTTGTACGTATCAATGTTTTTGGTGTTTGTGGAATACTATGTATTCATGGATTGTTAGTGTAAAGAGCTTAGAAGTACCGGTTTCTAAGATCTATGCCTGTACAGCAGGGTCTTACTCTATGCGAATGTCTCATTTGAGCTGATTAAGAATCTTGATGATGCAGGTTGCAATACGCAGGAGTACCGATTGATCAAGACATGCTTGCAACAGGTCCTAGAGTCGCTGGAACGTATGCCAGGTTGAAATCAAAGCCGACACGTGCACCTTTTCCCCTTTTCGTTAAATTTTTTATTCTTTGGTGTTTCAATTTTTTTACTCTATCTCCTTATTCCCTCAATATTCAACTTGATAGGACATTGTTTCTTCTTTCTTATTTATAGAGACGATCCTGAATTTGAGGGCATTCGAGAAAGAGCAATGCAGCGGATTGTGTCAGGGGAGGTCGATAAATCAACGGGACGACTTATAGATTGGTCGAAAGCTCTAGCGCTAGAAATGGAGTTGTCCAAGAAGCCACAGGTAACGTCTTTGCATTGTAACAAGGCTTTATGACTTTTAAATCGATTACGACTTTGGAAATTTGAAACTTTGGCTAATTGATACAGTAAGGAAAGACATTGGCATGTGCGGAGCGTTGCTTGTCGCTGATGCTTAATTGCTGTCTTCACTATTTAGAACGTTGATTGTTTTTTTTCTGAACTAGCTATAATAATTCAATGTGAGTATTTGGAACGAAAGGAAATCCAATCAGCTTCATCCTTCTGCTTTCTGTTCTTTCAGTCCGCAGGTACAAGTATTCAAACAGTGGCAATTCAGTCATACAGTCGGGATCTCTGCACGAATCTTTGTTGTCAAGATGTTGGGTCAGAAGGTTCCGAGCCAACTATGTACAAAGAATCTATAGGCTGTGATACGTGTAAACAAGACACCCATTCCAAGGATTCTTATGAACAGCACCGTGTTTTGGTTGAAGAATTAGAAAAAACAAGGGAAAGACTTGTTCAACTTGAGCGGAGATTGCAGGGCAAGGAATTCGATGGATCAGGAGATCCAGACCACCTTCCTCCACCTTACTCAGACATTGCCTTCGAGACTCCAGATGGTCGCAAGGTCTACGGGCACAAAGCCGTTTTGGTAAGTTTAATTCTTACACGAATCATTTAGTATATATGCCTCGTTCTATAGTTGATTTTTTAGTTTGCCGCTTGTGTCCCGAGGAACCAAGATATATTTAGTGGTACGTGCCATGATAATCCAGCTCTTGTTCTTGAAAGTGACAATTGCCTTCTTTCTTAACAGGCCAGTCAGTCGGATGTCTTCAAGGCCATGTTCAGTATGCCCATGGTGGAAGGGGCTCCGCTACAAATGGAAATGGGTTACGCGGCCTTGGATGCTTTTATTTTGTTTTTTTATAGAGCCACTGTCAATCAATATGTTCTCAGGAGCAACCTGGTTGACCTTCTACAAGCAGCAGACAAGTATGGTGTTGGAGCGCTGAAGTCACTTTGCGAACAAGAAATCTTGCAGTCTCTTAGTCCTACCAAAGTGCTCGTTACTTATGTTGTTGGATGGAGGAACAATTCTAATGTCGTGAAAGAGGGAGTAATTGACTATGCGGCGAAGGAAATAGATGACGTGTCTGCTCTTGAAGGGTACGACACCTTCTCAAAAAAATGCCCTGAGGCAGTCATGGAGCTTTATGATGGGGTAGTGAAACGGTTAAAGCGGAAAATTCCCCGTCAAGAACCTTTGTCAGCAATTCAAGGTCAGCCAGGTTTGTTGATATCAATGTTTGACAATGAAATTTAAGTATTACTATATTATTCTTCCAGGCTTGTCGTACATTCCGTAGTTCTTCTCCCTGATGAATGAGTTTATTTTTCTTGTCTGGTATATATGAAAGAAGGGCTTCAAGCCTCGATCAAATTTTGCCGGTTATTTTAGATTTCAGCTTTTTGCCTGGATTCCACCTTACTGTTGTAACTTACTATTTTAAATATTTGTATGGAGGTGCTTTCTTTTTTTCTCCTGATAAGTACATCGTAAGTTCTGTATTCAAGTAGTCACTTATAGCGACCTCAAGCTTCCAAATTCAGGGTGTAAGTGGACTTGACAGCCTAGTTAGCAGGTCCAAAGATGCATGTTTGTGCTAACGGAAGTATGATGAAGGGACGTGACATTTTTCGTCTTCACAACTGAGGACAGCATTGACGATGCTATGGACTATTTTTTTTCCTTCAAACGATCTCCCTCTATGCTAGCGAACGTCCTGACTGTCTCTCTAGAAGAGGCTTAGCATGTTGATCTTGTGCATCCGTGTTTGAAGAGATTTGCGAAGAAGGCAATTCGTTTGCATTGTAAGGTTTCATGAAGTCACTGAAGTGATGGTTTGTAATGCGTTGTTGATATCGAGTGTGACTGTTCCATTATATTGCGATGGGTGCGAGCTCAATATCGACATCGATTATGTGGTCACAGTTGGTCTGGGTTCTAAATTTCACCTTGTTCGATTATGTTTCTCGCTGTGTTTCTTGTCTCTTTTAAGGTTGTCTCTAGTTTCGATCACGCCCGCAAACAATTGTTAGAGGTGGCCCGTGTCATCTGCAACGTTCGAAAGGTATTAGAGAATAGACTACTCTGCTATTGTTATCTCTTGGAGTCAGAAATCGGGTTGTGAATCTAGGGGACTTGAAATTCAGCAAATGTTTATCTTATTAGAAGAATTGACTAGTGATGTTTTAGCTGAATAAGTTCTGCAACCAGGGAGTGAAATAACTTGACACTTCAACTTGTGTTCACAAGGCTGTAAGGATTCGTTTGCTGATGAAAATAATATTTCTGTAATATTATTGATGTGTGCGGTGTTGTGGCAGCTGCTGATGAGGCTTGTACAATTGATGATACCGAATTGGAACGTGCCTCCAAAAGATTAAAGGTACATTTTGCCAAGAAGCTTTCCCTTTCTTTCCTACTTTCTAGGTCACTTGTAATGTCGCCTTAGAGATTTATGAACATGTCAGTAATATATGTCAACTTAGGGCAAAGCTTTGGTAATTCCAGACAGTTTTGCATTTCTTTCTTGTAACTTCAGTTTTGGAAGCTCCCATGACGTCAAATTTGCTCCTTGGGTTCAGCAAACGCCTGTCAACAAGCAGCGCTTTCAAGGGAGTGAACCGTGTGGATATGTTGACAAAGACATAGATACGCAAGAGCAGGGATTACCACTTGTCCAGGCGACTGGTCAATGGTGAGCAGGAGGTGAGATAATTTACTAAAATTGACTTCCTGTTGTACACAGTCACATAACTTACAAAACACTTGCAACATTTGCAACATATGTACTATAATTTTTGTTAACGATGTATCTTCTTTCAATGTAAGATGCACATTCTCCTTCAGGCAGAAGGCATATTGACTTGTCCTTGCACGAGGCTGGCAATTTTATCCTGGAGCCGATTCTAAGACCTTATGCTCCACACTCGGTATTGCAAAGGCCATTATTAGCGATCGAGTTCGCTGCAAGGAGGTGAAGTGAACTTTACAAATTATGTGGATCTTACTTTAGGTGCCCTTCAGCTGGCTCTAGACAGAATTGAATTGGTCTTCATCGCCAGTGTGGTTAGAATTTTCCAGTCTCCTTAGAGAGTAGGGGCTAATTTTGTTAGAATTTGTTCTTTGACACAGGATATGCTCAAGTGTGTCATAATGTCTATTGAACGAATCAATCAGATAGGAATTCAATACTTTTATTGATGCTCTTGGACCACCGACTAACAGAAGTAGGCGAACGATAGATCAGAGGGCGTCTTTCAAACACGTGAAATGTGACCCACATTTATACTCCACCTTCTGATACATTATACCTTGTAATCCACTCTTTTTCGAGTCTTCTAACGAGTTCAACGCTTGTACTTTGTTGGGTTTAGCTTTCTCCTATTGTATGCATGGCATCCATGCAATTTTGTTCTGTAGTTGACGGAACAGAGCTCTTTTGCGTTCGTGTGAAGAAACGCAGGATTAGAAGTGCTCCGTGGCTGTTTCAACAGAAGGGATCAATGACACCAGGAATCATTTTCGCAGCTGCATTGTTAACAAAATATCTAATCTAGTTTTATAGTCTCCAGGTAAGGAGCTTGACCGTTCAGAGTGGTTCTATTATTCGAAGTTACAGGTTGTCTCACCATGGGGGTTTTCCTGTTATGTCTAAGTGCTTGGCAGAAAGTTGCTATTGGCCTTGCAGCTTATATACTTTGTTTTAAAACTCCAATACTTGATTCAATTGAAATGGTGGAAAGTATTCCTTTGATATGCATTTTTGAAAAATGAAAAGAAAAAACACAAGGCGCAATAAAGAGTGATTTGGCGTTGTCTTTTTACCTCTATGTTTCTTAGCTGTAAACTGTAGAATGATTGTAATGTGAAGTTGGTTCACATTGAGCAAAATGATTGAATCACCCTTGAATAAGAAAGTAAAATGGTTGACTCAAAACTTAGGCTTGGCATGATAAGAGAGTGGAGTCAATGGAATTCATGATTATGATGAGTGCAAGTGACTTGGAAAAATTTGATAAACATTTTAAAATATATTTTTTGGATAATGAAGCTTGATTTCTTGAGAACGTTGAGAACAATATACCAGCCATTAAGTAGGAGGCTCTAAAATGGTGTAGGTTCTAATCTAAGCCCACCTACCTCATCAATGACAATAATAGATATTTAAGGGGAACAAGTTTGCCATTCCTAGCAGTTCACGCTTTTAGAACTTGCTCCATTTTAGAGCCTCCTTTCTTACAACTTAGTTTAGAGGAATTCTTGTACTTAATGATGCATATGATTGAAACTTGTCTTTTACTCTATACATATTGGCTTAAAATATGTTTACCACCTTAATACAAGGCACATATGGTATGTTTCTTGGAGTCTTGCTCCCTAAATGCATATACAATGATTATGGTTGAAATTTCTTAAACCTAAATGTTGAAAGATGGATGTTTTGAACAATCCTTTGTGAAAATAGAATATGGATTCTGTGTGACAATAGAATGTTTTACATGATTTGTCAATGTAGAAGTTCAAAGTTAATACTAGTACTATTGTATATGAGAATGTTTTTAGTTGGAAAGTGAAGTTTCTATGAAGAGGTGCACATTGTTTCTTTAAATTGTGTCTTTTGGCTATTCAAAGGTTGCCAAAAAACTTGTTTCTAAATCATGTGTAGTAAGTTCTTCAAACATTGTTGGTTTTGCATAAAAATCACTCCTATAGAAGATTGGATTTGGTGAGCTTCAATGTATGCTTAGGAATGAAGTAATGCCACAAGATGCTTGATCACTAGAATAATGCTTTGGGAACTTCAGTATTTCTTCAATGATTGTTGTTGCTGCTTTCAAAAAGCAACGTTAGTTTCATTGTATTGATATGAATTTGTGCCATCTGCATTTTCCAAGTTTTGTTTGAAAACCTAGATCTTTACAAATCTTGATTTTAATTATAAGCTTTTAATTTTATGTGCATGTTATTATGACACTTTTTGTGTATGAATTGTGCTACTATATGTAAATTGATGTTTTGAGCTTGTAAACAAACAACTATAGAGTTGTCATGTTTTGAATGTGCCTTCTTACACACCATAGTAGCAAGGTGGGAAGATTGTATAGGATCACTCATTGTTGAGCGTGTTTCTAAAAGCATGCCTAATTACCTAAAAATAGAAAAATGTTCTAGGCAAAGATGTTGAGATTAGGTTATCAATCATTGTTGTGAAAAACATGCTCAATAAAGTTAATTCAATTATAAATGCAAAGAAATCCACAACATTATATAACAAGGTAAACATGTTTATAGGCCTAAAAATGAACATAGAAAACTTCCCTACTAGAGAAAAGTGGACAAATGTTATTTCAACTCAAGAGTTGGTGAATAATGTTATGGTGACCAAACGTTTCAATTGTACAAAAAATTAGCAGTTGGTTCTAAGTTCCATTTTTTTCTTGCAGCAAAAATGGCAAATTTCAAGGAAGCTTTGTACATTACTTTAGCTTGGAGTGATCTTTTTCTTCTTCTATTTTTGGTAACTTTGAAGTCAATTGATGATGCCATCCAAGATATCATTAACTTAAAACAACATTTTAATTCCATGTTTCTTTTTCTATAAACATTAGCAATTTCAAAGTGATAAATAAGTGAAATGGTCTTCCACATTAAATTGGTAGAGGCATTCTTAATCCTAAAAAGGACACACCAATGTGCCACAATTGCACCACTTATATTTTTTAGTATATTCACATTAAATATACCAACTTTTAACAATCTATAAAAATATATAAATACTAGGATAATGTTTTCAAATGAGATCCTCTTGAGCATTTTTGGACATAGCTTTTAGATTTCTTGATTGACCAAAAGGTTTAGAATGAGAAGGACTAAGTATTTTAGCTCATTCCTAACTAATCACCAAAATGATGAGATGGGTTCTTAGAACATTTGACTTGTCATTATGGTCAAGTTTCTCCAAAAACCCTACTCAATCTTAGAACCCTAGTCAATCTAGTGTCCAAATCTATCAAAAAAAAATGGCCTTTTGAAAAACACCCTTGTAATGAAACTTTTAAAAGATTAGATGTAAGTTTGACAACATGATTTCAACACTAACTTGTCACAAGTTTGGTGCACTAACTATTGACTACATTGTTGCAATAAGAATAAAACTTAGATTTTTAAATTTTGAGGACTTGAAAGTCAAAATTGTGTTTTTTTACTTGTATTGCTTGGAACTATGTTGCAAAAGTTTGGTTTGAGTATGTGTGAAAGATTTTAGACCGATGCAACACATCTATTAATACACAAGAAAAATTATTTATTCAAGTTGGTCCAGAAATTTCATCATTGAAAGGGTATTTTGAAGGGTGCTCACTCCTTGCTCATTTGAGAGGAATTTTATCTTCTTTGACCTTCTCTATAGCTTGCTCAATGGAAGCAACTATTTCAAAAATGAGCAGCAATGTTACCTTAATACTATTCCTGCCCCAAAATTCAAAGAATGGTCTTATTAGGGAAGTTAGAACTTTAAATCACAATTTGGGTTGCTATAAAATTTCTTGTATACAAATTCAATAGTGAAATAAAATATAGTTTCATATTAAAAAGAGTCCAATAAATAGTGCATCTGCTAGGGCTTGCCTAAAAGTAAAAATCACTCACAAATTGAAATTTTGTGTTTTTTAGGTTAGTTTGCATGTTTGAGATTGTCCAAATTATGGCATTTAATGGAAGTGCACAAATCTTTGAGAAACTAGAACTAAGGTAGGAGCACCCATAAGCGCGAGTTTAAGGGTTTTGAACATGATGACTATTAGTAACCGTCTAGCAAATTAAAGGATCCTATTAGCAACAGAAAAATAATGAGTTTGCACTTACAAATTTATTATTTGGATATGGTGAGAATTAGTAGTGAGATTTCAAAGAGCAAACTGCCATTGTACCCATAACCACTATTAAGATTTCATGTTCACATGGTGTACATCCTTGTCATTATATCTATTTATTTCCATAGATTTTCTAAGATTACAGAGGTCACACTTATGGAGACACTCACAAGGATGGGTGCTCCTACCTTAAGCTTAGTGCATATGGCCGCATGAAAAAAGTGCAAGTCTCTTGAAATTTGGTCATAAACAAATTATGACAATATTTTCAATTAGTACAGACAAACTGATCCACAAGTATTAAGTATATTTTGGGTCATCATGGACATGCTGACCAATCAATAAAATTCTACTTCATTTTATTCTTGTATAATGCAAAGCAAGCACTACACTAGATATTGCATTTAGGTTGTCTTACTTAGAAAGTTACCTCATGACTCATTGTTTGGCCACTTGGAGGGACACAAATTTTTCTAAATACCGGATTCTCACATGATTTATGGCTTACACAAAGTTAATTTGATTTTTTTGCAGTGTTGTTGTGGTTACCAAACAATGACTGTTGTTAAAATTTGTAACAAGAATTGCTAACACCACACCCCTTGTGAGCAAGTAATTTGAGAATTATTGCTATTCTTTTTTATTCAAGTGGTTCATCATTCATTCAATCATGGCTTTACCACTTTTTTGAAAGAAAGAAGAACAAACACAAATTTTTGTTGAACTTTTATTGTAACATTATTAGTTTTTTTATGTGTTTTTGCTTTAAGTAATTCAGAGGTCCTATATTTTTAGATTCAAATTCAAACACCTCCACATTTTTTGAATATAGCCTTAGAATGATAGAGACAAAACATGTTTTTTGATCCAAATCAAAAAAATCCAACATTAGATTCTCACAGTTTTGGGTGTGGCTTTAGCAATCCCCTCTCTATATATACTAGTATGCACCACGCACTTCATTGCATGTAACTTTTTTGTGGGACTTTTTACCCACCTTTTTACTACCTCTTCCTCTCCCTTTCTTTTCCTTGAATTTCAAATTTTGAGTAAAGTAGAGACACCCTTTAATGACTTCTAAATGACTTTTTACCAAAATTCCAATGACTATTCACATTTCCAAATGACTTTTCACCCTCACTTTGGGTGCCCTTTCTTCTTCTATGATATTGCACCCTTTCATTGCCCTTTCCTCTCCTTTTTCTCCTTTCTATTAGAACTTGTGGTGTTAACAGGGAATTTATGGCATAGCACATCATCATAACATGAGACACTTTTAATCCCTAAAGGACTGTTGTCCCTTTGGGGGACAGGTGGGAGTTTGGGCATGTACCTTTGGATAAGCTACTTTGTGTAATTTTCTGAAACTTTTATTGAAGGTGGAGAATTCAAAGATCTATGCGGCATCTAATTTTTTCCTCATTCCAACAATTATTGAAGAAGTTATGCATGAAAATTTGAAAAGCAAGGGAGGACTATCCGCCTGGGCAGCCCAAAAACTTCTTTAAAAATTAAATTTTTTTAAAATTAAATTTTGAAATTGGTTCTTTAGGTTTTTTAATAGGTGAGAAGCTTTTAATCATTCAATTTCAATCAATGACATGAAAGTTATGAGGAGTTTTTGTTTGCGGGTAGTTATGGAATCTATACTCTAAAATAAACTTTGAAGTCCTTTATTTTACTCAATTTTTATTATTTTGGAAAACAAAACAAAACCAAAGGATGTAGATTGTTTATCCCAACATTATGACCGTTGAGATTTACATTTTTCATTTTAATAATTAAATTCTTAACAATTTAGTGATTTGATTCATTCTCTACTTCATTTTACTTACTATTTTTTTTGTATGTGTTGTATAGTTCTAGTTGATTTGAAAATTCTCCCACACATACCTAACTTGGTCTTCTACATGGGAAAAATAAACCTCCACTACAAGAAAATCATGGCCAAATCTATAAAAAGTTGACAAAGATTGTGACCTAGTCTATAGTATATTGTAGATTAAGTCACAATCTTTGTCAACTTTTTGTAGATTTGACCATGGTTTCCTTGTAGTGCTCAAATTTGTGTAGAGTAATTTTTTTCAGGTCAAAGGCTTTTGAATTTTTTGGACACCACAAAAAAAACCTTTTTTTCTCCATTTAGATGTAAATATCTCCCTCCTTTCCATCCTTTCCATCTACAATGACCTGATTTTTTCCCACAAATACCTTTTCTAGTGTAAGTAGAGATCCTACGGTTGGATTTGCAAAACAAACTTTATTTCCTACTTTTGTAGTCATTCCCCCAAAGTGGCAGCTTCCACTGGAAAAAAGGGCTTGGGCCTTTATGGGTTAAGATTTGCTTGAGTTTCATGGACAGTACTTTGCACTTTGGGAAGGATAATTAAGTGAATTGAATGTTTTATGGTTATACTTATGAATCAATTTTCACGTCATCTTACAAAATGATCACAAATTTAACTTTTTCACGAAAATGGTTGAAATTTCACATTCATTGGCATACACGAATGCTCAATGATAAAAGTACTTTCTGGCCAAAAAGTACCACATGCCATCACTTAGTTAGCCAACATTTATTTTAAAGAAAAAACGAAAACTCAAATAACCACAAGGCAAAATACACTTCCGATATTTAAAAAGCATAATAATGAAACTTGAATATATTCTAAAAGGTCAAATTGAGTTTGCAAATGATGTTGCACAATGTACTCATAAAGCTAGTTGTTGAGTTAACCCAAGAAGGACAAAAGGACCCTAAATACATGGACATGGGCATTTCTTAACAATCTCCTCAAACAACACCTCGCTGTCAACTCAATAGCATTTTGTTGCAAATGAACACGAAGAACCGCCATCCAGAAAATGGCCAAACATGAAACAACCGATTGGGTTTTGAAAATAAAAATCTTGAAAACCAGTGAAAATTTTCGCAAGAGCAAGGCAAGAATTTCCATGCAAGGGTGCAAACAGTACAAAATGACTGACCAAGGTTCACATAGCAGAGCCAAAAACTATTTCACACCCCAAAACATCCAGGAACAGGAATAGCAGCAAAGTTCATAAACGAACCGATTGGGTTTTGAAAGTAAAATACTTGAAATCAGTGAAAATTTTGGCAATAGCAAGGCAAGGGTTTCCATGTAGGAGTGCAAACAGTAAAAAATGACTGACAAGATTCACATGGCAGTGCAATAAAAAAACTATTTCACACACCAAAACATCCAGAAACAGGAAGAGCAGCAAAGTTCATAAACGATAAGACTCACAAGGCATGGCCGAGAAGGGGAATTGTCAAGTTATGAACAGCTTCTGAATGGTAGTAGAGAGTTTCCACTCCGACTGTACAAAGGCACGGGATCAGAGAGCTAACACTTGACACGCCCCTCTGGGCAGAGGATCAGCGAACTGAATTTTGCCGGTGATGTCTTCATAAAACTGCAGTGAGGCGGATGCCTTGACCGACTCCGTCTTGGATTCTCTCACCTCCACAACGGCCACGGCTGCTCGGCTTGTTCCTATCCGAGGTTGCAAGCCTGTTCCCACGATACACAGCCTCCCGTCCAAGCTCACTAGCTCCGGGCCCCAGGCCAACACCGGCGCGGTATCCTCCAACACCCCCTTGACGGTCTCCCAGCAATCCTTCTTCCCGTTGTACACAGATATCTCATTCTTGCCTTCCAGTGAATGTGAATCGCCAACAGCATACAACTTGCTGTTCATCGCCGCAGTTTTGGACTGCCAACCTGCTTCAAATCGTGTCTATTGTCAGAGAGAAGGAACTGCAATGCCACGTCCATATCTATAGAAATTGACATACATCATATATTGCTGCTTGAAGGAAGGAAACACGCTGTACCAACTGAAACAGCGGAGTCATGTCCTAAAATTCTAACCAATGAAGATAGGGAATTGCTAAAGCCACACCCAAAATTGTTAACGTCACACCCCTGTGAGCATGTAATTTGAGAATTTAATGCTATTTTATATTAGTCAAGTGGTCCATCAGTAATTCAATCACGGCATTACCACGTACTTGAAAGAAAGAAAGAAGAACAAATACAAATTATTGTTGAACTCTTATTGCACCATTGCTATTTTTTTGATGTATTTTTACTTTACGTAATTCAAAGGTCCTATATTTTTAGTTTCAAATTCAAGAACCTCCAATTTTTTTGAATATAGCCTTAGAATGATAAAGGTGAAAAAAAATCAGCGTTGAATTCTCACATTTCATGCTCAAAGCACAGTGTGGGGTGTGGCATTAGCAATGTTGGATGTCGCTTTAGCAATTCCCTAAAGATAGTATTTCAGACTTTCTTAAATCAATCAGAGCAGACTTTCTATTTTTAGATTGGAAACAAAACACAGAAGATTTTACAAGGTTAGAAGTCGCTAATTTAAAGGATTTGTTCGTCTGAATGGCGTGTACCTGTATTGAGGCCATGGGCCATGTACATCCATTCGTCTGATTCGGGGTCGTAAACAAGCCCAACCAGATTCTCGCTGGAAGAATTCACGACATAAAACTTGTTGTCCAGAACAGCCGAATCATAAAGTTCCATGGAGATTTTCATTGGCGAAATGAGGCGCCATTGATTGCTCAGTGGGTTGTAAGCCTCGGCAGTTGGCCCTGCATCCTGATCCCGTTCCGTAAAGCCTCCAACGACGTAAAGCTGGTTGTTGATTACACCTGCTCGTGAAGATCATTTTGTAACACAATGTGCCGATAGAAATTAGAGATCATACTACATTTGTATTTGGTAGATGTATGATTGAAAGTTACTATAATTTTCTATTAGCTTCTAAAATGGAATTTTCTAGGTAGGTATGACTTAAGTGTTAATTAGAAAAGTTTCAGGGTTCCTGAGGCTGATCAACCTGCCATGCATTTGGCCCGAGGAACGTTGAGAGGGGCTGCAGATTTCCAGCAGTTGAGCTGCATATCAAAGTACGAAACACAGCTGCAAGCATTGCCATTGTCCAGCTGCCCTCCTACCACAAAGAGCTTGCCATCCACCACTGCGGATGCTGAGTTGGTAGCAGTGCGCTGTTCATTGGGTAAAGGTGGCAGTGCAAACCACCGGTTTGATTGAGGGTCATACCCATGCCACACGTTGGCTCTTGCCAGATCCTAATGAGACCAAAAGGAGCAGAAGTGTAGAGACATTATTCCATCATTCTAATCACTTTGAGAATACCGTACTCGTGCAACGTTCCTTTTAGATAACTTATGCACAATAATTCATGGTACTGTCCTGAAATTTTTTGAGTTATCTTTTCATGTCATAGGAAAGTCAAGATAATTCGAAAAAATGGCATTCTCAGAGCGTCAAAACTGTGAGATTCAAATGCACAAAACACCTAAAAGCTAGGAAATGAATAGATCTTCGGTTGGATTTGTGTCATTTTGTCTAATATGACAACGCAGCCACTTGTTTCAGTGTATATAGAAGTGCAACTGGAGCTCATATTGCACGTTCTTATAAAAGGTGCGGATGTGATTCTCCTACTCTTTGTATGCAAAAAGCAATGGACCACAAGCACCTGGTTCAGCAAACAAGAACAAGAGGTACCTGGGTCCACAGAAAGAGCCATTCTTCGGTCAGAGAAAGCTCTTGTCGGATGTCATACAAGATACGGCCTCGCAAGAGACGTCGCCAGCTGCGACAAACAGCACTAAGAACTGCATGTTGAGCACGTGATACTCGTGCCAAGCAAAGCAGAGCAAGCTCGTCCGGAAGAGCGGGGATCAGACGCCGGCACGGTTCTTCCTTTCCTCTTCGTCTTCTGGAACCGGTCTCCGATGTCATAGTTGACCGTAACTGCATGGGTTCAGAGTCATGCCAATTGACCCGTAAGTGCTCGAAACTAAATATTGACACAAATTTTCAGAAAACATGAAAAACATTAGCAACTCCGAAATATCCAAGGCATTAATGTTTCTCTCCTCTTTCTATTCATATGGTACACGATCAAAGTTTCCTCAACGAATACGAAGTGGATGAACTGGAATCTTCAAAACATCCATCATTCAGGGGTTAAGGGGCAGTAGCCATTGTTTTTCTATCCATGAGTTAAAATCAGTGAGAAGTGAAGACAATAACAGAAGGTTTCTACAATGCATAAGAACTGAATTGCATTGTGGTTCCATGATTGTGTTCTAGTAACTCCTGGTCCTGGATTCAAACTGTTTCATGACATAACGAAGCGAATCTCTTCCATAATTCACAGGGAGGTCTCCTTCTGAGTGATCATACAGAGGCCTCCTAATGATGTAAGGCGTCCATATATTAACATTATGGTACCACAATGTAAATACATAAATGAAAACTGAATAAGAAATCGCCTGCAAAGATTTCCGAACTGATATTAGATTCACAATCCATAAGCACCCTGCATTCTCTCAAGTAGTCACGTAAGGATACAATTCACACCTGGAGTTTCATCCCTTTCTGTTTGGATGTCATTGAGCTCCAGCAGTCGCGGGAACTTTCTTCCTCCTCACGAAACGCCTCATCCGGATGCTTTGCTACCAACACGTCACAAGTGCCTTGTAGCGATCGTTATTGCACGCCATAAAATGCAATATCCACCGCAGGACGTATCAACACCGGCCTGAACATACAAGAACATGATCGCGCTACGCTTTGTCATTTTGAGCTGCAAACACTTTGGACTCAACTGCTAATTCAAGGTTCAGAAAAATCCACCAACACGTTCTGGCAAATTCTAAATCACAAGTGAATGATCACCTACGCTCATCAGATAAAAACACAATGCCAATCTTGATCGGAACAATAACATTCAAATGCAGCAACCAGCTCAGCAAGTTGTTTAGTTGTGGTAGTAGCCGAGCAGATCCTACCTCAGCCACAGTACTGATAAAGGCTCTACCACTCTATCCATTACAAGCTGCAATAAATACGACATATCATTCAGAAACTTATCTCTAAGAATTCAGATTAAACCAAAAACTAACATACAAAATTCACGATAAAGAAGACAAAGCCATGTTTTAAGCGAAACCTCACCTCCAATCATGTGCACCGCCATGGTCTCTCATCTTTCCAATCTGCAACATCCAAAGTCACATCGAAATCAAGACCTCGCCCTCGCCCTCGCCGTGTTCTTAACAACACATCCTCAAGAAAGAAGCGCAAATTTCACAATAAGAGAAGCAATGAGAACATTCTAAGGAATCTGACAAGCTGTTCTTGCATCGCCAATTCCAATCCTCTCAAATCCTCTGTTACTTTGACCGTTCCTTAAATGATAAAATCCTCCAAGCCTGCCATTTATATAAGAAAGTAGCAAAATCCACAATAAAAGAAGCAATGAGAACATTCTAAGGAATCCTACAAGCTGTTCTTGCATCGCCAATTCCAATACTCTCAATCCTTTGTACTTTAACCATTTCTTAAATGATAAATCCTCCAAGCCTACCATTTATATAAGAAAGTAAGCACACACACATTCAACGCCATTGACTGCAGCGCACATTCAAACACTGCGTTGTAGTTATAAAAAACTGAGAAGTTCGACTTTAAGCGCAAAACCTACGCGATTTTGCTGATCTACGTACCGAACATAACATCGCGAACGGTTTCTGCGACATACATACCCCGAATTGACGACTACGACGGCGTCCTAAACGCTGAAATGCAAGAAACAGAGGATCTTCTTCATAAACCACGCGTCTTGCTTGCTGTGAATTGGCTTTCGTAACGAAATTTGTCTCGAGAATCCCGTGCGATCTGTTGCGCGCAAGCACAATTGCGGAGAGCCGCGGGATTGCGTGCAGAAAAGAGTGCTTGGATCGCAAGCAGTGCTGGTGCTGGTCCTGGTGCTCCTGTTGCTGCACGACGGTATCATCATCACCAGGCCAGGCCTGTGGAGCAATACTGTGGATGACTAGCAGTATGATATGGCGACCGCTGGGTGCAACGTATTACTGGTGGTCGTTCGTCGGGCATACAGAAGATACAAGGCGGCGTCCCGTACGGCGACTGGCGGCACTTCGTCGGCTCCGTCCGTAAGGTACTGCACTCGGGAAGCTTAGTTTGAGCGTGGCGACCGATGGTCGTTCGTCTGACGTGTTGGAGAAACGAGGGCTTGGTTGGCTGTCTCGACTTGCGACCCGCAATTGAGACCTGGGATTGGGACCCGGTTTGGAAATGGACGTGGAAACGTCACCTCGGTTCTGTTCCCATGGCTTCACTTATTTTGTCAAGGCTCCTGTTTCTCAATAATAGGGGTTTCAAATATGGCATTCCACACCAAATTTTGTACACGTGAATAAGATTTGTGAACAATTTGGTCAAGCCACTCCATGAACAAGTCATGACAACCTCCTAATTAGGGACAGAAAACCGCGTTGGAACCCATTAAAAATGTAAGGTAGGTTATGTTAAGTTCCATGTTTCCAACGCAAAATTTTGCACAGTTCAGCAAAACTTTGCGTTGGAAACATGGAACTCAACATAACCTACCTTACATTGTTTAGTGGGTTCCAACGCAATTTTCTTCTAGTGCTTGTGATTGCATATTCATCAACATGAATAAGATTTGTGAACAATCCAGTCAAGTCACTTTGTGAACAAGCCATGACAACCTCCTAAGGTCATGACTGCATATTCATTGGTGAATGACCAGGTGTTCACAACCACTCGTTCATTACTTATTTGAGATATTTGAAACCCCCTAATGATTTTAAAAAGAGGAATTGATATAGGCATACTTGGGGTTTGTTATATGGACACTAGGGTACAACGCTATGTGGTGAGTGTAAGACTGTGAGCCATGAGCAAGGATTCAAGATTTTGTGAGTAGGAATAGACTCTCAACTCAAAATCAATGGAATAATTTTTATTTAAAACAAGTTTTTCAAAAAATCATAGTTTAAAATGCACAATTATAGGACCACAATTATAAGTGGAATTTATTATTTTGACAAAAAATTTGGCTCACAGCTCACCGCACATGCATTCCCACTCATGGAATAACATTCCTTGACATGGGGGTAAATTAGATACTTATCATCAACAAGTTGAATTCAATTTTTGGATTTAGGGACCTTGATTTAGTTTAGAACCACAAAGGAAATTACAATTGAATAATGTATAGTGGAAAAGCTTAACTACAAGGCAAATTATTATTTTTACCCTTATTTGTAAAAAAAACATTAAACTTTTTCCACAAAACATTGTTCAAATATAACATCCTTTGTGCTTCTAAACAAAATCAAAATCTCTAAATCCATATCTGAATTCAACTTGTTGATAATAAGTATCTAAAATTTACCCCGGTGTCCATATAACAAACCACGGGTGTGTCTATATCAATCCCCTAAACAAAAGCAAAAAAAAAAGAAAAGCATGCATGTTGTTTTTATTTGTTTTTTTGGTTGAGTTCATCATGTCTTGAACACAGATTAAGACTGGGTGGATAGTGATGAGAGGCACCGTATCTTTATATTTTCATCAAATCAAAATCTCCGAAGTGGTTTAGACGTGATTCTCCTCCATCATTGATCTAAACATTTTTTTTTGATTGATTTAAAAATGAGACCGATGTGTTAAGTTACAAGAAAAAAAATATGGGGTATTAATTTTAACAAGCGGAGTCACTTTGTTATATAGTGTTCGACACCATAAATCAACAAACTCGTGGCTAAAAATGTCAAGAGGGTGCCAACTTTGAATGCCAATAACTATTTTTTGGTAATCAATATTCTCAATCTAATTTTGTAATTTCTATCTTAATCCTTGAGCGTCCACAGTGAAAAAGAAAAAAATGAGGTCAAGGGGACCATGCTTGAAACCATTGTACATCTCAAGTTGGGAACTTAGATCATGGAGGATTCACTATTAAAATAGCAGAAATGGTGTTTGATGCACCTGACCAAAAATTTGCAGAACTTTTGACCACACCATTTCAAAAATTATAATAGTCAAAGTATAGTTGACTGTGTGGCAACCGGCCAATTTTGGGGGGTTTGTGGCTATGGATGCAAAAATTCATGCCTTAGAGGAGGCTCTTTTTGATGAAATTTAGGCAGGAAGTGCAACTTATAAGTATCTTGCTTGTTGCCAAATTTGGTGATGTTTTGATATTTGCAAGGTGCTTTTTTAGAAGCCCAAAGTTGCAAGGCTCTCGCAGTATGGTAAACGATAGATGGGGTATAGGTATGGCTTTGACCTCCACAAGGGCACGGCTCCCAGTGGTACAAATGCAAAACCCTTCTCTAGTATGAGGTAGGCATGCCAAAAAACCCCTAACGGTATGGAACCGACCATAGCCAGTGGTCTCTATCCTTGCACCTAAACCCTAAACCACATGAAATGAAGTTCTTGTGTACTTTTGTCATACTTGACTTGTACAATCCGTGTTTGTACAAGTGGTGAAACTCCCATTGCCCACTATGTGACGTGAGAGTATTGTACCCTAAACCAAGTACAATTTTCCGTGAAGTACACTTTTGATATGCACCTGGCTTTGTGAAAATTTTGATTTTGAGCAACCATATTTTGGTAAATGTGGCGCTCAAGGGTTAAGACTTTCTTGTTTATAGTTACAAAGAGCTTTTACTTATTGATGGGTGCTATGAATAGCTCGTATGGTTGTTAGGCCTATGTTGTTTAATGTTGTCTTGCATTGTATCATACAATACTTTTACAAGTTAATCATATTTATCAATATGTTTTAGGGCATTGATGTGTACCACACCCTTTGAACTGTTGTACCACACCCCAAGGTAAATTTTAGATTTCTACCATCAAAAAGCTGAATTTGAGAATTTTGTATTCAAATTTGGACTTAGAGACCATGATTTAGTCTAGAACCATAAAAAAAGTTGCAATTCAACAACACCCAATGAAAAAGTATATCTTTTTTACAAACAAAAATAAAATCAACACTTTTCTCCCTATCTAAACTTTTTCATTGGATGTTGTTGAATTGCAACCTTTTTTTTATGGTTCTAAACTAAATCATGGTCTCTGAGTCCAAATGTGAATTCCAAATTCTCATATTCAGATTTTTGATGGTAGACATCTAAAATTCACCCAAGGGTGTAGTAGAGTAGTTCAAAGGGTGTGGTATACGTATCAATTCCCTACATTTTAGTATCAAAAAGCAATTTTGAATGGAAATGTTGGTAGCCAAGCATATGTAAAAAAAACAAAAATATATAAACTGGTGATGCATAAAGATTAAACTTTTGATTTTTGAATGATAATGAATATAAACATGACTAGCTTACATAGAAACTTATTGTAGAACAAATGTAAATATGTCTCTTACATAAAAAATTTGATCTTTTCATAGATCTAAATGTCAATCTATTTTTGTAACTTTTATCCTAAAACCTTTTTGCTTATTTACAAAAACAAAAAACCTACTTATTGAGGGGTACTATGAACAGCTCATATGATTTTTAGGTCTTTATTGCTTTATGTTGTCTTTCAACGTAATAAAAATTACTCAACTTTGACAAACATGTGATTTACCCCGTGACAAACATTGCTAACCATTTACCCCTTGGCCAACATCTGTCACTTTCTAAATAATCTCATGCAAGAAGCACAGCTCATTGCTTGAGGGAGAGGGCTAGTTTTTGGCTTGTAGGAATCATGGAGATCCAGAAGCTTCCACATTTCCACATGCGTTTCTGGATGGGAATAGTGTGGGCTGGGACATAATGGGTTGTGGTGTGACCAGGAGAATAACCCCTCCCTTTGTGTCAGAGCCTTCTTCTCACACCACTCATCAGTGTTGTAGTTTTGAAAGAGTGGGTGCAACCTTCACATGAAATGATTCATTTTTTTAGTGCCTTTGGCGTTTGCAAGGTTGTCAAAATAACCGCCCTCCAAATTTTCTTGCGGGCAAGCACAAGTTTGTAAAAGATCAAAGTATCAAAATTAAAAATTTCATTAAAATCACGTATAGAAATTAATCTTCATTGGAATTTACTAAACCAACAAACATGTTTGAAGCTTCAAACAGAAAAATTGATCAATTTGACTCTATGTCCAATTCAAATACTTTCTTGTGATTCATGTCACTATAAATGTAAAAAACGCCACACTAGTTAGTCCCTTTTTTGTATGAAAACATCTTCGTAGTTGCATCCAATGTTCTAAACTTCATTACTCATCAAGGATTTGTCTCAAACTTGAACTGTCACTCCCACGCAGTGTTTAATTGGGATTTTATGTTTGGTGCTAGTTTGGCGACTGTTATTTTTGGTTGGCTTTTTTCATTTATTTTTGGGTAAAGTCCATAAGCAATCTCTAGCTTTTTAGTGCAAAAAAACATCTAAAGCAAACAATTGTGGTGTGACATGTGAGAAAAGGGGGGGTGAAAGCATTCCCTTCATTAGTGAATTTTAACAAATCATATTTAGTGTTTTCATTAGTTCTGGTGTTAATTTCAAGCTACTCAAAAAAATAGCTTTTTGGCGATTTATCACCCCAAACAGAAACACTGCTCCCATGATAAGTGGGCAATTGATAAACGCCATCATAAAGTGACTAAATGACATACTTAGACTCACTAGTTTAGACCTCAAGAACTAGACTCAGCAAGTTGCTCTAAGGCTTTGGTAATCTAGACTTTTAGCCTCTAACTGTGCACTTGTGGTTGCCAGCCCTAAAGCCCTCATTTTGCGTATTATTCATATATTATACAATTGTATTGTTGTATATCCCATTGATGTAAATAGAAGAGAAAAATAACAAAAGGACCTAATAACATATAAATGTATGAAAAAATCAATTTTTAACATAACAAAACATGTTTACATGCATGAATCTTTTTGGTTTACACTATTGTTCAATAACCCTTTCTACAAGGTGCCCCAACTAGAGCCTTCACATACTAGTGCACTATCAATAAGAAAAAACAAAATTGAGACATTTTAGTGAATGCCAATACATTAATGTTATAAGAGTACCTTGTATAAATGGCTAGCCTAGAAAAAGGGCAAGGTGGCAACTTGAGACTCTCCATCATGGGCCCAAAACAAACTTTGATAGGTCTAGCCTTTTCAAATTTTGCCTCAAAGCATGGCCACTAAAGTAGCAACACCCATAACCATCAGTGTACCCATAACCATCAGTGTACCCATAACCATCAGTGTACCCATAACCATCACCTCTAAAATTTTGGAAAATTTGTGGAAGTGAATAGATGTAATTACAAGGATGTACAACATGTGAACATGAAACCTTAGTGTTGGTACTAGGTGCAATTGCAATTGGCTCTTTATAAACTCACAACTTATTCTCACAATATCCAAATAATACATTCAAAAGTGCAAAACTCATTATTTTTCTCTTGCTAACAAGATCCTATACTTTGCTAGATGTTTGTTAATAATCATCATGTTCAAAACCCTTAACTCCTAAAGGACCAAGTGTCCCTACGGGGGACAAATAACGTCATATTCGTTAATTTGGAAAAAAAAGTACAAAGTGGGACTATTGGTTTTTTTTTCTAAAGAACTCCAAATTCATTGAATTGGGAATCTGTTGATTGTTTTCCAATGAAATAAGATATATTTCTTCTAGAAAATGCTCATTTTGGACAGAAAGTTCATTAACTTCTGAAATTTTGGACAAAAGTTAGTTCATTAACTAGATTTTAGGTGACTTCCTTAATTGAATTAAGGTGGCTATTTTGGATTGAGGTGAGGTACAAAATGGTATCCATTGTTTTCCCACATTAACAAATATGATGTTTGGTGCTTTGTACAAGCAGACTAGCACATTGAATCATTGATATGGGCATAAGTAGTGTATATATGAATTGGACTGGTAGGTTAACCCATGAGCGCCCATGCCATTTTCACCAAAACCAAGATTTTGGGAGACCTACAACTTTGATGTATTCTATTTCAGTCAATCAAATGATCCACAAAAAGCAACCTTTGAAAATAGTAAAACATCTAATAGATGACATTTGTTATAATGAAAGTTTTCTAGTAAAATGAGAGTTAATTTACCCAAAATTCAAAAAAAATTAGGTCAATTTGACAAAAGGTTTTAGGTCAATTCAGCTCAAATCAAGGTGAATTGACATAAGACCTTTCATGTTTGACCTAAAATTGAAAGGTTTTATGTCAATTTAGCTTGATTTGAGCTAAAAACTCTCATTTTAATGAAAATTGGTGATTTTGGATAGAAATTGGTGATTTTGGTCAAAGCCAACATGTTTCTTTTTGAGAGGTCCCCATTCTCTCATTATAACAAATATGGTGTTAAATGGGATTTCGGGCATATACCAATGGCTAAATCACTTTGTGTGATTTTTGGAAACTTTTATGGACAATGGGGAATTCAAAGATTTGTGTGGGCATCTTTTCTTTTTTTTTAATTCTGACATTTATTGAAGAAGTTAAAATTGAATTTTTGAAAATTTTTGTTTGGCAAGCAGCCCAGAATCTTCTTTAAAAATTGTATTTTTTTTAACAAAAATTTGAGATTAGTTCTTTAGACTTACATATATGTGGGAAGCTTTGAATCATTCAGTTCTAATTGATGAGATGAAAGTTAGGAGAAGTACTTTTAGTTTGCGGGTAGGTGTGGAAAATCTCAAAACTATGCCTACCTGCAAACTAAAACTTCTCATAACTTTCATCTCATCAATTAGAATTGAATAATTCAAAGCTTCCCACCTATAAGTAAGTCTAAAGAACTAACCTCAAATTTTTGTTTTAAAAAAATACAATTTTTAAAGTTTTTGGGCTGCCCGCCAAACAAAAATTCTCATAAATTCATTTTTAATTTCTTCAGTAAATGTCAAAATGAGGAAAAATTAAATGCCCACTCAAATTTTTGAATTTCCCATTGTACATTAAAATTTCAATAAATTACACAAATTAGTTTAGTCATAAGTACATGCCCAAAATCCCATTTGTCTCTTACAAGGACAAGTGATCCTTTAGGGGTTAATTTGACGGTTATGGGTGCTGCTACCTTATAGGGCGATAATCGCTCTGGTAAAGGCCTCCACCGTGATTTAATAAGCAGCTGCATTAGGTGTTTATGCCTATGTTTTTAGGGAAAAAAAGTGGACGGAAGGAAATGTATACACAATGAATGCAATGATTGTACTTTGTTGTTTTTTAAAACAACTTATTGTAGTGCAATGGTAGAATTTTAAGATCTATTTATCCAATATGGTTCTATTTATATATACTTTTTGAAAGCACACACTATTTGCAATGATAGAATCTAGCATCCAATTGCATAGGGCTCTTTTTGTTTGGCAACATCAGTGGCTCATTGAAAACTTGTGTTTTTTCAATAGTTTTGAGTGGGTTGTATAACGATGTATTACACCAAACCCAATGTTTGCATAGGTTGCAATGATTACATACAATGCTAACATAAAATTTGGACCCTTAACTCTTTAGAGACCACCGAACCATATTTTGGTTCAGGAGAGTAGTTTTTGGTCTATACAATAAAATTGCTCAACAATTTGGAAAATGGTCTTGAAGAACGTTTGTGATCACAAGAATTTTGCATTCAACCCAAGAAACAATAATGGAATCAGATATGTTAGTTGATAACTAATGGTGTTTATACATCATGGTCTCAAAATATGTATCTATATTTGGTCAAAGATGGATCAAAGCAATAGCACAATACATCAAATATCCAAGAAGAATGCCACAATTCAATTGTGCAATCTTAAAAAATTTCAAATTGCTTAAAGAATACACTTGTATTGTTTCTCTATACAATAGTGGTACAATTGTAGTATTCTAGAATGCATTGAAATGCCACTATCATTTTATTTTATTATTAAACCATCCTACATTTACGGCCAATTCTTGATTGCTTTCACCAATCAAATTTTCCATAACAATTATCAAATTTCTTGTAGAATCGTTTTAGGGTAGCAAAAAACACGGGATTTTTTACCTTTTTTGTCCACTTAGCTACACCTTGTAATTGTTATTGTTGTTTATTTTGTGTGAAACTAGTCTTGTTGGAAAGGTGGGAAACCTTGCTTTCTAGAAATGTAAGGCTCTTCTCAATCAAAGTTTGCATGAAGAGTTAACATGCAAAACCACACAAGCTTGAAAAACTAGAGAGTTTCCATATACGGCTCACTCAATCATTATAATATTTCACCTCCAACGGTAGATCTAGCTAAAAATTCAATACATTACAACAAACAAGGTGTCCTTCACATTTGTACGGTTGGATTATTCAAATTGGGTTCACATTTGATTCAAATGCACATCTAATTTTATTGCCCCAATTTCTAGTGGATTTTAAGAAAGTGTGTGTGGTCTTTAAAGGGTTAAGGTAGGAGCGCCCCTCTCCACAGGTGTCCTCATCCCTGAGATCTATTGTGTTAGTGTCAATGACTAACATACTGTATATTAAAAATTGGTTATGGGTACTTAAGTGATGGTTGTGAGTGATAAAGTGATGATTGTAGGTGACTTGCATGACGATTTTGAATGCCCCATTGCATTGTTTTTAGCATCTCCTACACACTACTACGCAGTTTTAGTGACTTTGGACTTTGGACTTATTTTGTGAACAAACGCTTGCAATTGGAACTTTGAAATTGATGCCAATATTTTTAGTTTCCTCTAGCTAACTTACAAACGCCTTGATTTTACGCTTATGGGTGTTTAGGGTTTAGGGTTTGATGTGTTTTACAGTATGATCAACAAAACTTGATTTAAAAAAAACATGAAGTTTCAATGGGCCACTTGTTACCATATAAAGGGAGTATTATGCAATTATTTGGATCCTAGATTTTCTCAGTGTGACTTTCCAAAAAGTATAAAAAAAAAACGATGTGAGTATTGAGTAAGTAGATCTTGAAGTTCTGCCATTGTACCTACAATAAGTTGTTTTAAAATACATATACTAGACAAATATATCTCAAAGTACAATCATTCAATATAGTGTATATATAATTCCTGAAGTCCATCCTTTTCCCTACAAACTCGAGCACAAACTCCTACCGAAGTTTGCTGAGCCACGGTGGAGGCTTATGCCGTGGGGGTTTCACCGCCCCACGGTGGTGATGCTGTAACTGAGTAGCACCTTGAAAAAAAGAAGGCAAATTCAGACTCATTTTTAAAAAGACGAGATGAAAAGAACGTCCAATTTTGAAAAAGAATTCTTGTAAATAGTGACTCCCATTGGCCTCTCCAAATCCCCAATACCATGATAAACAATCTCGACTGTCACACCCCAAAAAAACAAGATGCAAGTTATGCAGATGGAATTTCTAATGTAATGAATGGACAATCTTTGGATATCCCCATTAGGGACTAGTCAAGTAACAGAATATCAGTGCGCTAGTTCTGAAGTCCTTACTTTTGGTTTCTGGGCTCTGGGAGGCTCTGTGGTGGAGAAGAATAAGCCTGAAGTAAGAATGTGGAGTTGGAACATGGCCTCTCCATTATGCCACTTGCTTAGAAACACGAGATTCAATTCACTCCCGGCTCCCCGTCTTGACATTTCTAAAAGTACATGAAGATCTGGTTGGGTGGCAACACATAAGAACAGCAACATTTCAGGTTGCAGTCAGAAAAGCTCGAAGGAGTATGCTTGAAAAACTGGACTAAAGATCTGCTCCAGATTTGCTAACTTTGGAATCCCTCAAAAACAGTATAATAATAAGCTAATGCTATGTTTCAAAATCCTCATACTTTGAACGAACATGACATGAGGAGCGGTTGTTATTAACTCACTTTTTGACGCCTTGGTGAGGTCCATAAGCCACTTTCTTCCTTTGGTGCCAATGTGCAGCTTGTAGGCTTATAGATTCTCTAGGTTCGAGATCCTTTGACTCAAAAATCATATGCCGGGTCCAGAGCTGAAGATCTCCTGTAAACTGCATGTTTGTAGTGATGTTGCGAACGCCACAAACTACTAAAAAAGTGGGGATACCGGGAGGCTACCAAGACGGTGGGCTGTTCAGAAATTAATGTATCAGCCCACCTCTACGATGCACGATGACTCTTGCTGCTGCGGCCATCAAAAAAAGCCCCAACGGCAAATAACCTCTGACAGATCGAAGCAATACGTTTATGTACATCGACGCTTTCCTGCTGCTTGATAACCTGGAATAAAGTTATCTTTCTTGGCAGAAGTTAGCTTCTTTGTCTCCAACGTTAACGTGAACCAAGAACGACGGACCTCAGGAATGACGATGCTGCCGCAAAGTTCTGCTGAATTGAGGCTGCATCAGCCGAGCATATAGCCCGCACTTGTTCATCAACTCATCGTGGCTGCCTTGGTCATCAACCTCCCCATCATGCAACATTGCAACTACGTCCACTCGCCGGAGCATGGCTAGTCTGTGAGCTATAACAACAGTAGTCCGATTACCCACAATCAGCTGATCAATAGCCTCATTGACCACCTTGCTTGACTCAGCCTCTAGTAATGACGTCGGCTCATCGATAAGTAAGAGAGGAGCATTTTTCAAAACTGTACGTGCAATGGCAATTCTTAGCCGCTGACCGGCTGTCAGTTGTATCCCCTGGTCTCCAATTATTGTGTCATAACCCTGTGATAAACTGCTGATAAAATGGTGAGCGTTCGCAATCCTGGAAGCTTCTTTGATTTCAGCTTCTGTCGCATTGTGTCGTCCGTAAATGATGTTGTTGCGAATTGATGTTGAGAAGAGCACAGGTTCTTGGGGCACTATCCCAATGTGGCTGCGTAGCCATCTTAAGTTGAAGTTCTTCAAATCATTCCCATCGAGCAATATTCTGCCGCCTGTGGGCTCATAGAATCTTACAAGCAGGGAAAGCACTGTGCTTTTACCAGAACCTGTGGTCCCTACAACAGCTACGGTCTGCCCTGCCTCCACTTTCAGGTTGAAATGTGTCAAAATGGGCACCTCTGGCCGAACCGGATATCTGCGGACGAGGTTCAAGCGGTAAGTCAAGGTTTCAAATGCCACTCCCATCATAAACCAGAGAGTTAAATGCACGCACTACGACTCTAAATCGACAAAAACGAATTAATTCAAAGATGTCTTACGATTCTCACCTGAATCCCACGTGACGAAACTCAATACGGCCAGCCACGAAGGGCGGTTTTAGACCCTCCTCTTCAGTTCCCATCGTCAAGCCCCGATCTAGAATATTAAACACTGGTGCAATCGATTTACGCCGCCTCATGATCACAGGCCCTAACCCAAAAGACTCAACTAGAACAAAGGTAGTGAAGGTGAACACGATGAATGCTTTAAGCAAATTTGGGAAACTTGTGTCCTGTTGTCTCCTGACGAGTAATGAAGCATAATATAGGACGAGCGCATTGCAAGCAAACAGAAAAAACTGAGCTGCACCATAGAGACACCCATATATTTGACCTCTAATGAGGCTTCTCCGTAGGGGCGTCTTCAGCTCGTTATGGAAAAGATCAAGAATTTTTGTACCACCGGAGAACGACATCACAGTGTGCATATTTGCAACTGCTTCCTCTAAGATCTGTCGGGCATCTTTATGGGCATCTCTCACATCTCCTGAAAATCCTGAATTCCACATTTGCTGCAAAGATACCAGGAAAGCTTGTTAGGTGCAAGACTGCGTTCACATAGGAATAACGCAATATCAACAGTTCTCCTGGCAAATATACAAATCCTGATTATCATTCTGCTTTATCGCATTGAAACTGGCATGATCTGGATTTCAACGGAGATTTCAATCTGCTGTACAACAGCCCCCCTTGAGACCAGCGCATGATCATAACGCTCAATGAACTATCATCCAGGAGGTTTAAAGAGAAAAACCTGTGTTATTGATGCAAAGACGAGTAGAGGTATTGTTGCAAGTGCAACAAGCCCGAATCGCCACTGTAGAACAAATGCCAGAGCAAGGGCAACGACAACAGCAGCGACGTCTTGAATAAACACAGATAACCGGTTGCTGAATGTAGCCTTCACATAGGCAGCATCATGGCCTAGGCGAATGGATAGCACTTCCGGAGAGTTTTCTTCCTTGTCAAACCAACCCACTTCATTGCGTAACATTGCTGTCAAAAGGCCAAAAAGAACACCAAAGAAAAAACACCGATTAGTCGCCCACCTTTGATGAATGATGAGGAATGATGCAAAAAGAAAAATTAGACTCTAATCTTGCAGCAAAGATTTCGAGGAAAGAGGAGTGAATAAATCTACAAACCAGGCCTTCCCAAAATCTAAAATCTTCATAAAGCCAGAGATATACAAGAAAAAAAACCAGGAGTTCAACAGGCAGTGTGACGCAAGGTGTGTAACTTCACACCACTAAAATGTAATCCTTCCCGAAGACCCTGAATTTTCTTTTGCGAGATTAAACTGAAATATAACATTGATCCAGTCACATTACGTACCTGAGAACATGAGCCGACGGACTCGTTCGGTCATCTTTTCTCCCATAATTCCGAAATAAAAGTGCTGCAGAAAGTTTGCTAAGATGGTGGCCAGAGCCAACCCCACAAGTATCGAACACCATTTGCTCAGCTCGTCACGCAACAAATTTTGACTTGAGTAATAATAAACCTCGGCGATTTGAACTAACAGAAAGGCAAAAAGAGGATTAAGAGACCCAAACAAGATAGCTCCCAAACTTCCTAAGAATGCACAGAACCACTCAGGTGAACTCAGCTTCGCAAGTTTCCAGAGCGATGGTATGCTTGTGCTAGTGCTTGTGCTTGTGCTTGTAGGTTCATACTCGTCGGTCTCAAAGTCCTTGTACTGAGAAGGAGATCTACTAAACGTCTTAGAATGTGATCGCTCATCTTCAGGATCAACTAAAAGAGGAGAAGCAGGAGACTCTGGACGGAAAGGTTCTGAGGTCTGTCGTTGCAAGTCGACTGGCGAAAGAGACTCGCTAAATGCATTCTCGAAGCTGTCTTGTCTCTTCACAGATTGTTCAGGTTTTACACTTTGCATCTCAACGCTACCGTTCTCGCTCTCTCTGGAAACGTGTACAAGGGGTAGGGTAAAACAAGAAGGTCGTGAATCAGCAGCGGCAAGATAGTCGGGTCGATCTCGGACACAACTTTGTCGCTTCAGGGACGGAGATTTCACCATGCGAGGAGACGGTGGCTTGCTATAGTTTGAAGGTATACAGTCTTGTGGTGGAGGAGGTACAAATAGTTTTGGAGGAGGTCTGGAGCCAATAAACAAGGACAATTAACGTCAGTACACAATGCAGTAAGATAAATATAAAAACTCGTCGCAAAAAAAGTAACTCAACTTCATCCAACTCCAGTTCTAATCTCAGCAAGCAGAAATCCTCAGTAAGATGCTCAGAAAATTGCGAAAACTATGCGATTAAATACATGAACAAGGAACTTAAATATCAAGACCGCACAAACATGAGGGCTTCATACCCATGTTTGTTAGGTGCTGTAACTTAATATTTCAAGTCCAACTTACCTCCTAGGTTGTTTGGCAGTTTCCTGTAGTCGAATCAAATCAATATAGGCACCATCTAGTCCCATCAACTCATCATGCGTTCCCATTTCAACCAGCTGCCCCTCATCGAGAACAGCAATCACATCAGCATTACGTACACTTGAAAGACGATGCGCTATTACTATTGATGATCTGCCCAGCATTAAAATATCTAAAGCCTGCTGAACGTTCTGCGCTGCCTCCATATCCAACGTGCCCGTTGCCTCATCAAGCAGGAGAATCCGAGGGTTCTTGAGAACCGCTCTAGCAATTGCTATTTTCACTTTTCTTTCTTCTGAAAGCCCAAGCCTGCTATCACCCACCTACAACATGGAACAACTGTATGAGAGACTGAAAAGAGTGTTTGAGTCTAACCGAGACAAGAAGTCGCTAAATAAAACATCAGCATTATAAAGGAGATTCTATATCCTCAGTAGGATCCCAACAGTCTCACAAACACAACTGGTCTGTAACCATTGAGAAAAGAACAGAGGTGTTTCAATCGCTTCTGAACTGCAATAGGAGATGTAAGCAACTAACGACGATAGTGCTTGCTACCTGTGTTTCATAGCCTTCTGGTAAGGAGCTGATGAACGTATGTGCATGTGCAATTTTTGCGGCCTCCTCAATTTCGTCGATACTAGCTTCACGACCATAGCAAATGTTCTCCATGATGCTTCCCTTAAAAAGAGCAGGCTCTTGACTTACTAGTCCCATTTGATTTCGGAGCCATTCCATCTTAAGATTTCTAATGTTTTCTCCGTCTAAAAGCACCTCACCTGCGATTATAAAAAGAAAATTAGACCGACAAACAACATCTTGAATATACAACTGGAGGAAGCAAAAGAAAGCCACCAAAACGATACAGTAGAGGCAATTCTTTCTCGTAAGATTTGACATTTCAAGGCAGTAAAAGGAAGGCGACATCATAACCAGCAGAATACAATGCCATTCCTTGCCTTCGTTAGCAAAGTATCTTTCCCTTATTGTTTGTAATATATCACAATTGCCGCAAACAAACAGATGCCCCTCCCACAAAGATAGTCAGTAGACATAAATATAGACATGTATCCTACCAACTTCGTTTGCGCCTCTAAATCGTTATTTAAACCATTGGGGTTGCACAAAGATTTCCTCGTTTACCATAATTGAAATGACTTCGCATACAAGTTTCCAAAATTGACGCATAACAGAAAGTATTAGAAATTACTGACCAAGTGTTGGATCATAGAAGCGCTCGATAAGGGCAATAATACTACTCTTCCCAGATCCATTGCTGCCTGCGAGTGCCAGAGTTTTCCTCGCAGGAAGAGAAAGATAAAGCCCACTAAGTACAGGAACATCTGGTCGTGACGGATAGCTGAAATAGACATTTCGAAGCTCAATATTTCCTTGAACATCAACTAACATGCCTTCTCCTTCAACATCAATGCCATTTGCCATAGGCTTTGAAATGAAAGTTGCAAAGAGCCTATGTGCAGCAATCTGACCCTGCTCAAAGACCTGGAAATTTGTGGCCGACTGATTCAAACCTCTGTGTCAAAGAAAACAGAAAATGAGAGTGTTTCGAATGCCTGTGAACTTCAATTAGTAGTGCTGACACTGGCGAATCTCCAACACTAAGCGTAGAATACCAAAAGGTCCTGATTAAAAGACGCAACTATGATGACCAGTTATACTAAGTAACTGGGGAACCAGATAATAGGTTGTGACTTGAGTGACGTAGTGCAAGTCTAGGAGAATTGACCTTCACTACTTTTAACGTACTTGGTGAAATGCCACCCAGAAGGTTATTAAGATTTATAAGGCATCATTCATGACGAGAGGGGAGTAACAACTTACATTCCACTTAGTATAATGGCAAAGAGAGCCACAAAAACTTGACCACCGTCGACTTTGCCAGACACAATGAGATAATGCCCGACCCACAGCTGCAACGCACATGAACAGATAGCAATTCCGTAGATAAAACCTAGTCCGAGACCTTGCACCAGGCTAATCCGCACCCCATGTTGCAATGTGGGCTGCAATGCACTGGCAAATGCATATTTCACAACTGTTTCATTGGCAAATGCGTAAACTGTCCGTATATACAGTAGTGCCTGCAGTCAGATGTACAAACGAGCTTGTTAGCATATCCCGATTCGTGTTTATTCCAAACTCTCTACACAGGAAATTATAAACTACATTCATAATTTTTTTTTAAATTATAAAATATTACAACAGTGGATGATGAGGACCTATTTTACATGCTATCTCGAGGGATCATAGCACGAGAAATTTAGATTAAATAAAAACAGCTATACCAATTGCACTCAGAACACAGCAACAAACCCTACTTAATTATTCATGATATAGTTACACTACTTGTGGATATACTGACAACTGCCATGCAGAGCATTTAAAAAAAGAGATCAAAGAAGAACAAACCTGCTCAGCAATGCTCGAAGCCTCAGAGTAGGAGTCATGGACGTGCTCTGCAAGCCGGGTAAGAGCAATATTGGATACAACACCAGCGGCTACTATAAAGGGCCCAGTGGCAAGTGTTAGCAGGGAAATTTGCCAACAGCTAAAGAATCCAATGGTGATGCTACCCACACAGGTTGCCATGTTGTGAATATAGTTACCCACCTGTCATTGTCAATAAATTTCCTTAATGAGAAACACTGCATGCTAGACACCGTGAAGACTGCCAACCCATGACAAAGGAGTTTGTGAAAACCGTAAGAAAGTTACTTGCCATAACCCTTAACAATCTAAGGCTGCCCTTACCCTAAAAATGTTTCAAAGTGCACCTCTCTAGGAATTATTAACTAAAAATACAAGAACTGCTTGAGAAAGCGCACCATAAGCAGTAATCGGAGGCTTAAATTGACAATCAATGTACCAAACAGAGACGAAGGTCTAATGTGCAACACGGCTTTCACATTCAATTGCCAAGATAAGCCCGACAAAACCCTTGCAACAAATATATCAACTTTCAGGAATCTTTGCCAAAAAACAAGTCTTACCTTCTCACTAAGAGCAGAATGTACAGAGAGGATATCATTTGAAATCTGGCTCACGTAAGGAACATTCCCTGCCAAGTTATCGAAATAAACTAGATCTTGTTTCAGTAACGTCTGTACACCTTTGGAGCGAATGGCTGCTGTTTGTCTCTCTCCAGTGTAGAGCCAACACGCTACCTCTGCCAGACAGACCATTGTAAAGTTAGAAACTCTAAACTCTTGAAAATCATAGCGAAGGATAATGACAACTTCCGACCCTAGGTTAGGTAAAGATCCTGAATCAGAGCAATTCTTAACAACATCGTCGATTAAACTGAGTCGTCATCTCGTGCCAAACACATCAGGCATCTACATGAACTTGAAACATTTGATTCCTGGAATGCGCTCAAGATAGCAATATCCACATTATGGTCCTTTCCTACATCAGATCTTGTAGTTTCCTAATGATTGTCATCTGAACGATCAGCTCACGACAACTACAAGAGCTACGTCGCTTTAAACTGCTTCAGGAATAATTTTTCACTTCTTTGCACACCGTCACACAAGAAGATAGTGCTGAGAAATGTACCCATCCAACTCGCAACAAGCACCGCCGCAGCAATATAAACAATGTCCAGAGTAAGCTGCAGCCAAAAAGACGGGTCAAATATCTTTGCAAGGTGCAGTTGCTTTCATGGATATTAACATGTACAAAATATCATCAGCTCAAATAAGCCAATTGCGAATTGAATAATCACTGCGGAGCATACACGTTGTTCGAAACCAGCCCAACAAGTTACTGAATTCTATCTAACGTCAAGAATCAGTGCAGGAACCTTCTGTGTGCCTTCCTTCTATAGGGGTTTTGATGAGCTACCGATAAGGCAACATGTATGTGAGTAAGATCGATGAGAAATTATTTACCTTCAAAATCTGATCAGATAGGTCCTTCGACAAACTCGAAGAAAGTGATGAATTGGGACTTGAAATAATATCCTGCTGGTAACGTCCAAACATATCAATAATTCTGCCCAAGACATACAGGTACAATGGCAAAGCAGCGCCATGAACTGCAGCCGCAATACTTCCCAATGTCATAAGGGTCCAATCCAGCGTGTCGGCATATGCGAAAAGCCGAAAGAAAGGAACTGATGGAGGAGGCATGTCCTCCGCCTCTTGCTCGTCGTCCCCTGACATAGCGTCTACCTGTAATGCGATGCTTTGTGGTTAGACCCCACGGCGATCCAAGTCAATGCTCAAGAAGTACACGCCAACAGAAATTACCGGCATTCTGAAGAACAGTACACACTATTATATACCACCTACGATTTCTGAAGGGATGAAGGAAAGACAACTATGGCTTCGTATCAGATTCGTTCTAAGCTTCAAGCTCTGACTAATTACATCCAGAACTGAAGTGTATCAAAGAACATCCTCTGTATTATCCAATTCTTCAGCTATTGAACTTGCCAGAATAGGAGGACCGCAAAAGAATTAGGATATTGATAGCAAAGGCCAAATAGTCTAAGGTTTGCAGCTCGGGATAAACACAAGTCCTATGATTCTAGCAAAGCTATAGTATTTCATCTATAAGATTAAACTGAATTTCTGAAAGTCGTCTATAAACGAAGAAATAAAGAACCACGGATTGGATTTCACCTGCTCACGCGTCTCAAGAATGCCATCCAGATACGGGTACGGAGAGGGTGACTCCGGTGGCTCTGAAACTTCAGACACTGGAGTCAGTGGCTGGATGTGCGGGGGCGACATCCCAAACAGGGTCCTGGAGAGATTCATTATGCCCTACTTCCGCAACAACTTTCCAGCTCAAGGTTTAAACCCTCTTACATGCCCTAGAAAAGCACATTTGATCCTCTGAGTTGCCGTAGAAAGATAGCTTTCCGTAATCGAAACAGATTTTGCAAGCTGCAAAATTCAACTCTCCGTTGTGACCTGAGAAAGGTTTATACAGGATCAGTTTCCTCGCCATCATCCTCCGTGGCACGCAACCAATCTCTTGCTCACTAATAAAACTAACTCCACCTATCCGCAAATAGTATCCGCTCCCTAATTGACGTCCTCCTCCTTAGGACTCTTTTCCTTCTATTGCACGCAAGTCTCTTAATGCTCAAGTTTTTCCAGCATGCTTCATGTATTCGTGGCCTTAAGTGACGACGCCTGAACACTTCGCTTTGATAGCTCAATCTTCCTAGTTCGTGATGAAAAAAACATGAACATGCTTGTGACAAAATTGTAAGAAACACCGCGCCGTAACTTAAATGGTCCTCAATCCCTACCAAGAGGAAAAGGCTTGTTCAGAACTAACGTCCTTCACTCGAAACTAATATACATATCACACTTCTCCAATAGCGTCCCTGCATGCAGGCCCTTCGTCCAACGCTTTTTCTTCGGGATAAACGTCAAGCACGCCAGCGGGCTTACATATATAAATTTCGCTATTATCTAATATTGTTTTAATAACTCAATCATAAGCCACAGCATTTATACGTCTCTTTCACTTCCTCCGTCAAGCTCTCGCCCGCTTCGATGCTTCAACAATCTCACAAACTATCTAAACCTGCTAAAAGCAAGTATTTCCTCTTCTCGCACTCCGCTTTACTTTCGACGAGCTTGCGAGCGAAACATGCCTCCCGCGCTCCAAGTCAAAGCCCGATGCTCCTAATCAAAGAGCTCCATCCTCCTGCTTCCTCCAATCCCGCCCTTCGTCCAATGATTTTTCTTCGGGACAATCGTCAAGCACGCCAGCGGACTTACATATACAAATTTCGCTTATCTAATATTGTTTCAATAACTCAATCATAAGCCACAGCATTTATACGTCTCTTTCACTTTCCCCGTGCAGCTCTCGCCCGCTTCGATGCTCCAATCTCACAAACTATCTAAACCTGCTAAAAGGAAATATTTCCTCTTCTCGCACCTACTTCCTTTTCCTTTAGACGAGCTTGCGAGCGGAACACGC
Organism: Ulota crispa; assembly: GCA_963920765.1. Taxonomy (NCBI): domain Eukaryota; kingdom Viridiplantae; phylum Streptophyta; class Bryopsida; order Orthotrichales; family Orthotrichaceae; genus Ulota; species Ulota crispa. Next base: position 22,983,440 of record OY987246.1, on the reverse strand, counting down.
CTCCCGCGCACCAAATCAAAGCCCGGAGCTCCTAATCAAAGAGCTCCGTCCTCCTGCCCTTCGTCCAATGATTTTTCTTCGGGATTATCGTCAAGCACGCCAGCGGGCTTACATGTAAAAATTTGCTTATCTAATATTGTTTCGATAACTCAATCATAAGCCACAGCATTTATACGTCTCTTTCACTTCCCCCGTGCAGCTCTCGCCCGCTTCGATGCTTCAACAATCTCACAAACTATCTAAACCTGCTAAAAGAAATTATTTCCTCTTCTCGCACTCCGTTTTACTTTCGACGAGCTTGCGAGCGAAACATGCCTCCCGCGCTCCAAATTAAAGCCTGAAGCTCCTAATCAAAGAGCTCCGTCCTCCTGCTTCCTCCAATCCCGCTCTCTCTCCTCTCTGACAACATCGGACCAGCTATAGCTTCGCTTAAACCAAACCTTTTGCCTCCTCTATAGCCTCACTGCACCTCACTTCCTGCAAAGCAAACGATTAAGCTTATTTCTCTCCAGAAATACGACCCGAACTTTGCCAAATCGCCACCGAAAAAGTCCGCCAGCATCTCTCCCGAATCCTATCCCGTCCGTGAACAAGCTTCCTCGGCTCCGACACGCACATTTTGGACCACGCAACGTCGATCGCACGCTTTCAGGTCACTCCTGGCGCTTCGTCACTACAGCTACCAGTCCTCTCAAGCCATCGCCATCTTCTTCCCCCTGACAAAACTCACCCTGGTCAGCTCTCCGCCCAGAAGTCGCCGTCCAGGACTTATACTATCATATCTACCGACCGTCGGTCTCCCTGGTCAGTTCTCCGTCCAAAAGTCGCCGTCCAGGACTATATCTACCGACCGTCGGTCTTGCTAGAGTTTGCGTAAAACTGATACGTCGTCCAAATTGAGGCGCCCCTGTGACTTATGACACCCCCGTAAGAACGGGAACGACGACTATTGGACGGGAAAAAATTGTGTCTGACCGAAAGTCGTGTTTGCCAGCCTTGACCCGTTCTCCTGGAGTTCCCAACGATGCGAACTTTATAAGAAACTTATTAAAAGGTCAACGACTGTGTGAAGACTCGGAATATTTTTCGCTTTCCAGGGGAGGCCACGCAACTAACGGACAGAAAATATAAAGACCTCTAGGCGCCGTCCAAGGGTTCGGAGGGTTTCTTATGGTGTCATGCATCGGTCGGAGCTTCCGTCCATTGGTCGCTACCGTACTATCGGTAGTTTAGGGCTTTGGCTCTGCGATCTTGCTCATTCAGTTTTCTTGGACGTACGGTGGTCAAAAAGTATGAGTGCCCTGTCGACGACCACGGCAGGAAGTTTTATTCAAATTTTAAGAGTGCTTAATTTGGCATTATTTCAGGTGATCGACCAGCGGTAGGGAAATTGAGAGCAATTATCCACTATAGCTCCATTTTCACTGTACCAAGGCAGGAGTGAATTCCGAAGGTAATCTTTTTTGGCTGGCGCTAGATGGCATGCCGTTTTGGCTGGGGTTAGATGGCATGCCGTTTTGGCTGGGGTTAGATGGCATGCAGTTTTGGCTGGGGCTAGATGGCATGCAGTTTTGGTTGGGGCCGGTGCTTGATACCCTGCCCAGCCCCAACCCCCGAACCATTTTCTCTCTCCTCTTGAACTCTCAACTTTAACCTTCACTTTTCAAAATTTGCGTTTGAGCCCCTTCACTTGCTATTGTACTTCTTGAAACTTGGTTAGTAACTAGTTCATGAGTACATTAGTGAAAGAACCAGTTACTAACCAAGTTTCAAGGAGCACAATAGCAAGTGAAGGGGCTCAAACGCAAGTTTTGAAAAATGAAGGTTAGAGTTGAGAGTTCAAGAGGAGAGAGAAAATGGTTCGGGCAGGGGCTGGGCAGGGGCTAGGCAGGGTTTCAGGTGCGGGCCCTAGACAAAACGGCATGCCATCTAGCTCCAGCCATCTTTTTTTTATGGTTGGTTGAATTTGAGTAATTATAGAAACAAGTACTGTATGCCTTGGCATTGTCTCTCTCCTAATTTATGGTGACTTTTTTATAACTTTTTGCTCTTTCTTTTTCTACCTCTTACCCTCCTTCCCCTTTTTGATGTTCAGTTTTTGGGAAACAAAAGAGACACCACATTTTGAGTGACAAACAAACACCCAATACTTGACACCTAATGCTTTATGATAAAGAATTTTGAATTTTTGATGTTCATAGAGAATTTGGACTTTTGATCTTAGTAGAGAATCTTATCTTCTAATCTTCTAACCTAATTTTCTAATCTAATCTCATCTCATCTAATTTCATCTCATCTAATCTCATATATATAAAAGAATCCCATTTTGGATGAAAATGAGAGAGTTTTGGTGCAACTATAGGTTGCATTCCATGCATGTAGCAATAAATAGTAGTTTAACAAGTATATACCTAAAAATAGAGTGGAGGTAGTTTAACAAGTAAAGTAGAGCCGAAGCTTGACTAAAGTAAAATTTGGATGTCCATTGAAAAATAGAGATAGATTAGAATACAAGTTAAACAAAAGTGAACGGTACAAGTTTAACCACAAGTGGCATGAGGAGATGGCATGGGGGTCATGGGGGTGTGAAGGCGTGGGGCCATGGATTGCATGGGATCATGGGGGGTACATTTTGTGATAAGATTGCTATTGCACAATTTGTTTATTGCAAGGATATTTTTGTTGCCTCCATTGGTACAACGGGTATGTAAACTAGTCTATTGCTATAAATGATAGAGTGCAACTTTTTCCTATATATAGAAAAATACAACCAAGAATAGAATACACAACTAAGAATATAGATTGGCTAAGAGAGAGTGTCATGGTGTAACTTCTAGTGACCTATTTGTCATTTTACAAAGGACACTACAAGAAAATCATGGTTGAATCTACAAAAAGTTGACAAAAATTGTGACCTAATCTACATTATATTGTAGATTAGGTCACAATTTTTGTCAACTTTTTGTAAATTCAACCACGTTTTTCTTGTAGTGGGAGAAATGGGTACATACATAGGGTGGGGAGAGGGGTACATGCATATTGTGGTTTAAACTCAAGCTTAGACTTTGAATCAAGTTAGTGGCATTTGTGAGTTAACCAATCACTCACGGTTTAAATTTTTAAATTGGCCACATTTTGTAATGAGATTGCTAACCCAAAATTTTCTTATTACAAGAACACTCCTATTGCCTTCTTGGTACAACGGGCACCTTCACTTGTACTTATATAAAAGAATACATGAGCGTTTTGATTGGCTATGAGAGTATTGTGGTGCAATTGTTAGTGACATGTTGTTAACTTCTAGTGAAGTGGCTCAATCTAATTGGTTAAAAAAGAATGTTATGGTGCAACTTCTAGTGATCTGTCATACTTTATTGTTAAACACCACATGACAAAGGGTTATATACATAAAGTAGTTTATGTTGAGCCTTTTTAGCAAAAGAACAACAGATGAGAGGGATACATTCTTAAAGTGGTTTACATTGAGTCCTTTTAGCAAAGGACCAATAGAGGGGAGAAGATACATGCGTAAAGTGGTTTACACTAAGTCCTTCTAATCAAGAACCAATAGGGGAGAGAGGAATACATGCATAAAATGATTTACACTAAGATTTTACTTTGAATCAAGTTGTTGCCTCCGTTGGTACAATGGATACCTAAACTTGTATTGAAAATCAAGTGACATATATTTGGGGCTTTATAATATAGATGTTTTAGTGCTTGAGTTGCAATTTGGTTATAATTGCAATTAGATATACCCTTTGGGGAAAATAATCCTACATGTAAACATGCCCCAAGTTTTAAATTTATATTCTAAGCCTCAAGGTCAATCACAAATAAGTCCAAATAATAGTTCATTTTGAATTTGAATTGTTGCAACAATTTTTCATTTAGCTAATTTCAAAACAAGGCAAGATTACATTTGTATATGCAAACTTAAAGTCTTTTAGAAGCTTTGTTTTTCTTATAGTGTTAATACAACTTCAAGTTCTTGGCCAACTCTGTACTCTTCCCATATTTTACAATGACTCCATATACATGAGCTTTTTGTGTCCTAGTGGGTGTGTCTAATTTCAACCAATTTTTGTATGGATTTGAACAAAATTCACCTAAAAATAGGATTATCTTATAGTTATGCAACTATTGGGTGAAATTGTAAAATTAAGTCAATGTGCATAGGAACATGTACATGAATAGAAATCAATAATAAAGGCAAGTAGTACGCCGTATGAATATGTTTGGAGATCATGTGAGTAACTAAATTCATTATAAGTTGGTATTTCTCTAAACATTTGATTGGATTTAATTACACAGTTTCAAAGCACAAAATGCTATAATTCCCATCAATTGCCTCAAAAGCTCTCAAATTTTTGATGATTACTTGCGAAGGATTAGAAGCCATTTGCTTATTTTTAGTATCAAATACAAAAAGTTAAAAAATGTGAACTCTATTGTTAAAAGATTAAGATACCTAAAATCTCTTTTAATCTAAAAGTCAACATCTTTTTGGAGCCTAATAAAATTCTATCTTGCCACCCATTTATTGAATTTCTAAAAGTAGCTTCAACAAATTTCACTAAATAATTATGACAATGATTTATAATACAATTTAATGTCTTTAAAACAAGATTTTATACACTTACAATTTCAAAAATTGGATCCAACAAGAATAGAAGCTTATTCTCTTGTTGGAGAATTGTTGCTAAATTTAGTTAAATATTCTTGTTCCAATAAACAATGTTTTATTAGAATATCAACATTGTAGAAGGGATATGAAAATTCATTGGCTCTATATGGTGATCCTCTTTGTTGGTTTTATTTTGTGATTTTTTCAATATTTGTAGTTGTGTTGTGGCTTCATACTTTTGGCATAGAGGCCTTATGACTTAAGAAAAAAAAGGTCCCTTTCTTTTTCCACTACATTGAATGCTTAAGGTCATTTTTATGTTGTCTTTTAGGCCGATTTTTGGTCAAATGGTCCCAAGTTTGATGACCACCACTCCTTGTGTACATTGGCTTAAGGCCATATTTGTTAATTTGAGAAGAAATGTCCATTTTGGGACACTAGAAGAAAAATGGGATTTTTCAACTGCATTTTGCCAACTACAGTACAATTAAGCCGTGAAACCACTGCAAAACAATTGCAAAATCACATGGCAACTCACTAAAGCAGTTGACAACCCAATTATAATGTAGTTGTACACACAACTACAAAAAACATCTATACAACTGTTGAGGACAAAAAATCCTGTCATCATCAATTTACAATTTAATCATGGATGCTTTCTATTCATATGGACTCCAGTAACCAGTTAAGTACCACCGCAGTTGTTTTTGAGTAGTTTAAGCAACTGCTGTACTACTAAAAAACAACTCCATTGCAACTAATGCAGTTGTTCTTACGACTGCTTTTTTAATCTGCTTCATTAACATTTGAGGTTGCCTTTCTTTTGCTTTGGGCAACTAACTTTGTTCAAATACTTCTAGTTGAGTTTTAATGTGAATGCATATTGTAGTTGTTGTTGTATGGCAATTGCAAGCTAGTTGTTTCTGGGATTAGGTGTTACTACAAATCAACAGAAAAACAACTGCACTTGCTACATATTTATTTTTAATTTGTTCTTGAATTTCCATCATTACACACGTTCCTTGAGATCCTTGTTGAGCCTTGGAGACTGTCAGGTTTAGAAACTATTTTCAAATTTCATTGTAAGAATATGGCTACTTTTTTATAGTCAAAACGCAGTTGTATTACAGTTGTTTCTGGGTTGGGAACAACTGCTGTACAACTATATATCGACTGAAAAACAACTCACTCCTTCTTTTCTTTCCCCACAATTTGTTTCTTTAAGACTTAACATATGGTTCCCTTTTTTTACTCTCTCATTTCACTTGATCTGTTGCTACTATCCTTCATAGTCTTGCTATCAACTCATTTAGCTATTGCAGCTGTGCTATTGTTGAGAAGTAGTTGAGTAGTAGTTGACTGTAGTCAGCCTTGAGTCGTTAGTGGATTTAATGTTTAGGTTGTTTTATAGTCGCATGCTAGTTACTTCTATTGAATAAACAACTAATTAGCTACTGCGTATCCATGCAGTTGCATTTTCAATGTACAGTTGTTTTTTTTAGGATACAACTACCTGACAACTGCAATCAATTTATTTATAACAACAAGTAAGAATTAAACTTTATTTGTGCAATGCAAGTTGATAGTTCAAAGTTCAAAAAATGATTGCGGTTTGTGATTTGTGCAAAACAAAACAAAATCTCAGAATGTCATTCTGCTGCATTGATACACAACGTTTCCAAAAGAATCTTGTACAATCTACTTTGACCTTTGTCAATACAACAGGTCTTTACAACAATTCTTCCCAATCATTGTTGGAGGCATCTCATTCACCTAATCCCCTCCAAACCTTAAATTTGAGTTCTTTATCGTGATCACTCGGTTGCTTCTTCATAGTTCTCAATAGGCACTTCCTCCTCCCTTTGCACACACAACAAGGTTAGTGGAAGTGTTTTATGTGAAAGAGCAATGCTCTTTTTATTTCTCTAGTCCACTACATTAATTTTGTCCCTTAAGCATACCCTAGGCGCATTAAGAATGGCAGCTCATAGACTTTTCTGTTCTACTTTCACATAGAAATAGACCAACAATTATTGAATTTGTATTCAATTCAAACTTAGAGTGTTGCTGGCTTTGATCTGTAGAATACAACTGTAGTGTGACTATAAAACAACTCATACATCACTACAATATGACCTGTCAAATATAACTAACTGCGTAACATTTGACATACAACTACTATACAATTGACAAATGTATGGCAATAATAAAAATGATTGTTATACAACTCAAGAAGTCAGTTGTTCTTGAACTCTAGATATTTGAGACATTTTACTTGTTTTTATTATTTTTCCCCTACTACTAAGCAAATTTGAGTAATCAATAGCAACATAATTTTGAATAGGTGTCTCTCTCTTCTATAGTTCCTCTACTATTTGTACTCTTCTTTTGGTGGAATCTGCATGCTCATTCTTGCTTGTGTCAAATGAAGGATCTAGATTTAATCTCTACACTTGTAATCAATTCAGCAATTGAAAACTACAAGTACACTAGAGAAGGAGAGAACATACTTACAAATTACTCAAGGATGCAAGAGTTCTTGAGCTTGCTTCTAAATTCATGCCATTGCAAGTCGTAAGTGGGGAATTGTGACCAATTTTGTTTTTTTTTTAATGTAGTTCATGTCACAATCCTTGCTGCCATGTACTAACTAAGAAATAAATACTAAAGTGCTAGACGACATCAGTTGTATTTGAGTCATGTAGTTGTTTTTTAGAGATGTTTTAGTCGTTTTTTGTTGCCACCATGCAATACCTAAGCAATAAATGCTATAGCATTGCTACACGGCTTAAGTTGTATCTTAGAGGGGTAGTCATTTTTCAGTTGTTCTTGAGTGGTGATTCAGTTGTTTTTTAGTTAGCTTGTAGTTGTATCATAATTGTATTAGTCAACGCCCAAACCCTGACTTCTTCAAGGTGACGTAGTCCATATCTCATTTTATACTTGGTCCACAAGAGCTATGGTATTTGGAAATCTTTAGAGAGAGGTTGAATTGCATCATTGAGGTTATGTTGTTTGGTAGTGAGCTTTGGTGTTCATTTGTGGTGTGTACGAGTGCTTAGAAGGGATTGATTTGCATCATTGAACCTAGGTTACTTGGTATTGAGCTTTGGTTTTAACTTGTGGCATGTAAGAAGGTTTAGAGGTGGCTGATTTGCATTAGTGAAGTTAGTTTGTTTAACATTGAGCTTTGGTATTGATTTAAGGATGATTAGAGACGTTTAGAAGGGTCAATTTGCTTCATTGAAGGTAAGTTGCTTGCCATTGAGCTTTGATGTTAATATTAGGGTTTTTAGAAGAGTGTAGAAGGGCTGATTTTTTTAGTAAAAGTTAGGTTGTTTTGCATTAAGCTTTGTTGTTGCTTGTAGGGTGTTTAGAGGCGTTTAGAATGGTTGATTTTTATATTAGAGGTTAGGTTGTTTTGCATTGAGCTTTGTTGTTACATTTAGGGTGTTTAGAGGAGTTCCAAAGAACCAATTTTCTTCATTGAAGGTAAGTTGCTTGCCATTGAGCTTTGATGTTAATATTAGGGTTTTTAGAAGAGTGTAGAAGGTCTGATTTTTGTAGTAGAAGTTAGGTTGTTTTGCATTAAGTTTTGTTGTTGCTTTTAGGGAGTTTAAAAGAGTTCCAAAGAGCCAATTTGCTTCATTGAAGATAAGTTGCTTGCCATTGAGTTTTGAAGTTGATTTTAGGATTTTTAGAGGTGTTTAGAAGGGCTCATTTCTATAGTTGAAGTTTGGTTGTTTAACATTGAGATTTGGTGTTCCTTTTATGGTCTTTAGAGGAGTTAGAAGTGCTTATATGTATCATTGAAGTTAGGTTGCTTGTCATTGGTTTTTGATGTTTAGATATGATTGTTGTAGCGGTTTAGAAGGACTAAAGATCGACACTTATAAGAAGGTGAAGCACGCGGAGATTGGCCGCATATTATGTATTGCCCGAAACTATACTATAATGTAATCATGTAGCAGTAGAGAAGCCCAGTGTGCAACAACATTGCAACTGGCCCTTGTATTAGGTATTTTGCCCTATTCATGTACAACTGAATCCCTATTGCATTATACTATTTAATCACTAATGCGCGACTCATGTACAACTTCTTTGCCACTACTGTGCAATTAGATTATAATTTTGTAGCAAGTGCATTATAACCCAATGATGACTAGAATGAGTCGTATTTATGACTAGCTTGCAACTTTGTTGCAACTAGAATGCAACTAAATTATAACAAGAATGCAACTAAAATACAACTTTGTCCCTACTAGGTGAGAACTGCGGTGCAACTGATTAGTGATAACAGAGTCACTGAAGCCACTGAGATACAACTGTCTTGCAACTGCATAGTTGGCAACTTGGCATGTAAGTTGTGAGGTCAACTTAGTTACAACTAAATTGCAACTATCACTACCAATCTACTGTACACTGCAGTTGTACTACAGTACCAAAAAAGAGTGAAGAGTCACTTATGTCCTGAACTTGACTATAAATTGACTGTATGACAATTTAAAAATGACTAATGTTCAATTGAATTTATAGGTGAACCATTTTTCTACTAAAATAATATAAGCAATTGCAGAGCGACTACTTTACTACTAAATTACAACTGCTTTACGACTGCAAGGGACATGTGTCATTGTGGAGTATCAATTTCACATTTCATGAAATTGCCTAAATTTGACCAGAACCTCTATAAATATGACAAGTGGCACTTGGTCATTTGTGTGTCAAATGGGCATTAACGGAGACATTGGGATTAGAAAGAAAGATGTCTTTTGACAAAGAAGAAAGAAGGGCAGAGGGGGCAGGTTATTACCAAAATTTAGGAGGGGCAATAGATGAAAAGGTCGCAATTGTTTTTGAGTAGATGGCAAATGTGACAAGTTCACTATCACTAGCATGCAACTGTGGTCGACTAAAGTACAACTGCAACCCATCTAGTTGTACATGAGTAGTTTCATGCCATAAACCACTAAAATGCAGTCGTTAATTGCAATCATTTTTCCCCCTTTTTTACTAGTAGGAATAAACTAGGTTTAAGGTGATCACCTTAAACCAAGCTCTAGGTTTCATCAACGTTTTTCTTGGTACATGTGCCCTCACCCGAGAGAAGGAATTTGCAAGGGACAAAATCTCAGTGGCTCATACCAAATCTGATACCTTCAAATCTGGTGTTTAAACGGTTTAAAGAGAAACACTCGGTTTAAGGTGAATTACAACTTGGGAATTTAGTTTTCCCAATTTAATGAATATGGCATAGTATGCTCTTTGGCTTACAAAACGTCTACATCTTATTGAACATTTACTGGAGAATGCTAAATCATGAGCAGGAATCCATGAGCTGTGGGCCTAGAGTTATATAAAAATATTGAATTTCACCTATTAATGTGTACATGAGGCCTTATAATTGTGCATTATAAATGTTCATCTCTTGAAAAATTTGTTGTTTTGTAAGTTTTCTCATTAATTTTGACTCAAATTTGATTCCAACTTACAAAATCTTGACTCACCACTCATGTACTCACTATTTTACGCTCACAAAACAGCATTGTCCAACATTTACTTACATAAAGTCAAGCATAAAGTGAGATCACGTAGGAGCACTTCAGGCTATGTCCCATATTCTAATTTGTCACCAATTTCCAACTTTGTTAAGTTGTCAAGGGCAAAAGGAAACACCCAAAATGCATGAATACTCCTACAAAAAAAATCGAAGTACAAAAATCGTTCCTAAATTGAGTTTCTAATTCTGCTAAACCCAATTATAAGAGCAGTATCCTACTTCCTTGGCTCCAAAATTTTCAAAAATATTTCCATATAGGCATTTTCAACTAAATCAAAATCTTGGACCATTAATTGAAACTGTAAATCCCAATTTTACAATCTCTTCCCTACTCTGAGTGTACAACATGATGACCACATCCAAACCAAGTTTTTTTTTTTCAAAATATTGAGTTCACCTATTTGAATGTTTTTTTTCACGATCATTTGTTTTCCTTTACAAAAAAATAGTATTGTTTCTAAGAGAAAAAATATTGTCATCTTCTACTTTTTTTAAAGTGTTGTCAGACAAACTTGTTGTTTATCGACCATAATTAAAATTTGAAAATTTAATGGGACTTGGGATATAGTGTGAACCGCACCCAAAGATGTAGAGCTACATCTAGAGCTGTATTGAATACTGCAGTACTGAAAAGTATCTGATAGCCAGGTACTGGAGTAGGTACTTAATGTATAGTACTGTATTTTCATTTAGTGGAATAAGTACCAATTTTAAGTCACGAAACTATAAAAATACAAAATATTGTAAATGTAAATGTGTATATTTATCACACATTGGGATACGGTTATAATGACACTCAGTGTTTGTCCTTCCCACTTTTGACTACTGTAGTAATAGAAAAAATGACTAATCAAAGGTGGCAAATTGCCCCTTTTTTTTGGTTCTGGCAGAAAGCCAGATTGGCTACGTTATATTTTGAACAGTTGTCCACTTGGAGAGTACTTCATATCCATCAATAAATTGTTGTGGCAATAGTGGATTGTAGATATGGTGAATCTAGCATAGTGTGTTAAAAATTAGTGAAAATTTCTGGCACTATGGGAATCTTTTTTGTGCTAAAGTGGCTATATTGCTCAAAATTGTTGAGTTCTCCAAGCATTAGAGATAATTAGATTCAAGGAAAAAGGGTAAAATTGCTAAAAAGAATGGTGTCATTTAGCACTTGGTAGATTTTTTGTAAGAAAATGGACAATGCAGTTCATATTTGCACATGTTAGAATATTTAAAAATACAAAATTTCATTCATGGATGTGAGGTTGTCCTATAACTTGTAGCAATTTGGCCCTTGAAGTAAAATAAGAGATGCCGCATGATCTCTAGAGGTGTCGATGACTATGACCAAGGCTGAAGTTTTCTAGCCAAGCCCTTAAAACCCTAAGTTGTTGTCTGGCTACTTTTATTTTATTTTCTTTATTTTTCCCTTATGTTTTTTCACCAGCTTTTTTCAAGTGGTGCTTTCTGGCTCCATGGTGCCAAAAAAAAAGGGCTGGTGGCAATTACAGCTGTGGGTGGTGATAAGTGGTAACAAAGTAAGTCACTTTCAAAAGTATATCTAAATTTATTAACTTCCTTTGTAAAATCAAGTAAGAACATAACTCAAGGCAAGTTATCAATAAAAAAATGCCTAGAATTGGAAAAGAGGGAGAATTCAAATTTCTTTGTAAGTTAGAGTGAGTTTATGGAGGAGATGTGTGTTATAAAAGTTTATTTGCCTAAAGTATCAATAAGTAGTAGTAGGATCACTCATAAATTGAGCATTTCAAGTGCGAGAAGGAACAAAATGAGGAGGCACAAATGGTGACTTCATATATTGACACTTGTTCAACGGTTTTTCTAATTGTGACATGATAATGTAAACCTACAAGGCTTGGTTTACAGCAATGTGGTTGATTTCTGCACATTTTCATTCACATAAAACCAAACCATATTTGAGATGCATCATTTTGTTTGAAGTGAATGATACACCCAATGCTCACATGAACATATTGAAAGTGGTATCAAATTATTTGGATCTAAGATGAAAATGTTGTAATATAGAAAGTGTATAGAAAATTTTTAAATTTTTCAAATTTGAAAAAATGTACATCCATGTGCAAAAGTGATGGTCAATTTTTGTCTTTTATTGAGAACGGTTGCCAAAACCACCTTTGAAAAATGAAAAAATGTCATCTTATCATGCTTGAGCGTATATCTACATACTTAGAGATTAGCACCTCTTTTAACAAACACTTGTGTGATTATGCAACAACTTTTTAGAATCCAAATAATAGAAGCAACTCTTTTTGGACTAGAGCGTGGTTACTCTTTGACGAGTTGAAGTATGCAATTCAATATTACCAAAAAAAATAGTCAATCAAGTTCTAAACAGTACAAAACATAGAAATCCTAAAATTTAGCGATTAAATTTGGATAAAGAGCCTGAAGCGATGAAGTGCCCTTATTTACCATATGTGCTCATATTTCCATACATCAGTAATTCGGTAGTAACAATGATGCGATTATATTTAGGGTTCTCCACTTCTCCATGCTCGTCTCCATGCCATGTGCAATCAATGAGAAAGTCATCAGAAAGAGTTTCCTAATGTAATCAAAAATGCCATATTAAACCAAATATGGACTGTACACATAAATATGAACTATTTATGTAATTATGGAACATGTGTATAAAAGATTATGCTAAACATTAGGGACCTTCCAATGTTTATACAAGCCAACCATTGGGACATCTCTAGATATTTAAACAAAATGTTGAGAGACCCCAACTTTTTTGCAAAATCTCTAAAAACTAATCAAATTATTATTTATGAACTTTGCAGTATCCATACATATTTAATTATATATGACATATAAGTGTGTAACAACATGGATTAGAGGAGTATGACAATGTTGATTTCAAGCTTAATCCAAACCTTCCATGTTTTAAGTTTTTATAACATTACTTAACCTCTAAAGGACCAAGCCCTTTTTTTAGTGAAAGTTACTGAAAATTGCCACTTTTGGAGGAATGAGTAGAAAGGTAGGAAAAACAATTATTTTTGGAAATTCAACCCAAAGATCTTGCCCTAGACTATGGGAGGTACTTGTGGAAAAAAATCAGCTCATTTTAGATGTAGAGGAGTGAGATATTGACATTTGAAGTGAAAAAAAAAAAAAAATCCCTTCTGCCCAAAATTTTCAGAAGCCTTTAATTGCCCCTAAATCAAAAAAATTGTTTTACGCAAAGTTGAGGTTTATTTTTTCCATATAGAAAACCAAGTTAGGTAAGTGTGGGAGAATTTCAAATGAATTGATGGTGTGAATCATACTTTGTAAAATCTTGCAATGCCGTAAGGCCATTAAGTTTGTATATACACTAGGCAAAATTGGAGGATTTATGTAAAATTCAGAAATCTGAGTTACTTTCATCCAAATGGTGTAAACCAAGGAATCTTAGTCTACTACAACTTGGAAAAAGAAGAAGTTAAAAAACAAATTCACAAAGAGCACAAAAAAATAAAGAAACAAAGGCAAGAGAAATGGAGGTATGGGAGTTCCGTACTTGCCCACAAACTAAAACTCTTCACTCATAAATTGAAACCAAATGATTCAAAGCTCCCCACCTATGTATAAATCTAAAGAACCAATTTTAGATTTTTATTTTGAAAAAATAACATTTAAAAACAAAAATTTGGCTACCTGCTCTCCCTTGTTTTTCAGAAATTCATGCATAACTTCTTCAATAATTGTTGAAATAAAGGAAAAATTAGATGCCCACGCAAACCTTTGAATTCCCCATCTTTAGTAAAAATTTCAAAAAATTATGCAAAGTAGTTTAATCATAGGTACATGCCTGAAATCCCATTTATCCTTGTAAGGGACAATGGTCCTTTAGGGGTTAAAATTCTATATTTTCATAATTTGAAATCTTATGGATAACAAAACAACAATACTAAGATATTGTATTTTTTTCATTATGTTGTAATTATTTTTTAGCTGAATTTGGATAGAATTTCATTTTTCTTTTACAAAGCTTAATGTTTGTATTTTTTTAAATTAATACTGTTTGGTTGATATTTAACTATTCTATCAAAATCATATTGTTATAATTATTGTATGAGATTTGCAAGTTTCTGTACTCTCAAGTATTCACGTATCTACATGTGATTATCCAAAATGTAAAAAATAATTATCCAAATTTTCAAAGTGAAAAAAATAACTATCCAAAGTAAACTTTCAGTTGAGTTATATATTTTGGGTTGTTGAGCAATAAGAGAAGATGTGTTCTTTGCAAAGCGTGATTATAAGGAATTCCGTGTACGTTTTAAGACTCAATACTATTGCAATTAAAAGGTAACTTCTCAGACTATGCAGTAATTAATTCAAATTACTGAAATTGTGAAATTACATAATACAGAACAGCGTAGCGAAATAATATTCATATATATTCAAAACCAAGTGGGATTAGTATTGTAACTATAGCTTGGTGTTTGAATAATGGTATGTTTAACCCCTAAACGTCCCATTGGGCTAGTAGATACTTTGCTGCATAATTGACATTTGCTACCCATTATCTAAAAGTTCTCATTTGGGATCTGAAATACCTAAATAAAATTGCATTGATTTATGTTCTAATTTTTTTGTTGATCTCAAATGTAATAAATGTGTGGATCCATTCCAAATTCAAGAAAAATATCATGTATTGTATTAGCAACAAAGGTATTTTCATACATTTAGGGATAAAACTTCTAAAGATTCACTATACATGTAAGATGTCTTATTCCTTCATCTAAAGGCAACAAACAAGTAAATGAGGCTAACGAGTTTCAAACAAAAGTTATAAAACCATGTAAGATGTCTTATTCCTTCATCCAAAGGCAACAGACAAGTAAATGAGGCTAACGAGTTTCAAACAGAAGTTATAAAACGCACCGTGTGATCCTGAGCAATAAATTTGAAAACTTTGATCACCGTGCTCACTTCCTACTTCATCTTTTTTGTGTCAAGAGTTTTTGTTAACATACACCGAAAAAAAAAAGAGCAAGCTTTTGGGTTTGTTATGATTTTTTTAATCAGCGTATCTTCAATTAAAAAGTTCAAGCTCGTTTACTCCCCTTCACGAAAAAATGAAAAGTAAATTTGGATACGCATATATTCGATTCAAAGTTCACGTCAGGGTAGGACAAAAAAAAGAAAAGAGAAGGAAAAAAGAAGAGGCAATGCAAAATTTACAAAGAATAGACAAATTCATTAAAAATGGAGTCTGAAATTATTTTTTGAGAAAAAACTGGATTTCCTTTTCTTGCAAGTACTGCATTTTTTCTCTTTCCAGATTGTCATCCATAATTAAGATGTTACAAACATGCCTTGCACGCTCTTTACACTATGTATCTCTTATCTTCTTGTGACTTTTCACCCTCCCCTTCCCGACCTTTTCCTCTCCCTCCCTCTTTTTGAATTTCAAATGTTGGATGACAAATTGACACCTAATGCTTTATGATTTTGAACTTATGGTGTTAATAGAAAATTTTGAATGTTACATGACACACAAACACTTGAAGCTTTAGAGATGCAACATTAGCAAATCGTGGAATCCATTTTTTTCCTTGTTAAAAATCAACATTCAAATTCTATTCTTCATAGGATACTCCATTCTTTGCAAATATCACTTTAAGATTTATGGACGCCCCATTTTCAGAGGCTTGTTCATATGACAGAGGTGCCATAGTAGTAGGTCTACTTTCAACAGAAAATTCAACATCAATCAGTTGTTGCCAACTTCTTTTCTGAGATTTTTTTTATCCCTAAATGCCTAAGGCACCAAATTTTGGTGTTGACAATACTTTGAAATTCATGAAATTTAACTAAGTTGCTATTTTTAGTAGTTTACATTTTTAAACTATTCTTTTTGAAGTCTAGTTTTAGCACCAAAAATCTGATTTTCAAAATGATTGATTATGGTATTTCTATTCAAGATTTGTACAAGGATCTTGACGTACTTTAGTGTTGAGAGCTATTGGAAATGAGCCTCAAATACACTAGATCTTGGAGAAAATTTTACACTAGAAATTCATTTAAAAGAAATTTAGAAGAGATTATGGAAAGTTCTAAAGTGATTGGAGTTATATATGTTGTGTTCTTTAACCTTATATTTTTTGGTGACCAACTTTTTAGATCTAACATGTGAAATGAGGATTGAAAGATTAGAAGTCATGTTTGCAATTTTAACACCCCCATGATCAAACATTATAATCTTTCAATCTAGAATTGACGTTGTTGTATTTTCTTTTCTTGTGTAATCTCTAACATATCTAGTTTGAACTTGTATAGTTACAATTTAAAAACACTTGAGACAACTTATTAGAATACTAGCCTTTTAATTCCTAAAAGCTCAAGAAAGGCCTTAGGCATTTAGGGGTTAAACTATGAATTTTTCATTAACAAAAAATAAAAGAAAATAGACATTATAATTTGCAGGACAATGAAATAATAGAAGAACCTTCTATATTTTGTGAAAAAGTCTTTCAGCTTTGAACAAATGTGCCCTTGAATTCAAAGTGGCGCTTAATAGGACCGGAGTTCTGTTTTGTAGTTATGAAAAAAACAACAGAACTGGTTTTTCATTAAATTGGGAAAATTTGACGTTTTGGGACTTTTAGATTTTATGTTTTTTAAAGATTATTCATTGAATACTCTTTAAAAAATACAAATTTCAAAAGTCCCAAAATGCCACTTTTCCCAATTTAATGAAGGGAATTGATATGCGTACCACACCTTGATTATTCCACTACATCCCAGGGTAAATTTAGATTTCTACCATCAAAAACCTGAATTTGAGATTTGGGATTTAGATTTGGACTAAGAGGCCACAATTTTGCCTAGAATCACAAAAACAAATCTAATTGAACAACACCCAATGAAAAAGCTTATCTTTTTTATAAACAAAAGTAATAGTAATACTTTTCTCCCAAGCTAAGCTTTTTCATTGGGTGTTGTTCAATTACAACCTTTTTTGATGATTCTAGATAAAATCTAGGTCCCTAAGTCCAAATCTAAATTCCAAATTCTCAAATTCAGGTTTTTAATAGTAGAAATCTAAAATTTGCCCTTGGATGTGGTGAGATAGTCAAGTGTGGTATGCATATCAATTCCCTTTAATGAATAACGCGTTAACAATTCTACAATTTTAAACAACCACATGTCCGACATTTGCTCAATTCAACAAACAACTACTCAATCACTCAATGAAAAACTTGCGTGACTTAGGACCTAGTCAAACCTTGGTCACTCCACCAAATACTTGGGCAAGTTGATACCAAAGTCTCAACAATCTCTCTAGCCAACCATGTTTGTGTGATCACACCAAAAGAAACTCATTGCAGTTAGTTTACAATAATGGAAAATATTGTGTAGATCAATGAAACAACATTACAATAGATCAATGAAACAACATATAACCTAAATGTTAAAGTTTAAAAATAAAAAGTGACTATCAAATGTGAATATTTTATTTTGTGGAGCCAAAATTACGTTTCAGCCGTCACAATGAACATTAGTGCTCCACCATCGAACTAAGTTAGTACCGGTACAAGACAAAATTCCATTTGTTGGTGGAGCATTACATTTTAATCCAATGAGTGATCACAACTTTAGCTTGTTTACTAGCCAGCTCAATCTATAATAAACTTTCACAATTATTTATTGTGGAAGTTAGGGCTGAACAACACTATTTTGTGAGCCTCAAACGGTGAGCCATGAGCAGTGCACCAAGATTTTGTGAGCAAGAATTGATTTTGAGCTCAAAATCAATAAAAAAACTAAAAAAATGATAAGTTTTTCAAGAGATGAAAGTTCTAAATGCACAATTCTAAGGCCATATGTACACAATTGTAGGTGAAATTTAATGCTTTGACAAAAAATCTAAGCTCATTGCTCATGACTCATCACCACTCACGTTATAACATTTCCCACCTCCAAAAGCTTACATTTCAATGACAAACCATGGACCTCAAGGAAGTTTTTTCAATGTCAATATAAACAAGGCCCTAGCTAGCTGAGGTCAACTTTTGGAGTTAGTTTGAAGTGAGAGATTGTCAAAAAAAAATAATGAACTACCAATATTTCACTACATATTCTAAATAGGATAAAAAAAAGATTGACATATATAATTGCTTATGAACTATTTGTGGAATTATGAACTTTCTATGCCTTTGAACATTGAGAGGTCCCCTACATTTTTGCATGCATCTCTGGATGGTTTGCAAACCAATGTTGTTAGGGTTGTATTAGAATTGTTATTTGTAAATTTGGATAGTTTAAAATTTAGTTACACACTTCATCATTTTGTTGTTTTCAAAACCATTGTCCATGAGTATATTGACAAAACAGTCTTCTAAAAATTGAGTTAGACCCATTTACAAAGGGTGGACCTAATGCAAAATTTGGAAATCTGAAATTGATAATTCTTTTGGTTTGCCAAATATGACAACAATGACAATCACATCACCCTATGTGCATGATGTCTTTTAAAGTTTATTTTATGGATATAAAGTGAGCTTTTATATTACTCTTTTCAAGAGCTAGAATTTGTTGTTTACCACTTTTTAGAATGCAAAGGGCCCTAATCAAGACCTGATATTCAAAGGTGGCTTGGTTTCAACCCTACTATGTACTAAAGCCAAGTTGTGTTGAGATTCAAATCTTTGTTAAAAATGAACATAAGCACTTTATTGTTCATAGACTATAATATTTATTACCATGTGTCATTAGATGATGATGATTATTGTTAGGAGATAAGGTGACAACAAGCCTTGATTTTGAAAATATGAAATTCAAAAACCTCCAATATTTGACGTAATATATTCATTTGAACATAAGGTTTCATAGCTTTTATTTCTAAAATGTGCACTATGAGGTATTCAATGTAATTTCTAAAGATGTTCTATATTCCATCCTATTTATGTTAACAAGATCAATAGAATTGGATCATGAGCACGTTTCTTTCATCCAATTTCAAATTGTTTTCCATTCCTATTACAATAATCCAAAACAAAAAATCCAAGTATGGAGTGCCAATACATGAATTAGAAAGCTGAAGTGGTCTTGACTTATAATAAAATTCTTCTTTTTAAAAAGGTGTATGGTAACTATAAATCAGAAGCCATTATTAGATTCATGAATTAGATAAGTTAACGGGTTCGTTAAGGTTATAGATTACACCACCAAGTTGGAACATATAGTGGAAAATGATCAATTTTTTGGTTTTGCTTCATTGAAGGTTTCTAAATAGGTGTTTTTTAACATGTGACACTCGAATCATCCAAGAATGATGTCCTCCCCAAAACTTCCAAAGGTAGGAGCACCCAATAAAAACAGTGTACCTAATGCCCTCACTCTCCATTCAAGGTGGTTATTCTATAACTTAAATCTAGGTACACCATAGATAGCTTATTGCCATTAACCAAGATGATAAGTTATTTATGGAATTACTATTGCTACACCTTAAATTGCTAACGAGACACCCCTTGTGAGTATGAAATTTGATAATTTAGAGCTATTTTTGGTTTATCCAAGTGAACCATCATTCACTCAATCACGGCATTACCACCTCTTTGAAAGAAAACATGACAAATACAAATTTGTTGAAATAGTATTGCACCAATACTATTTTTTGATGTATTTTTTGCTATAAGTAACTCAAAAGTCCTATATTTTTAGTTTCAAATTTAAGCACACCTATTTTTTAGTATAGCATTGGGATGATGAAAGTGAAACAAATCTTTTTATCCAAATTAAAAAATCAACATTCAAAATCACATTTCATGCTCACCAAGGGTGTCCCATTAGCAATTCAAGGTGTCACGGTAGTAATTCCTGTTATCTATGGTGTACCTAAATTTAACTTTTAGAATGACCACTATGTGTCAAGGGTGATGCCATTACTGAGTGCTCCCACCTTAACCCATTAAAGACCAGGGTTCCAAAAACACACTAGAAACCGACCACATTCTGGTTGCACATCATTCATGGGTTATAGTTTGGGGAGACTTTGAACTTCATTAGTAATAATCAAACATTTTTCAAATTTTACCAAATTTTTTGAGTGCATGCACCAAATAGTACCTATATATTTGACCCCTAAAGGCTTAAGCCCATTTTTCTATGAAAGTCACTAAAAACTCCACTTTTAGGGGAATGAGTAGAAAGGTAGGGAAACATGTTTTTTTGGAAAATCCAACACTGGGATCTTGCCCTAGACTATGGCATGTACTTGTGGAGAAAAAAACAGCTCATTCTAGATGTATAAGAGTAAGATATTCACATCTAAAGTAAAAAAAAAAGTTTTTTTCCCTATTGCCCAAAAAATTCAAAAGCCTTAAACCTCTCCTATATCAAAAAATTTGCTCTACGCAAAGTTGAGGTTTTTTTTTCCCATGTACAAGACCAAGTTAGGTAAGTGTGGGAGACTTTTCAAATGAATTGGAGGTGTGAATCATACTTTGTAAAATCTTGCAATGCTGGAAGGCCAAGAAATTTGCATATACATTAGGCAAAATTGAAGGATTTATGTAAAATTGAGAAATCTGAATTACTTTAATCCAAATGGTTAAAACCAAGGAATCTTAGTCTACTACAACTTGGGAAAAAAAAATCAAAAAAAAAAAAAACTAAAGGACCAAATTTTACAAAGGGCAAAAGGAATGGAGGTTTGGAAATCCCATACCTACTTGCAAACCAAAACTTCTCACTCATAAATCGGAATTGAATGATTCAAAGCTTCCCACATTTGTAAAAATCTAAGGAATTTCAGATTTTTATTTTAAAAAAATGAAAATTTTAAAAAAGTTTTTGGGCTGCCCAAATTGCCTATGCTCCCTTGTTGTTCAAAAATTCATGTAAAAATCTTCAATAAATGTCAAAATGAAGAAAGAATTAGATGTGCATGTACATTTTTGAATTCCCCATCATCCTTTAAAAATATTATAAAAATTCATTTAGTGAGAGGTACATGCCCGAGGTCCATTTGTCCCCTGAGGGGACACTTGGACCTTTAGGGGTTAAACTACAAGTAATCATTTTTGGAAAATTTGGTAAGATTTTGTCTAGTACATCCATATTTCAATTGGTTCTCCTGTCATTTTGTTTGGCTGAGTTTTTATTGCTTTTCGGATCTCCCCACTCATTGAGTCTGACGCCCACTAACTTATTGAGAATGTCTCTATAGATACACGGCAAAGTAAAGTACTTGTTTTACTGCTGAAGATACTCTTGTAACTAATTTGCATTGAATCCTGGTGCCAGAACTGTATATTAGGGATGTGCAAAATGGCAGGCGCTTCAGAAATGCGGAAATGCATGCGCCCAATCGCCCATGCCCTGCTCGAGGGCCAGGGTGCCAGGTGGCATCCTCTAGAGATGTTCTCAAGTCTCAATCACAGTCTGGGAAGTTCTGTAGGAAATTGGTAAGGTAGGAGGAGGCTCATTAATGGATGATCTAAGGACTGAAACTGAATTTTGGGGAGGTGAAACTTCTTGAATATTTTTTTAGTAAATTTTCCTTCAAAGAGAAGAGAAATTGACATCTAACCTAAGTTGTTTCATATATTTTGGAATTTTGTGGAATTGGTTCTAGCATAGGGCTTTAAATTGGATCACCTCCTCAAATAAAACAACATGTACAACAATAGTACATTTGAGAAGCCCAATAAGAGCCTCCTACCTTACATTTCTTAGTTTTCTTGACAAGAGTGGACAATTTTTTTTCTTCCCTTGCAGCTGCCTAAAGCTCTTTTTTTTTCTCCATATAAATCTATCATTTCTATTTGCCATCAGACAAATTTCCTGGTGTTTGAGTTTCTTCTTGGCATATTTCTGAAGTAACTTATGATGTGTATGGTCGGATTTTTTTTTTTTTTTTTTTTTTTTTTTTTTTTTTTTTTTTTTTTTAATGCCACATTTTCAATGGAATTTATGCATAATTGAGGGCTCCATCATTTAATGTCCTTGACAGGAGTTGAATCTAGCTGAGCTTTTGCCTTTTGGAGGATAAGGATGTTGCTTTTGAAAAATGTGTGAATTCAAAAGAGGGTTCATGCATTTTTTAAAAGCTCGTTTGTACAACAAAATAATACATGTAATTCAACACAACACATTGTTTTGAGAATCAAATAAGCCAATCAATTATGAGGCATTTTTGGACTAAGGCCAATTAAGAAAGTAAAGCAACTTAAAGGGTTAGCATATCAAATTTGGTATTTACTTTTATTTCTCCACTAAGGTATGGCATCATCAATGATGTGATCAAATTCCTCATCTAACCCTTCCAAAGC
This sequence comes from Ulota crispa, assembly GCA_963920765.1. NCBI lineage: Eukaryota > Viridiplantae > Streptophyta > Bryopsida > Orthotrichales > Orthotrichaceae > Ulota > Ulota crispa. The sequence goes on along the minus strand of OY987246.1, from coordinate 22,960,948 downwards.
AATTTTAAGCAAGGCATCTAAATTCTTACTTCAACTTCACAATACAATATTGCTCTTGCAACTCAAACTCAAAAACACAAAGAAGGAGAAAATTAACTCGAGACTTTTCTCACTTGGGCTCCTCTCACTCAATTGCCTCTTTGTGCCATCTCAAGCTCTAGTTTAATTTTAATTTTAAAGGTTTTGTTGAAATAATTTTCCTAACAAACTTTCCATCTTGGCTTAAATCTGGATATCATAAATCAAAAATGGTAAACATCCTAAGCAAAGGTGAGATGGTCGGCCAAATAGCAGAGACTTTTTTTATCCTCCTCAATTGATTTTTTAATTGATCATTTTGGGGTTGGTACCTCGTCCAAAAAAATCTTATGTCACTGGAAAGTCTTCAAGTCACATAACCAAACCTCAGCCCTCCCCGTATATTGGTCTGAACCCCCAATTGACAGAAACTAAGGTAGCAACACCCATAACCATCAAATTAATGGTTTTGAACATGACGATTGTTAATAAACATTTAGCAAATTATAAGATCTTATTAGCAAGAGAAAAATGATGAGTTTGCACTTTTGAATATATTATTTGGATACTGTGAGAATAAGTTGTGAATTTTTAAAGAAAAATGATGAATTTACACTTTTGAATATATTATTTGAATATTGTGAGAATAAGTTGTGAATTTTTAAAGAGCCAACTGCAAATTACACCTAATACTAACACTAAGGTTTCATGTTCACAATGTCATTATAATATTCAACCATCCTTATGTGGTAATAAGCCGAAAGTCCAAATTGCGACAATTTTATTCAACTTCAGGAAATTGCAAGTTTTCAAACTGCAGTAGAAACTTGAATTCATGATTTTTATTTCTTTCGTTGGATTCAAACTGAAAAAACGTTTTTTTCTTTCTAAAATTTAGGTAAAGGGAAATCAACAAAAGTTGCCAAAATGCACGATACCGTGATCCATAGACGTGCATTTTCTTATGTAAGCTGGTCAAAACTATCAATAGAAAAGGTTATATACAGCACCGTTCATTGAAAATGAATATAAGCAACTCCTCCAAAAATGTTGGATGAAAAAGCGTTTTTTTCCAACTATGAGTCCTCCTTGCAATCATCCAAAGGATATAGAATGTTCTCTCAAGCGTTCTAGGATGAAGATCATAGACCCCAAACTGGAATATTTGTAGTTTAGCTGAAGTGGCTAAAATTGCTGCGAAATGTGCTAAAATTTTAAATTTTACAATTGTGGTATTTACATGTTTTGTTATTCCACAGTCCATAATGTAAAAAAAATTATAATTTGTCATATGTAAAAACAATGCTCAATTCAATAGATGAAAAATGTGTCCTAAAGGACCTGTTCACAATGATTGTTAATGTCTTGAACAATTATTGAATGGCTTAATTACAATTGTTTAGGACACTTGCAATCGTTGTGAATTAATAGTGCATGACACTTTATTTTTCTAATGATTGCTCATGGCAAGAAGGATTGACAGTATATTCTACTAGCAGCTAGCTTTGCTACAAGAGATTGTGTCCTTGTAAGTTGTAACATTGGTTAGCTATTCAAGAAAATGTCATATTAAAATTTGGTTTTAATTGTTTCTCTTAATAGAAAGCTCCCTCTCTTATAATTTAGAACCTTTGAAATTTGTTTCCACCAATGCTACTTAACAGCACATTGGAGTCAATTTGGATTCGGTATTTTAGTATGCATAGTGGATATTGGAGACCCACCTTCATTTAATCCCCTCAGCATACCATTCACACCAACGTGTGAGACTAGGGATGAAAAAACTCAAACACTTTTTATGAGTAAGGATATAAGTAAGAATTTGCTCCTATCTCTTGAAAAAATATTCTTTTATATTCAAAATCCAAATTCATTTTGTGTGAATCCATATATAAATCCAAAATTTCCAAATTCGGTCTTTAGGTAGTTGATTTATAAATTTGGACGTTTTCTTCAGATACAAAAGTTTAAGTTTTCCCACCATGGATAGAGTGATATGAGTAATATACCAAATGCACACAGACTTGGGTCATTGAAAGGATAGACGATGGGGATGATAATAGGGAAAAATCAATGGATACCCTTGAAGCCTGTCATATTTGTATTGATGTTCATGTTTTTTCTGAATTTGCATAAATATCCTCGGACATTGATTTTTAGGCGTTTGTTCTATTGTGCACATCATTTCCTCTCAGTTTGTGCACATGTTGCTATGGGAAAGAGGCGGAAGAAGCGGCATGCGGACAGATGGAGAAGGAAGTGGTATTCACAATAGAAAAAATGTTTGAAAGTTACTGTCTGAACATATTTGTGCAATTTCTAAATAACTAGAGGCATTTGTACAAATATGACAAACTTTAGGGGTATCCATCAAAATTTCTCATAATTATAACCTCTCTTCCATATTTTAAAATTTCAAGTCTAAATTCAAAACACCAAAAGCATCATGTATTGTAGGCAAATAATTATTGTAGACACATAAATATTGTGGTTCATAAAGATTTTAAATAAAGCTACAGATCACAATGACAAACAAGACTACAATTCTTTAAGCTAGCAGCACTAGTAGGCATGGATGAGCTCTTGAACTATTTCAAAAACTAGTGTAATTATGAAAAGTTTTGATCCCAAAAATTTGCAAAAGATAAAAACTAAGGTAGTCTGCTCATATTCCGCCCATGCTCTAATCCCGCCCACCTCCTCAAATGTACTCTACTAGTACATGTCTTATTCATAGCTTTTCAACAATGTACACGGGACAAACATTTGAGAGGTGGGCAATTTTAGAGCACCTATGACCTTTCCACTTCAAAATTTCATAACTAATTCCTCAAAGCTCCATAAAATATGAAAACACTTGGGATAAATGTCAATTCTTCTTGTCTTTCAAGAAAATTTTACTGAAAAATATTTCAAATAGTTCTACCTCCCCAAAATTTGGTTTCAGCCCTTAGATGGTCGGTTTTCAAGCCTTCTACCTTAGTGAGATTTGTCAAAAATACTTTGGTTCACAATATATGGTAAATTTGGTGTAGTAGAAAACTTACGTCCATAATTAATGAACAATGATAACAGTAAAAGCTGATGTTGATTGTCAGCATAGAAAACAAATGGGTATTTTAATTTTGGGTTACTTTTATTACTTCATCCATGACTTTATTGAACGTGTCTTTTTAGTTGAGCATATTTCTGGAGATTCAGTAAATGCGATCATGCTTTTAACCCCTAAAGGCCCATTGTCCCTTCAGGGGACAAATGGAATTTTGGGCATGTACCTATCGTTAGACTATTTTGTGTGATTTTCTGAAACTTTTATTGAAGGTGAGGGATTCAAAGATCTACGTGGGAATGTAGTTTTCTCTTCATTCCGAAATTTATTGAAGAAGTTCAAAATGAATAATTAAAAAACAGGGGACTTTGGGCAGCCCAATAACTTTTTTTAAAATTGCATTTTTTTCAAATAAAAATATGAAATAGGTTCTTTAGACTTATATAGACATGAGGAGCTTTGAATCATTCAATTTTGATAAATGAGATGAAAGTTATGAGAAGATTTAGATTGCGGATAGGTGTGGTTTTGAGGTTTTCCACACCTACCCGCAAACTAAAACTTCTCATAACTTTCATCTCATCTACCAAATTTGAATGATTCAAAGTTCCCCATGTCTATATAAGTCTAAAGAACCTATTTCAGATTTTTATTTGAAAAAAACACAATTTTTAAAAAAGTTATTGGGCTGCCTAGAGTCCCTTGTTTTTCAGTTATTCTTTTTTAACTTTTTCAATAAATGTTAGAGTGAAGAGAAAATTACATTCCTACGTAGATTTTTGAATCTATCATCTTCAATAAAAATTTCAAAAAATCACGCAAAGTATTCTAAACATATATACATGCCCAAAATTCCATTTGTCCCCCAAAAGGACCCTTCGGTCTTTAGGGGGTAATGATATGTTATGGTACAGAAGTTACACCTAGTAATCATTAAAAGTATCAATACCAGTAATGGTTTTTTTTACCAATAACTACTGATTGTGAGAATTACAAGGCCACTTGGTTAACACAAACATCAACAATCGCATGTTGTTGGAAGTTTTCATTCTTGCTTTTATTTATTTATTTTTTTTCATTTGTTAGTTTTAGACAGATTTTTATTTTAATCCATAATTATCTCAAAAATGTAAAGTAAACTATAAACAACACAAGCTCCTATGGTAAACAATGACTAAAGTGAGTCTCAGTGAACACATTCTTAGGGCGGCTTCACACTATGACCGGCCAAGTCAAGAGGCCGTGGGATTGAGTGTCCAAACTTTGGTGAGAGGCAACAAAATGGGCTGAAAATAGGTATTAAATTATTGTTTTTGACACCTTTGGCCGATTTAGTGTGAAGCCTCCAAAGGCCAAGTCCAAAGGCCAAACTCTTGGCAATGAGGTTCCACGGACTCTCAACTTGAATAGCCATATGTGAAGCCTCTAGAGGCCAAGCCCAAAGTCCAAAGCCATAGCATTTTTGAGACCTTCCAAATCCAATGGCCAAGATTTTGTAAGCTTTTGATTATTTTATGAAAACAATGTGACGGCCTCTCAATCATAGTTTGGGTTTTCATTTTTGCTTGATCCAAACTATTGCCGAGAGGCCGTCAACCTTGGATGATAAAGTGCTGCCATGTAAACATTTAGAGGATGACGGCCTTTGGAGTTTGGCCACTAGTGTGAAGGGTTGAGTGGCCGGACTTTGGGTTTCTTACAATTTGATTGGTGGAGACTGCCACTCAATCTTTGGCCATAGTGTGAAGTGGCCCTTAGTCATTGTGGACCAAAATTTTCCACTAATGTAGTGTTTTATGTGTAGGATACATTTGCATGTACATATGCATATACAAACTTCAATGTGCAAAGCTTCTCAATAAATTTGACCTTTAAACAATTTATTCAATCCCAAAGGTTCGGTGTTTCATGTTTGTAAAGAAATTCACTATACAAGAGTACCACTTAATTGTGGTAACTTGGACATGGGGTCTTTTAGTTTACCTCAATATGGACCATCTATTGTGTTTATTTGCATTGTCAAATATTTTCATGTTTGCTTGCAATGTGCACATAAAAAATTTGAAGGATCATTTGGTTCTTGTCCAAGTACCCAGTTGATTCCTCATGATGTGATTGTCTCTTTATTGCATATGATCAAGTATGCACGCCTGGCCTCTATATATACTTCTTATTCTTTCTATGCAATTTTTGGATTGCCCCCACTAGGATCTAAAATATTGTTCAAAGATTTTTGCAAAAGTGCAAAGTCACAAGAACCATTAATAACACTCCCCCAAGAGAAGTGGGTCTCTCCATGATTCAACAAACTCAATTGTTGTGGCATTGAGATTGACTAGGACCACATACAATAATTATCTTGTCTAGCATTTGCAATGGTAGCTAAATTTAGGAAAGAATTCTACTAATTTTTTTTTTTTTTTTTTTTTTTTTTTTTTTTTTTTTTTTTTTTCATTTTACAGCTACAAAAACGCGCATAACAATGTTAAAATTTGGAGTTTTTAATATAGTTAGCTGAGTTTGTTTTTAGCCCATTTCACGTAATTATGACAATCACATTTGGTATGACAACCCTTGTGCTTTGTATAAAAAGAGAGCTAGATCATACAACAAAGAAAGAAAACTTTCAAGCCAACAAAGTTGGAAAGGGAAAAGATATTTATCACAAAACTATATACCCATATTGGCAAACAAAAGTTTTGCTAATCACTTTCATGAGCAAGAAGGAACAAAGACAAGAGTATGATTGCTTTGATTATCTAAGAAATTTAAAATGTTCATTGAAAAGCTCTTAGCAACAACTTCCAAACTATATATAGTAGAACTCCTCTAAACTAATATGGTTGGGATTCCAAGAACCTGATTAGTTTAAGTAAGTTATTAGTTAATTTTGTGGAAGTGTAAATGAAGTAACCTTGAAATTAGTGCCTAGATAGCATTACAGCTAGCTTGGTTTTTTTATATTGTGGCCCTGACATTGAGATTTGTGTTATACATTAGTTTATAGAGCATATTGGTTTAGAGAAGTATTAGTTTAGAGAGGTTCTACTATACTACAAGCTCTATTTGAAATGCTTAAATATTGGATATAATAAGTCAAAAAATAACACTGACCACTTACTACAAATCAATTGCAATTACCAATTTTCCCAACTTATTAAATCATGAGTTATGTCCTTGCATAATGCCCAAGTTTGATAAGGCTTCTTTTGCTAAACAACAACACTTCCATGCGCCAATGTAGATCCAAAACCAAATTTCTATGCACTCAAATCAATTCAATACTTGTCCTTTTTCTTTGACCTCTTTACCAAAATCAATTGCACTTGAAAGTCTCCTCTTACTTAGTTTGATTTATACAAATGCATTCCATTAGTCAAATTTCCAAAATAGTCCAACTTAGTCTCAAGGCCATGCCACACCAAAATAAATTGGCTTCTTAAAACGGCATTTTATAAAAAATAGGTGGCAACATTTGTTTCTATGTGTAAAAGTACAATTCTTTGATTTTTATGCCCACTTTCCTAGTTTGTTAAAAATTAGCAATTTTGAGTGTTCACAAACCAACATCTCCAACCTCTTGCTCTTACATGGTGAAAAGTTTACATCTTTAGTATAATAACAAATAAAACCTCAAAACAGTGATTGTTCCCTAGTTTTTCAAAAAATGTAAGTTACTTCTTCATCCGTTTCAAACTAGCTATTTTGGCATGTGTGGCCTTGACATCAATGTCATTCTATGAGTAAACTTATTCTTTTTACAAAAACCAACACGAAGCATAAATTTGATCCTGTCTTCAAACAAGCCGGTCTTCAACTCAAAATGTTTTAATTTCATAATCTCCAACTTCGGTTGTTAACCCCTGAGCGCCCATGCCATATTCACTCAAACCCATACCCTTTTGTACTTAATCCAATAAAACTATTACCTAAGTACAATCAAATAGCTTCAATTTTTTTAAATGATAGTAGACACATGCATAGAGGTACACAAAAAAGTACAAGTCCTTTGACTGTACCATTGAGAAGAAGATAAGAGTCAAACTTGAACATTTGAACATTTTTCAAAAACGAGAGGCGATATAATCGCCTCTGGGGCGCTCAGGGGTTAACATTCCTTGAGCCACAATACAAGCACATGGGCATTGAATTGGCAGACAGAGACAGAGAAACAGACATACAAACTCCAGTGACCATGATAAAAAAAAAAAACACACTGGCAAGTAACCAGAGATGAGAAACTAGCAAAGTACAGCATTCCGCAGATTTCAAAACTTGAAGGAAAAAACCCAGTAAATTAGTACATGACACAATCACCAATGATCACACACAATGATCTCAAAGAACTGTCACCTTATGAAACTCTCAAGTGGTATGTACGTAAGGGTAAAGCTCATTAAAATCTCGTCTGTGCAAATCCAGAAACAAATATACTCGAAAACATGACCCGATACCCAAACCACCGTGACTGACTTGTAAGGCAAACGCCATGAATGCTCTTGCCCCCACTTGATCCTCACTCGTAACACAACTGCAACTTTTTCAAAAACTTTCAAAAATTCTCAAAAACCCCGCCACACCCCTCCTCTGAACTTCGACATCCATATGATGATGTCTTGTCAGTGGCCTCTCAAACCATAATTTTTTCTGTTTCCAAGGTTGCAACTTTAGCAGCATTTGGGGTTTTGTGAAGATCGAAGTTTTAGTGACTTTGAGAGCTATGGCGGTGGTGATGGTGATGGCGATGGCGAAATGTGTGGTAGCGCTGGTTCTGGTGCAAGTTGCAGTGTATCCCTGGATTGTAGCAGCAAACGACCCTGGTCCTCTGCAAGACATTTGTGTGGCGGACTTGACGAGTAGCGTGAAGGTGAACGGCTACGTGTGCAAGGACTTAGCTGCAGTGACTGTGGACGACTTCATCTACCATGGCCTGCACATTCCCGGCGACACGAATAACGGCAATCGGCAGCGAACCACGCAGGTCAGTGGTCTGGGCAGAGGTTGAGCTCCTAAGCTCTCTGTGATTATTCTCACGGAGTTGAAGAAATCTTGTTGTAACCCTGATTTTCGAGTCAAGTTTTCAGTTTCTAGCTTGATATTAGCCGGGTCGGAACTTCTTAGAATAGAGAGGAGTCGTTGCGTTCAACAATCGTCCGTTGACGTTGTTAGAGCATCGGCACCCTTGCACGCGAAACAGGTCCACATTAGCACTTGCACTTGGAGTGTGCTCGCTTGCTTACCGGGCCTCACTGCAGACGCGCAATCGCTGTATGTTGCAAGTCCAGGTTTGCTCAATTGTATCCCAAATATTGAAATGTTTATAGTTTGATGACGAGTGGTTGTGTACAACAATTGTTATTGATGTTGTTAAAGCATCCGCACCTTGTACGTAAAACATGCCCTCAATACATAGCACTAGGTGTGCTTGCTTTGCTTGGCGCGTCTCATTGCAAATGTGCAACCGCCTTGTGCAAGCCTTGGCTTGCTCAATTGTATCCCAAACATTGAAATGTTAAGGATTTAATGAATCAATAGTGCATCCAAATCCAAGACAATCAAAACTTGTTAATTGGTCAACACAAGAGGCTCACAAGCCCACAATGGAAGCTTGACACTTGTTCCTCTGTGATACAAGCTTGCTTGTACTTGCTTGAGGGGCAAGGATGGGCATCAGAGATTTGAGCAAGCCTGTGATTGTGGATGCACCTTGGACACTTGCATTCAAGTGCTCTAGGTTGCGTGGAGGGGTGCGGATGCTCTTAGATTCAATTAACCAATTGTGAGGGTATGTTCACACTTGGTGTTAAGAGTAGTAGTAGCAAAGGAAAATTAGATGCATTTGGACGCACCTTTAGATTGCATTTTATATTGATATACCCCTCCTAACATCAAGTGTGAACATACCTTGATTTGTGAAAAGTTTGGATTTCAAAGTGAGAAAGATGAAAAGGTCAATGGGGTTTGTGTGTACACTAAATATTGCATTTAGATTGCCTTACTTTGATAAGTTACCTCATGACATATCATTTGACCACTCCACTTGGAGGTCCATGAAACACTCTAGATACTTGAATTTCACATGATTTACAACTTGAACTCCACTAGTTTGTATTTCCGCAGCTTCATTGTTGTTGCCAAGTTCTTTAAAACTTGTTTGCTGCAATCGTTTTTGATCAAAATTACTGTAGCAGCAGTAAATATTTAGTGGAAACTACATTGATAAATTAGTGTGGAGCAACCTAAACGCAATATGATCGGTGGGCATGGACGCAGGTGTTCGTGCAAGCGCTGCCGGGGCTGAACACGCTGGGCGCGGGGTTCGCGCGCCTGGACTTCGCGGTGGGCGGGATCAACGTCCCGCACACGCACCCGCGCGCCACCGAGGTGTTCCTGGTGATGGAGGGCGCGCTCTACATGGGCTTCGTCACCACCACCGACAGGCGCCTCTTCGTCACCACGCTCCACAAGGGCGACGTCTTCATCTTCCCGCGCGGCCTCGTGCACTTCCAGATTAACGTCGGGCCCGGCCCCGCCTTGGCCTTCGCCGGGTTCAACAGCCAGAGTCCGGGGCTGCAGCAGATCGTGCCGTCGCTGTTCAATTCCACCCCGCCCATCGACGATTCCGTGCTCCGGAGTGGGTTCCGCACTGACCAAGCCACCGTCGACCAAATCCGCGCCAACTTCCGAACCGCTTGAAAATATCCTGTAAGATAAGAGCACCCCGACAAGCGTGAAACTAAGGTAGTGTGCCAAGGTCCGGGAAGAACCGACCGCTAGTTCAAAGCTAGTCAATTGAAATGAGAAAAAACCATTTGCAATTTACAGACATCAGCTAAAAAATTTGATTTTTATTTATTTACATAATGAAATAGAGAAAATTACTCAACTAATTCTTTGATAAACAAGTTCAATATTGGATTTGAAGGAAATCAACTGAAAGAACTCAAATATTTCCCGAACTCTGTAGTGTGCTCATAAATGGACCATCTAAGAGCTGAAATTGAATTTTGGGGAGGTGTAACTTCTTTAGAAGATTTTTCATTAAAATTTTCCTTGAAAGATGGGAGGACTGACATCTAACCCAAGTTATTTCATATTTTTTGGAGTTTTTTGGAATTAGTTATGAAATTTTGAAATGGAAAGGTCATATAGGTCCCTAAAATGGTTCACCTCCTCAAATGTTCACTACATGTACATTGTTGAAGCTTATGAAAAAACAACATGTATAAACTTAGGACATTTGAGTAGATGAACCATTTTAGAGCGTGAACTATTTTAGAGCACACTACCTTAAGAGTTTTGGGGTAGGAAAATCAATTGATGAACTTTGAAAAAAATGGTGTTAAGATAGGAAGAGGAAATTAAAAATACTGGCATCAATTTGAAAGTTTCACTTGCAAGCATTTGTTCACAAAAGATTTTTTTAAAGTCCTAAATAATTGAAAATGTATAGTTAAGTGTAGGAGATGCTAAAAAAGAAGCTTACTGAAGTCTTTATTGTGCTCGTATGTTCATGATACTAACTTGAGGAGTCCTTAAATAGTGAGATGGAGCACTCAAAATCATCATGTCAATCACCCAAAACCATCACTTTGACATACATAACCATCACCTTTTCGCCCATAACCAATTTCTTTTGTATTTATGAGTCATTGACACAATTTACACACAATGTGCACACAATCTCCAGAAGTAGGTGACAGCCATGGGGATGGTCACGGTTAGGGGTGTTGCTACCTTACAATCTCGCCTTAGCGAATCTGACCGCCCCTCAAGACAGGCTCAGTACATAATGCGTGCGGCGAAAAGATGTGTCCACGGATTTATACCAAGCTCGAGGATTTTGACCGCGTCAGCATCGCCTTTTTTGCATTTTTACCCCAAGAGAGTGGTTACGGGGAGATTTTGGGAAATGTTTATGTCCTCAAGTTGCCTGTGTAGTAGACAGGCACAATTTTGAAGTACTATACATACTAAATTAGGAAAACTACGGTAGTCAATTACTTTGATTAGAACATGACGTTCGAGCAGTGGCAACAACAGACGTCACGTAGTTTTTGAGGTTAAGAGTTTAGGATTAAACATGTAAAACTCGTTTTTGAAGGCTACCAGTTTCGTTATGACTCTCCTACAATACCAGCATTACAATTCTAGTACTCTGAAGGCTCATTTACTCGAGGGTGTGCGTATGCTGAAGCGGAAGCGATTTTGGAAAGCTTGCACACACATGCACACATTTACTCACTCATTTTCATTTGCAATGTGTTACTCTATTGCACACACATGGGTAAGTAGAAGGGTAATTCTATTTGTAAGCTCATTAACGAGGTTTTTTCACTTTGCATGCTTATAACTTTTTAAAAATAAAGTGTCTTTAGTATAGTCAATTTCAACTAATTTTGAGTGATTTAATCAAAAAAAGAAGAAACATAGCTCATATTCCTTTAACCCCTCACCGCCCAAGGGGCCCAAATCAGGTCTCTTTGAATTCAATTCAGAGTTGCGCGACTTTTTTCAAGATATTTTTTAGTGATTATAATTATTTCTAAATTCTTATTGAAATCTAGTTTTAGCATTAAGGGTCTGATTTTGAAAATGAATTAAAGTGATTTGTCTATTCAAGATTTTGTGCAAGGGTGTCCATTGTAAATCTTCACTTTCTAGTCTTGAAGGCATTTGGAAATGAGCCTCAAGTACACTAGAACTTGGAGAAAAAATCACACTAAAAATTCAATTTAAAAATTTGTAGAATAGATTTTGAGAAGCCGAAAATTAATTGGGGTTATGCATGTTATACTTTACATACTTCTATATTTTTGGTACCCTCAATTATACGTTTGAGATGCAAAAAGAGGATTGAAAGACTTCAAATCACTTTTGTAGTTTTACCACCCTCATGATCAAACACTATAATCTTTCAATCCACAAGTGATACTGTTGTGATTTCTTTTCCTATGTGATCTGTAACATGTCTACTTTGAATTTGTACGGTTGCGCTTCAGTGAAAATTGATAAAATTGATCAAAATGCCAACATTTTGTTCACTTTCAAGAAAATTTTGAGATACTCAAAAGTACCATGGGCGGTGAGGGGTTAACTTGCTTTTCTTATTTTTTTCTTAATAAAAAGAACATGCCACATTGTCAAGATCAGAAGTCATCATATTCAAATCAAGCATAAAGATGTAGGGGTGAATTGGGTTGTGGAAACACTTCAAAAGATTATCCAAGGACACCTGGTGTTTCAAAAAATTTCCCTAAAAATGTGTTGCACACCTTCTTGCTATTACATATACATGGAAGTGGTAGCAAAACCGCACACTGATTGCTCACTCCTATTTTCACTCCAAAATTTTAGGATACTTACTTTAATAATGTTTTCTTTTGCACACGCATATGCACATCCTCGTGTAAATGCCCTATGAGTACCTATCACGAATGATACATATTCACATACCAGGGAGTACACAGAACACCGACTGGAATACAAGTTTCACTACACACGAGTTTTGGCTTGATAAACCCACCAGCAAAAAGAGGTGAAAAAAAACTTCCAACACAAACGCTGTTGTGAGCTGGCAAAGGTTCGTCATAACGATGTGCATTCCTTAGTCTGTTTATCTTTGGTGATCCTTACATCTGGAAACTGGAAACTCAAGGCCGTTTCCTTCTTAATCCAAAGGACAAAGCTGGCAGAGGTCATGCAATTTGATTACAATATTTTTTTTTTCTTACTCTGATTAACCAAACTAGGTTCAGAGATTTAGAGTAGCGCTTACACTCCCTAATAACTCTGCAAGGCGCTAAAGACGGGAAACTCCACCGAGCCCGTGCATTCGTCACCAGGAAAGATGGGGCATTCAATGAGCGTAGAGCCGTCCTTTGCAACGCAAATGTAAACTTGGTACAGTTGTTTGTTGCCCTGTTCGTCATTGTTGCATTCAATTCCTGGAAGATGGCCATCAAGCACACTGCCAATGGCGCTGCGGATATCCTCAATTTGATACTGACTCCCGTCTGGCACTATACCTGCACACCACACAAAGATATTTCAATTGAAACTGTTTCAAGAGGTACACTAAGGTGAATGCACCCATACCCAATAATTTAAGTGATTCTGCAACAAACTGCAAAGAGCTAGTTTGAAGCAATGCATATTTTTCATTGTGTAGGAAGATAAGAAATATTGGGATTGCAGTTTTTTTATAATTTTATTTGCAAAACTGAAATTACTGTGAAACCTGTAGACTCATGCAATTTTGGTATTAGCCAAACTACTTTATGCTCATTATTTCCTGTTTCCTAATTTCCTATTTACCACTTTGGGACACATGGCATGTCTTAAATGGTCCAACCTTCTAAAGGAAAGAAGAATGCATTCCAAGGCTTGATTGAAAACTTGACTTGATTGATATTGGAAATAGCATGCCCTACAAATTGGGTACGGGACAATGTTTGCAATGGACATACTCACCTTAAGGTATGTTCACATTTGGTGTTAGGAGGAATATTAGCAATGTGAATGCAGTCTAAAAGTGTGTCCAGATGCAACTACTTTTCGTTTGCTGCTACCACTCTTAACACTGTGAACAGACCTTTACTTGAATAAACTTGACCGATAAGATGTAAAAAGAGAGCAAGTACCTGCATTCGAAAGCGCAGTGGTGATGTCATAGTTGCCGTAAAGATCGATGGCAGACTCGAAGTAATCATGTTGGGTCAAGCCCGAGCAAGTACCGTGCTTGCTCCATTCATGGCTCCAGAAGCTTTTACTGTCACTGGAAGGGCAAGCCAGTGAACCCCAGTCGTCGTTCAGCTTTGCTAATACATCCTTGACCTGTATATGTATGCCAAACGCAGGTTCTTCAGACAATGGAACGGAAGAGGTATTATGTTAAGTGAAAAAATTTCAAAAATTGCACAAACACCCTTGGATAGTTGCTGTGCATATCAATACCTTCTCCCTTTGTGTGCACACTATTTTTCTTCTGTTCTATTGCACTCCTTACTTCAACATTGGTCATGAAGGAAATGACTAACACACCAAAATAAACGCCTGAAAATTATGGCCCAAGTGTATTTGTGCAATTTCTAAAAAACCAGGGGTATCTACACAAATATAGCAAACTCATCAAATTTTCTCTCATATTGAAGCAAAAAAACAGTGCTCTCTCTCTCAGGTGCCAGAAAGTTGAAGAGCGGTGGAGAGTAAGAATACCGTCTGAGGATCAAGAGGCTCGTTGCCACAGGAAGAAGGATACTTGCCGTCGTTGTAGTTAGGCCAAAGACCATGAATGCCGAACACCGCCTTGGGATCACTACTGAGAGGGAAACAGCAACCTCGCCTTGTGTCACAATATGAACCAGGCCACTGCTCTCACCAACGAAACACATCATCAGATAAAAGAATATACTACTTCCTTAGCAAAATGAATGACCCATCACAGCATACATTTCCAGCCTAAGACAAGGTAGGGAGGGCTTCTCACCTGTTGTACGAAATAGAAGAAATCAAAGTCCTGGGCTTGCACCACTGCACCGCAAAACAAGCTCCAAAGAAAGAGAGCCACCACTATCATTCTGGAAGCCATAGCCTTCTCTCTTTCAAGCTTAATCCCTGTTCATCATCAAAAACACGCCTGTTCAGCTCATCGCAAACCCTAAAGCAGCTGCACATATCTCAACTCAAAATCCCTTCAAAAAAAACACAAACAGATATATCATACCACCTTGTTTCTCAATGTGCCTTAACCATACCCTTCCGAAACCATCAAGGGAATGCTACCTTGAAGTAATAGCAGATCGTTTGTCCAATACTGCGACACCGAAAACTAAGCTGCTTGTGGCACAAGAAACTCCAACAACGTCTCACAATTTTTACCTTGCAGTTGAAGTCCTCACTTATAAACCTGCAACTCTATATCGAGATAGAGCATATACCAGAGAATAGCCTAAAGGAAAAGCGTATCTAGAACTTTTGGATGAAGAGTACTCAATAGCATGGTTTATAAAAATCAGCTATGTCGGAAAATCAACTGCACGTGCTCGTGGCTTTGGGCTGAGGTCAGATGACATGCCCTATGTGGGGTCAGGCTAGAAAGTTTCAGCTTTTTCACCGGCTAGAAAATATGAGAGTTTTACTATTTCCTATCGGGTTGAATTTGGGAATTCTGAATTTAGATTTAGAGACTCTGATTTAGTCTGAAATCCTGGAAGAGGATACCCATGTACAACACCAAAATAGGCCAAATTATTACTTTTATCCTGGTTTGTAAACACGATGAAGTTTTGTCACTCTGGTCCCACAAAACGGCATGCCATCCAACCCCAGCCGTAGCAATGTAGCTTCAGAGCTTCTGCAGCAAAATGATGAGTATATGCCCTTTTTCAATTTTATAGTGTTTGTTTGGGTACATTTAGTACTCGTCAACTTTGTCACAAGCTTTACTAAAAATGTGATGGCATTACAAAGCAGTTAGGACTATGCATCCTTCTCTACTTTCCCACATGATCGTTAAATTCTAAAGCAGGTGGGCCTACGCATCCTTCTCCACTTCTTCATTGTAAAGTATACCAGATCGCAGCTGAATCAAATAAGAATAATTTCAATTCCTTTAGAGATTTGAGAGCATAATCAACCCAAGATAGGGAACAGGAGTGACTTCATTTCTCTTTGTGTGGGAGGATGAAGTACTTTTAGGGCTCCAATACAACCACAACAACTCATAACTAAGAGATGGTCCCATCAAAACAATCTTCCCAGTCACAGCAAATTTCTTTGTTTATCACTGCCTTAGGACTTTCACTATAACATTTGTTGGAATGACACATTGCTTGCAATAGCTTGCAACTTCTTGGCAACACTTCTCAAGTGCTTGCAAATGTTTTGTGCTAGGGTTGGGAAGATCTGTCCGATGAAAGGAACTGCAAGGGGAGGGGAGCGACATAGCTAGTCTCCAGTCCTGAACACGGTGTATGGGTTGATGATGCCTGATATATAGAGCTAGAAGACTCTAAACCATTGAGAATGTGGCTTTGCAAGTATTAGGGGGTCATGAACTCGAGATTGGGTCCAAAAGCAACCTCCATTCTGTTTCATAATCCGTTCTGTTTCATGATCAGATTCAAGGGTTCGGAGAACTCATCAAGAATGATTAGTAAAGTTTGCTGCAAATTACATACAAATACAATACACAACCATAAGAGCAAATACTAACAATTCAAGCGTAAAAAGTGCACAAACACTGATCATTGTTCAGAGATTGAAACACACAAGCGTTTGAGAGTCTCGTGACATTCAACGACACTTGAACACGGGTGTCCCATTTCTGCCAAAGGCCACCTCTATAATGCTACCGCAGTAAAATGGTACCGGTACTCGAATACTACCAACATTACGAAAACTACACAAGACGATGCCATCAGAATGTCAATCGCATGGCAGGAATGGCATTACAAGCATTGCCATTGCAAGAATGCTTAAGTAGATCACCACCACGACTGCCTCTCCACAGGTGGCTCCTCGTATTCGTTACGACGAGGACGATAACCACCATACCCTCCTCCTTCAGTTTCCTCGTCATCGTCATGTTTCTTCTTGTGATGATGATCACCGTGACGTCTCTCGGATTCCTCTTCATCCTCATCTTTCTTCTTGTGATGACGACCTCCGCGTCTCTCTTCGTCTGAATCGTCATCCTTCTTGTGATGATGGCCATGTCTCTCTTCCTCGTCCTTCTTGTGGCGATGGCCTCCATGTCTCTCTTCCTCTGAATCATCTTCATCCTTCTTATGGCGACGGCCTCCATAGCCCTCATCCTCCTCATTCTTGCGACGTCCTCCATAGCCGCCGCCAAAATTACCTTCACCAGACTCCTCATGGTACTTCTTCCGGCCATAGCCACCGCCATAGCCGTCCCCTTCCACGAGAGTCTCTTCCTCTCCATACGATGTCCGTGTCTGTGCATAACTAGAATGATGCGACTCATACCTCGGCTGACGATACCCAGACTCCTCCTCAGCGAATTCTTCTTCACCATAAACAGGTCGAGGCTTCCGGTATCTAGACTGCTCCTCTTCTCCATAGCCGTGAGAGGGCTTTCTATACCCCGACTCCGCTTCATAGCCGCCATAAGAAGGCTTCCGGTAACCTGATTCCTCCTCATAATCATTCTTGCGTCGGCCATATCCATCTGGACGCGCCTCATCGTAATCCGGTCGAGTGCGATCGCGTCCACCGCCATAAACACCTCCTGGCCTGGGATGACCTCCAACCGTAGCCCGCCCGGGCGGTCCACGACCGTAAGGATTGCGTTCGTTGCCATATCGCACATACTGCTGATGGTCGTCTTCTCCGAACTGCGCTCTGCGGTATCCCGACTCCTCGTCAGCCGGCTTCACGGATCCATATGCTCGCCTCTGATCGTAACCCCCTTGGTAAGGCACTGGATCGTAGTTGTCGTAGTCATCCATCTCCTGAAACCTGTGCACCATCGCTCCAAATCAAACAAAAACAGCCTCGATCTGAACTCGATCCGCAATGTCGATCGCCTTGCCAAAGGAATTGAGCTCTGAATGATGTGATCAAGCGAACTTCGTTGTTGTTAGTCTAATGCAGTGATCTAGCTTCTAGTAATGTGGAGGTGCGGTGGATCTAGCGACGCAATGGACGAAATTGTAGCGACGATCGTATGGACTGCGTCGGTGCTGAATCGGACGGGACGCTTGATCGATGTTCGTCTCCGCCGGACGACTCGTGCAGTAGTGCTTCTCCTGCTGGGGACACGTGTTGCGCTCTGTAGTTGCCCATGTGGCTTTGTAAGTTCGTCTGTCGTTTGACTCATCCACTACCGTGTCAGGATAACATCTCATCCAAGAGCAGCCGATCGGAGGGGGTTTAGGGCATCCTTCCATGCTCAATCGGTAGGGGTGGAGGCGGAAATCCAGGACCGGTTGCTGTGGAGTATCCCCAAGTAAGAGCTACTGATTTCTCAGTTTGTCGCTTCCATGTAAAGGGGGGTGGAAAACGTTTAACAGGTCATGTGGGCACTCCAACCCATTCACGGATGCCTCTCCAACCGGCAACAAGAGGTTTGAAACATCAAAAGTGAAGCAAAAGCAATGAGCAACTATAGACCGTGCAAACTCTTCACCAATGATTGGCAGAAACAAAAAAGGGAAAATCGATAGCCCGACTGCTCACTGGAAAATCACCGATAGACCTCAGTGTTAGACCTACTTCCATGTGCACCAATCGGGATGCAAATTGTCGTTTAGCGATTCTACCGATCTCCGATCGTGCATGGAAGGACGCCCTTGGACGGATCACAATGTAAGGTTGGAGGCTTGAATTCCTTTAGGGCACTAATTCTGCTCACCTCCCCCAAATGATCTCTGTCAGTACATGTCTTAAAGTAAGCACACTCATAAGCGTGGAAATAAGGGTTTTGGAGTAGGTAAAACAATTGACTACCTTTGAAAAAAATGCTGTAAGTTATGTAGTGGAACCCAATAATATTAACATCAATTTCAAGGTTCCAACTACAAACATTTGTTCACAAAGATTTTTCAAAGTCCAAAATCATTGAAATTATAAGAACCATGTGTAAGAGATGCTGAAAGCAAGGCTTGTTGGTTCTTCAATACTGTAAACCGGTAGCAGTTTCAATAGTCAAATGGCAAATTAAATGTTTTTCTAACTTCAACTTACACTGTAAGGGGGTCAAAAAAACATTTGATTTGCCGCTTATTGTTGAAACTGCTACCAATTTACAGTAGTGAGATGGATACTCAAAACCTCATGCCAGTCACCCAAAACCATTACTTCATCACCCATAACCATCACTCAATCACCCACAATCATTTGTATTTTTATTGATTAGTCTCTGCCACTGTCAGGTGACGGCCATAGGGACACAATGCTTATGGATGCTGTTATTTTATTCATAGCCTTTCTATAATGTATAGTGGACGTACATTTGAGGAGATGTATCAATTTAGAGCCCTATGACTTTTTCACTTCAAAATTTCATAATGAATTTCTCATAGCTCTAAAAAATACTAAATAACTTGAATTAGATGCCAATTCCTCTTGTCTTTCAAGGAAAAGTTACTGAAAAATATTTCAAGAAGCCCCACCATTCCAAAATTCAATTTTAGCTTTTAGATGATCGGTTTTACAAGCCTCTTATTTTATAGCTTAAGCCATGATAAACTGTTCCCTTCATTCTTCTTTTTCTGGATGAATGGAGCCGGTAGCTCAGTCAACTAAGGGCTTCCGCATCCACACGCTCGCACGGACCTTGCCACGCTATCCTGATACAGATGCCTTTATCATGTAGATACACGTTATTCATCTATGTTTGTGTTTATTTCAATAATTTAACAATAAAAGTAAAAGAGGTGGTTGTGGTGAGAACCATGGTTTGATGACAACGCAATGGCCATAGATTCTAAGGTGCTGCACCGTCTTGCCACATGTACAGCTCAGGGGATAAATAGCAGGTTGATAATGCCAATTTTTTGCCTTACTAGTGTGTTAAGCCATGAACCACCATCACCACTCGACAAGTTCAATAAAATTTAAATTCAGATTGGCGAACGGCCAAAGACGATCGCTTTTCCAGTTAACAAAATTTATGAATTGATGACTAAAGATAAAAGTTTGACGCTATTATATGCTTGCAATGGCATATGACCACTTTATGGTGGTGGTTATCTTGTATTTTTCCATTTTCACATATTTATCAACGTGTTTTGAAATGCTCATATGTTTTGCATTTTTTTGAAAAATACTAAAGATTAAAAAATGAATTAGAAAGTATGAAAGGAGAAAGGAATTGACATCTATAGTGTAGTTATGAGGAGAGATATATGGGCTGATGTGTCCCACCCCCTGCCATGAATAAAGTCGAAATGTAGTAGAAAAGATTTCTTAGTATATTGGAGTTTAATATATAAGTGATGGTTAAAAGTGGAGAAGAAATCTGAAACTTTGTAATAACACAATTTTCTGTGTATCCACTATTTTTTATTAAAATTTAGAAAAGTTGTTTTTTATGTGATTATTTTTACAAAATGAATTTGCAAATTTGATTTGAAATCGGGATACAAAAATTATGAATATTTGAATTTTGCAGTTCAAAAACAAAACTATGATAAAAGGCTAAGACTTCAACAAGCCATAGCTTATGATCTATATATCATTTTGCAACTAGTCTTAGAGCAAGTGTTTATCTTAGTCGTAACTTTTTTGAAAGTCATTAAACTTGTAATTTGAAACTTAGAAGAGAAAGTTATAAAAATGTGAAGGATTAGAAGTGGCTGTTTTTTTGTTAAGAGAAGGCGGAAATTTTAAGGAGCTACAATTTTCAGACAATATAAAATTTCATTCTTAAATTTTTGGAAGTAGTAGGTTATTGCTAGTATTTTTTGAATTATCATCAATAATTCTATTTGGAGTTTTATTTAAAAAATTATAATGTATAGAGGTTTGGAGTTTGGGTGTTCTCTAAAAAATTAAGACCCAAATTTGATCCACTAATATTTATGGACAGAGTTTTAGTTTTGTAGTAAAATTTTTAGAAATTGTAGTCAGGTGTGTTGTCTTTCAAAATTACTATTATACTTGTTTGTAGGAGTTATAGGTCAAAAGTTATAAAAGTTTGAAGATGTAGTGATTAGTTTGCAAAGAAACAAAAGAGCTTCCACTTTGAATCCGCATAATTTTTGGATTGTAGTTTAGAATGAGCTGAGACTTGGACGGATAGTAGGTGATTAGAAAGACTTTCAAAATGCTATTAAGCTTAAAATTTGGATTTTTAAATCATTTGTGATATTAAATAGAAGGTCGTAGCCTTTTAAGAACTTATAGATTGTGATTTTTGCCATTGTTTTTTTTAAAACAAGAAGACTTGAAAACATAAAGACTTGAAGATCTGAAAATATAAAGATTTCAAGAGGACTGTTTTGGGTTTATTTTTTATGTTTGTATGGGAAGTGGCTTTGTTATTCTTAGCCAATTTTAGATGCTTGTTTGTCATTTTATTTTTATTCTATTTTGTAAACCTTATTGCGGGCATTTTAGATTAAATAAAAATTAACCCCATTTACTATCATGGTGACAAAGTGAGATTGATCATCTATATAGTTAAGTCTTACTCTGTTTTTACAATCTGGAGTTTTGTTTAGCAAATTGTGAATTTGATTTTACGGTCCCATCATTTGGACGGCAGCTCGTTTTTGGTGTCCCGTTCTGCTTGTCCCGTATTTCGTGGATTCTTATTCATACCTAGACTTTTATATCCTTAGAGCCAACCACATGATATGCCAATAAAAGATAGAAGCTTGAAAATTGAAAAATGAAAATCAAAAACTGACAACATTATCTAGTTAGCGAAGCACAATTATAGCTAGATACCTTGCGTGTTTGCAAGGCGCATCCATCTCTACCCAATA
Source organism: Ulota crispa (assembly GCA_963920765.1). Taxonomy (NCBI): domain Eukaryota; kingdom Viridiplantae; phylum Streptophyta; class Bryopsida; order Orthotrichales; family Orthotrichaceae; genus Ulota; species Ulota crispa. The sequence continues at coordinate 22,939,426 of OY987246.1, read as the reverse complement.
ACGGCCAGTAACGTTGTCGGATAGAGAGAAGCGCGCTTTAGGAATACTTAAAGTATTTGACTATAAGTTAGTGTAGTTGAGGTTTTCAATCTCAAGTTCCAATAAGAATTTTGGACAATACCTGCTTTTCAAAATAGTCTCAAGTTATTGCAGTTTCTTTATAAGATTTCCAAAGACAATTTTTTCTCTAAAATGAGCGCGGTCGTCTACTTCAAATTCTAAATGAAAATTCTAGAGATAATGTTGTCTTTAGAATGGATGCGGTTGCCTACTTTAATCAAAACCTCTAAATTTCACTTCAAATTATACTACTATTTAAAATTGAAAGAAAACAAAATGGGGTTTTCTCTCCTTCTTAGGCAATTCAACCACTGTTCCTTTAAAGCTCTATAACTTTTATATTATAGATTCAAAATACAAGTGTGATAGCAATTAAAAAAACTGACACTATCAAATACAACATATAAAAAATTCACTAAAAAATAAAACTTAGTCCAAAAGTTATACTCAATCAAAGTTTGGATATCTAAATTGAAGAAGACATCCAGTCTTTCAATTTCTATAAACCATAATTCCTTCAAAAATCCTCCAAATGATTTGAATGATAATAATGTGAAAAGCTAATCTAACAAACTATTTATCATTAAAATTTCAAAAAGAAAATTCAAACAAGTCAAAAGTTATGGCTCATCAAAGTTGCGGCCTCCTTCTTGCAAAAAGACTGTTTTCCTTATAATTTCAACTCAATATAGTTTTCTCATAAACCCTCCAAATGATACGAGTAATAACAATTTAAAAAGGCAATTAGATAAAATATCACTTGAAAAACTTTCATAAAAAATATAAATCTGACTAGAAGTTATGACTCTTCAAAGTTGTGGCCTCCCTTTCACCGAAGACATGCCACCTCCAAACCTTTGCACCTCCATATTTTCCTCTTCAAATCTCCAATTCACAAGTTTGATAGCTTTGTAGAAAGTTAATACAATGATCTTCAGTTCCTAAAATTTTGTAGTAAATTAATAAGCTGCCTTGTTTCTATGGTTGATCAAAATCTCCACCTCTTCATATAGGAGGCAGTAGACCATCTTCCACTCAAACAAGCACAATTTTTGAATGCTAACTCCAAATCAAGTAAGTATAGAATTTTTGGAAACCTCACACAAAGATACACAAGCCCAATAAATCTCACTTCAAAATTCAACATACACAATGAATTATGGCTACTGCCACATTCGGATCTCTTCCCCTAACTCTCCATTACACTCCAAAAGGTTTGAAAACTTCCTAAGATATTTTGGGCACATGAATCAGTCCATACCCCACTCACATAGGTAGACCTACTCCAATTGGATCCATAATTACTCTTATCATTGTTTTGAGGTTATTTCATCTCAAATTTTAGATAAAATACAAACTATCTTAGGATTTCTTCCAAACCACTTCCACTTAAGATATCTACCTCATTTTCTTTCATATTTCTTAATAAAATAAACAAAGATAAAACAAATATAACCGTAAGTTGGCTACGTGCCATTATGGGCATACAAATGCACTGAAAGCTTATCTTAAGTCGCCAAACCGTGGACTTGGTAAGCTGAAGAAGCAGTGGTCTTTCACGGCCACTTTTATCTCAACTCTTTATTTGTTGAAATCAAAACCAAATTAGATGTTAAACGTATATCTACATGATAGAGATATCTCCATCAAGATAACGTTGATTTGAAATAATGAGTCAATAAATGATTAATTTGTGCGCAAGGGTAAAAAACGCCGTTGTTTTCCAAAACATGACTTGGACGTTGAAGAATTAATATCATGAGTGGTACTGAGCGGAAGGAATATGAGGATCTCACTACTTCTTTCAAAAAAAGGAAATCCGAAGACAGCCTAATAAAATATAACAAGGTGATAAAGTCAAAGTAGATGTATTCAGCAGAGTAGCGTACAGGTAAATTTCTATCGCATACTAAATGTTTTTTAAATCGTTTAGATCTGTAATATAAAAAATATTTCATGGTAAATATATTAAGTTAAATTTGCGTGATGTTTTTAATATATGTATCCTTTGTAAGTGGTTTTGTACATTATTATTAGCATCCGTGTATACGGAATGCTTTTGCTAGATGCAAGTATTTTTGCAAGCAACACATCATCACTTAACTTATTACTTCTTTCATGTACAAAAAGCGATTGGCTTATTGGTTCCTCGGATGTTCAGACAAGCTAAAGCAAACTTTCTACTTGTGGATGTTCCAATATTGGCAAATATTGAGTTTAGCTTCACGTTGAGTAAGGAGCCAAAAGAATCTTCTACCAATGATTCTACCTCCGCTAGCTATATCATATACACCATTGAGGATTTTAGCAGCAAATTTCACATGGATCACAATAGTAACAACTATATGTTTAGTATATGTGCTCTTGTTCATTTAGATGAGGGTGCATTAGCAAGTTTAAGGAACAACTTCAATACGGACGGTAGACATTTTATTGTGGAATCTTTTAGAGCCTACGTTAATTTGGATTATGCAGTGGAGTGGTACAAGTGATTTAGAGGAGGAAGACAAATTTCTATAGTATTTTGTAGTTGAAGGCACATCATAGTTTCATTCGGATTGGTACGCCGTTATAGATTAATAAGTTTATGAGCTGGAAGGTGAAATGGCTAACCATAGATCATTATAACGGAGGAAGTGAGGTCAAGTTTGAATTTACCATTGACTTAGAAGCGGCTTTATGTCATGGCGAGGACAAAGTCTTAATGAAGTGATGCAGCGTTAAATATGTTGTTGAGTATTTAAATCATGTATTTTTCTAGTGATTCTATATTACTTGAATTGGGAGGTTCATTTATTTTATTTCATTCATTTTTTCCAATTTTAAATACCATTGGTTTTATTTTTTTTATTTTTTTTATTTTTTTATTTTTTTTATTTATTTTTTTATTTTATTTTATTTATTTTATTTATTTTATTTTTTTGTCATGTATATTTTTATAATATTTTGATGATTATGGTTTGAAATAGTACTCTCATCAAACATTCCTACAAATAATATTAATTTAAATATGATTTGAATTTTTAATGTGCAAATAGACTTTTACAATGGGAGCCATGAGGTTTCAAGACTGAGGAGGGTAAGTACGTAGTAACTGCAATTTTTTATTATGAAAGTTTCTAGAAATATAAGATTATTGCAAAATATTTTTATGATATATATAGTTTCATCTCATTACTTTCCATGTTACTTTTAAGCCCTCATTTAGATTTTAAATTGTTTATTATCAAATTTTTTATATTTGATTTGATATATGTATATATTTATTTTCTTATTAGATTGCAAAATAAGTTGTACTTTGACGCTTTTTCAAGACTACAATGAAATTATTATTCATCCAACATAAAATTAATAAAAAATAAGTGTCAAACGCGTTGTATCGTTACTAAAAATTAAGTAATATAAATAATAGAGTGTAGCTACACTATTAGAAAATTTTGCACAAAATCAACAAAATTTTGACTAGAAAATGTTAATTTATTTTGTTGCTTTAGACGTGCTAGTTTATATTTTTTTTAACAAGGGTTTGTTGTTTTTTGTTGTCTTTTTGTTATTTTTTGTGTTGATTATGTTTATTCCAAGGAGGAAAAATGGCATCTAGACAACAGGAAAAAAAAATACAGAAAAATTTGGGCACCATCTTAACAACATGATAAAAACTTTAGAAAAATCCAAAACTGCCCAAAGAGTGCTAGCCGAAGGCTAATGGGTTTGTATCCAAGACCTCTTGCCTCATAAGAGAAGGCATTTGCCACTACACCACCCTTGAACTTTTATGGTATTACACACTATATCTATTGTACTTATTTGCTTAACTATTGATGTTTTCTCAATTAAATAAACTTTGACGGCCACTTAGGCATAGATTACTAGTTTTTTCATAAATTTAAAGTATAAAAAAAAGTGTTAAATCAAGTTTTGTTTCAATTCCAACAATTTGTTTGAGATTTAGAGACTCCAATAAAAAGTTATGAACAAAGTTTATAGATGGTTTAGACCATCCTTTCAGAAATTTGTCCATAACTTTTTATTGGAGTCTTCAAATCTCAAATGGATTGTCGCGGTTGATATAAAACTTGATTTCACAACTTTTTTTTATTTGAAATTTATGAAAAAAATTAGTTTCCTATCCCTAAATGGCCATCAAAGTTTGCTAAATTGAGAAAACATCAACAGTTAAGCAAATAAATACAATAGATATAGTGTGTAATACCATATAAGCTCAAAGGTGGCGTGGTGGCAAGGGCATTTCCTTGTGGGGTAGGAGGTTTTGGGTTTAAACTCTTAAGCCTCCGATTGCTACTCTTTGGGCAATTTTGGATTTTACTGAAGTTTTTATTGTGTTGCCCAGATGTTGCGCAAATTTTTTTAAAGTTCTTTTTCATGTTGTCCGAATGTTGTCCAAAATATTTATATGTAAATTTATTTTCATATTTTTCTCTTTGAAATTAATATAATCAACATAAATAATCAACACAAAAATAATACAAAAACAATAGAAATTCTTGATAAAAAATATTCTAATCTATTGATTTAGTTAATACTATCTAAAACAACAAAACGGAGATAGTTTTCTATTAAATTAGTCAAATAGTATGGGCAAGTGTCCAAAACAACAAAAAAGCTGTTGATTTTTTATTGTTTTGGACAAAGTTTCTACTAGTACTAGAATATGTTCAGACTTGACATTAAAATAGGTATTAATCCTTAAAGGACCGTTGAGTGGCTGTGGCTTGCCCACACTGTAGCATTGTAGAATGTGTAAATAGTTTTTGTAGTTCCTTACTAGTTGTATAGTAGTAATATTGGGAATTAGAGGAATAATTAGTCAAATTGGTTGTTAATAGTAGGTAGCTGAATGATTATTAGGATTAAGGACCTGAGGTTCACAACCTCTGAAATTTGGTAGAAACGATTCAACTTTTGGTAGTATAAGGAGGTTGAGAAAGGTGAATTGTGGGCCAGATTGTGATAGTCGTAAGAGGGGATAAAGCTTGGAGCTGCCTCTTTTTCTTTGCTTTTGTATTTTTTTTTTATAGAATTGGAATTAAGATTAGTGTTATTGAAATTGTGGTTGAAATGTTGTGATTTGTATAGTTGAAATAATTGATTTGGAGAAAGAAAATGTGATTGTGAGAATTGAGAGTATTGCTTTGTGTTAATTGTATTGGATGATTGAGTACGAGTAAAAGAATGGAGAATTGAAGTATTGTGGAAGAGATTAAGCACCATTTGAATTCAAGAATGCCAATTAATTGAGTAGTTGCAAGGCAGTGAATAAGTATAGAGTTTGTGAATGATTGAAGAGATTGAATGGAGATGAAGAAGTGAACTTTGGAAGTTTTGAATAGTTAGTATATCATCAATTGTGACATTAACATAACCGATTCATACAACGTGTCTTTCCCTGTGATCAAATCCACTCATATATGATTGTTTCTTTGGTTTTGGGAGAAACTAATAACAATAATTACATTTTGGCGCCGTTGCCAAGGATTGACAACTATATGAAATGTTGAAAATTGATGGTATCAAGATGAGATTGAAGAAGCATGAGTGGTGATCATAATGTTGATAACCAAAGAAGGAATCAACAAATAAGGGAAAGAGAGGAGCAATTGAATATCAAAAATTTTTTACAACAACAACAAGAAAGGATTAAGTTAGAAAATTGTAGAAAGAGTTGCCGTGGTTGCGAGCATGTGCAAATATTTGAGCATATCCAATATTTGAAAGACGTGCAATATTACATTTATATTTACAATTAAAGAAATTGCCGCAAGCGCTTGCAAGAGATATTGCGATTCGTGAGGCATTGGTGTCAAGATTAGCAAGTCCTAGAAGTTTAAATTCAGAAAAATTGTAAAATAGCGATAGTTCACAAGGAAGAGAAGTGAGTAAAAATAAAATCAGGAAAAGAAAAGAAACTCATATAAATAGAGTAAGAAAATCAGTGCAAGCATTAATGGCAGAGGTAGCTCCGGTAGTACCAATTGCGGTATAGATGGGAGCAATTGGAGATCGCACTACCAGTGTGGCTCCATTAACTACATTTAATGGATGGCCGAGTTTTGATCCTGATCACCATTTGGCTCAATTTTTGATAGCGTGTATAGTCAGTCATGCAAGAACTGAAGATGTTTGATTGCGATGGCTACTAGCAATGTTGAAAGATACAACGTTTGAATGATATAATCAACAATTAATAGGACAATTTCCTTGTTGGGAAGCATTGAAAAATGTTCTTTTAACTCATTTTTGGCTAATAGATTTTGAAGATTGTCTTCAAGAAAATTTAATGAATATTAAAATGTTTGTAGGAGAATTGGTAGAGTTGTATCATGGCCAAGTTGCAGATATATTACAAAAATGGCCAAACAATCAAATGCCAGATGCATTTATATTGTTGATATTAGTGAACGGGTTGCATCTTTTAGAATTGAAAATGTTTGTTAAAGAGGCGCAACTAGTTACGGTAGCCGCCTCTTTAGCATGCGCAAGAGTGTGGGAGAAGTGCCATTATGATCAATTGCTGATGGTGGGAACTACTATAATTCCTAGTATGGGAAATCAACAAGTTCCAATGACCAATATGCTGGGAAGTTATCTAAAAATGATTGCACCTAGTATGGAAAACACCTATTTTCCAAGAGCAATTAATGCTACTCCTTTACAGGCAATATTACCTTTGGTGACTTATTCGTTTCAGATGGTATACAAACCACTGCAAGTACCTATGAGTACCCCTATTAAGGATTTTAACAAGACTTTATTGCTGAATCTAACAAAAAAGATGGAAGAATTGGCTATAAACATGGCTAAAGATAAAGAGAAAAAAAATAAATCCTCCAACATGAGACCAAATGTGTGGTGTAATAATTGTAAAGGGCAGGGACACTTCAACACAGAATGTCCTTCACCTTCTCAGAAAACGGGAATATGTATGTGCTGTGGAGAAAAGCATGCCATTGCAAATTGTTGGTATTTACCAAGACAACAACAGCCAGGCAATCAAACAATGATACAGCCAACTGTATGGGATGTAAATCAAGTACAAACAGGAAATATAGGGGGATGGAATGGTAACAAAAATAATAGACCAAATCAAGGTTTTGAAAATTTCCAAAATCCTAATTATAATCAAGCTTATGGAACCAATATGCAAAATGGTAGCCAGAATCAGTCGGGAAATCAAAAGGCCAATTCTCCAATTGTGACAACTGACCAACCAGGATCATTTACTGCACCTACTTGAAATTGACCTGGACGGTATGTTTTGATGGAGACTCCAAATGTGCAACATGCAATGGGGAGAAAACCAATTTGTTGCTTTTGATGTCAACAAATGGGCCATTATGCAAGTGATTGTCCCAATCCAAGATTTGCGGAAGAATGTGCATCTTTGTGCGTAAATTACAAGCAAACTGGTCAATTTTATTACCAATGTAATATACCTTTTAATCCTAACAATAGGAATCAGCAGATGCAATCCACTGTTCAAATTGTAGAAGAACCAAACAAACCACAAGAATCACTAGTACATTGGGTAGAAGTGATTGAAATGGTATAGACAAGAAATCAGCAAAAAGGTAACAAACCATCTCAAATATTGGAGAATTCAATACCACTTCCTGTGAACAGAACAATTCCAAATACTGGCATTAATCTAATAATGGTCGCAGTATCATCATTCCAACCCAATTCGACCAATATGCTAGTTTGTCCATTAGTTTCAAAGGCACCAATACTGTCCCAATTCGACGGATAGTTGCACCTCTTGAAAAAGCCAATTTTAAAAGAACAGTTGTAATTGGAGATGACACTAGTATCAATTCCAGATATTGGATCTTCCAGTATTGGGTGTCCACCCGTACTAGTTCTAGGTACTAGTTGTCTTGATATTGGTTGTGTCAATTTACGGGTACCAATTTCCGAAGCTCGTAAGAAGAAAAATGCATTGGGTATTACAACCAATATGGAATCCTATGATATTTTAAAGGACTTAGGTTCAATTCAACCCACAATTATAATAAAACAATTATTGGCAGTAGCATTGGAGTGCAGTAACACATTAAATTCTTCCTTGATTCGACAAAGAACTTGTCAAAAAAAAATTCGTGAAGTAAGTTTGAATCCAAATCCAGGCGCATCGACTATTGATGTATCAATTGATGGAGTGTTGGTACAGGGTGTACAAGTGGATGGCGGAGCTATTATAAACCTTATGAATGCCGATACAATGGAGGAATTGGGTTTGATCCAATTATTGCCAACAACATTGATGTTGCAAATGGCAAATTCAAGTTGGGTCCGACCTATGGGCATTTTACAAGATATTGAAACAGTCATTGCAGGAATTACATACAAAATTGACTATGTTGTATTTTGATTATAAAGTATGATATTGTCATACCTAATTTAATTGGGTCGTCTTTGGCTATATCAAACTAAAGCTTGTAACGATTAGGGTCGTGGAACGTTGACAATTGGGAAGGGTAAAGATAAAATAGTACTTCAAATGTACCCTGTCCAATATCAGGGAAAAACTTAAATTGTTAGCCCGGAATTTACATCCGACTGTGAAGCGGAGTTTACAGAGGAAGAATTGGTTGCTTCGCAGTTAGAGGTGGCCTATTCACGGGAAGTTGTCAGATATAATAAAAATATTTATTAGTGTGGAGGACCAGGAGAGTATTATGCTCCTCTTGACGGTATTGATGATTTTGACCATATGATTGCACATTGGATGCAGCGAAGAGATGTTAATCACGTTAGTGCGATAGAACCTGAATTGGAAAATTCCAATTTGTCAGAGTTTATAAAAGATTTTGAAATAGAGCAGAAGATTACTGCTGAGGCTTTTACAAGACCAAAGTGTCAATTAATAAATCTAGGCACAAAGGATAATCCAAAAATGATTCAAATTTATGACGGTATAATAGGTGAAGCTAAAGAAATATGGAAGGATTACTTTTTGAAATATAAGTTAGCTTTTGCCTTGTCTTATAAGGATTTGAAAGGGATACCAGCTGATGCGTGTGAGCACCAAATAATATTGGAGGAAAATGCTACTCCAATTCGGCAAAGGCAACATTGATTGAACCCTAAATACTCGTTAATGGTAAAGGAAGAATTGGATAAGCTATTGGACGTGGGATTTATATACCTCGTACCATTTAATAAATGGGTCTCGCCGATAGTTATGGTTTCCAAAAAAAATAGGAAAGTGCAGATTTGTCAAGATTTTTGGAAATTGAACGCTGCTACAAAGAAGAATTATTTTCCTTTACCGTTTACGGACAGTATTATGGATGCAGTGGCAGGGCACAAATATTATTTGTTTCTTGATGGATTTTCCGGGTATAACCAAGTGCAAACTGCAAAAGAGGACCAATTAAAAACTACATTTACTACGGATTGAGGAACTTTTGCATATAAGGTCATCCCTTTTGAACTTTGTAATGCACCAGCTACCTTTTAACAAGTGATGACGCAAGCATTCTAAGATGAGTTACGGGTTTCAATGGAAACCTTTTTGGATGATTTTTGTTCATTTAATACAAGAGGAGAACACTTAGATAAATTGGGTAGGTGTTTAGACAAATGTGCTGAATTTGGAATTTTTTTGAATTTAAAAAAATGCCAATTTGGGATACCATCTAGTAGATCATTGGGACATGTAGTATCAACAACAGGTATTGCTACCGACTTGGATAAAATTAAAATTATAATGGACCTTCAAGTACCCAATATAGTAACAGGTGTTTGCACCTTTATTGGACATGTTAGCTATTACCAACGATTCATTTATCAATTTGTTGTTCTCTGTATTTTGTTGACAAATCTGTTGAAAAAGCAATTACCAGATAGTCCAAAACCAATTTGGACCAAGGAATATACAATTGCGTTTGAAACATTGAAACGAAAATTGGTGTCTACACCAATATTGATTACATTTTGTTGAACAAAACAGTTTGAGGTTTATGTTGATGCCTCTAATGTTGCTATTGGTTTCGTATTGAGCCAGAAGGATGAAAAGGGCCATGATCATCCCATATATTATGCAAGCTGCCAATTGGTGGCAGCCGAACAGAATTACACTACAACTGAACACAAGGCTTTATAAATGATTTATTCTGTACAAAAGTTTTGACATTATCTTCTTGGATATAAGTTTGTTTTCCACGTGGACCATGGTGCTTTAAAATATATGATTAATAAGCTCCAATTAAATGGATGTATAACAAGATGGGTGTTACTTTTATAGAAATTTGATTTTACTATCAATGTACGACTAGGGAAGTCACATGCAAATGTAGACCATTTATCAAAGATATCCAATATATTGGGCAATGAATCAATTCAAGATGTTTTACTTGACGCGGAATTGTTCTTTGTAGACCTCATTTTGCCGGAATATAGTGAACTGATCCAATATTTAACTTTTCAAAGTTTTCCTTCCCATTTTATGGAGAAATTTAAAAGAAGATTGGTTTTGAAAAGTGCACCTTACATTATGATCGGTGAAGTTTTATATAAACAAAGGAAAGATGGGATTCTTTGTCGTTGTATTTATCAAGATTAAGTCCGTATCATATTAGAAGGCTGTTATTTGGACAGTTGCAATGGACATTTTGCAGGTGATAGTACAGCACAAAAAGCTTTACATGCTGGATATTGGTGGCCTACAATGTTTGCAAATGCCCACCAATTTGTATGGACCTGCGATCCGTGTCAGCAAATTGGTCGCCTGACTGGTACGTTTGCAATGCCGTTAGTACCAATTCTAGCACATGCATCTTTTGAAAAACAAGGAATTGATTTTGTGAGGCCAATTGCACCCGCTTCTTAGTATGGATAAAAACGGTATATATTGGTTGCTACAGATTATATTACAAAATGGGCTGAGGCAATAGCAACAAAATCCGATAGTGCAAGTATAGTAGCCACATTCTTATATGAAAATATTATTACATGCTTTGGCTGTTCAAAAGAATTAGTCAGCAATCAAGGAACTCATTTTATCAACAGTATAATTTAAGCATTAACCTTTAAATATGAGATCAAACATCACAAAACTACACTTTATCATCCAAGAGCAAATGGACAAACGGAGAAGACCAATGGACTCTTATGTAAAATAATCACTAAGACTATATTGGGTGTAAATATAGATTGGGACACTAAATCTTTTGCTGCATTGTGGGCATACCGTACCACCTATAAAGTCACCACTAATGCCACACCATTTCAATTAGTTTATGGTCAAGAAGCAATTTTACCCATAAAATTGGAAGTTCAAAGTTTGCGTATTGCAATAGATGAACAATTGAGCAATTTGGAGTCCCTACAAATTTGTTTAGCAAAATTAGAATATTTGGATGAAATTTCGGCTAATTCTCTATTGGTGATAGAAGTTACTCAAAGGCGACGGAAAAGTTATTATGATAGTAAATTGAGACCAAAATCTTTTATGCCTAATGATTTGGTATTACTTTATGATAGTCGTTTTAAAAAATTTCCAGGGAAGTTTCAAATTTGATGGCATGGACTGTACAGAGTAATTAAGGATTTTTCTAATAGCTCAATTCAATTAGAGGATTTTACGATGTCTTGATGGAGATATCTTCATCATGTAGATACTCGTTATTTATTTATGTTTGTATTGATTTCAATAAATCAATAGTAGTAGCAAAAAGGGTGGTTGGGGTGAAGACCACGGTTTGGTGACAGCGCAGCAGCCATAGATTCCAGTACGCTGCGCCGTCTCGTCACATGCACAACTCAGGGAGATAGGTAGCGGGTTGGCTGGACCAATTTCCTGCCTCACTAGCTGTCAAGCCGTGAGCCGCCATCACCGCTCCACGAATTCGATGGGATTCGAATCCGGACTGGCGAGTGGCCAGAGACGACCGCTTTTCTAGCCAACCAAGTCCACAACTTGGCAATTGAAGACAAGCGTTTGACACTATTATATGTTTGCAAGGGCACGTGGCCACTTTACGATGGTGTTTATTTTGTAATTTAATCATTTTCATATGTTTATCTAGATATTTTAGAAGGCTCATATATTTTGCCTTTGTTTAAATAAAAATACTAAGGGTGTAGAAGTTAATGGGAAAGGTGTGAAAGGAAAAAAGATTTGGCATCTATGGTGAGATTAAGATAGGGAGGGGCATGGGCTGATGTGCCTTACTTCCCTACCTTAGATAGGGTCGAAATTATGGAGGAAAGATCCCTTAGTTGTTGGAAGTTAGTTTATGAGTGTTGGTGAGAAGAAAAAGAAAATCCCGAAACTTTGATGTGAGAGATTTTTCTGTGTACACATGATTTTGAATTGAAATTTAAGGAGGTTGTTCCTTGTGTGATTACCATTTCAAAGTGAATTTGCAAGTTTGATTTGGAGTTGTAATGCAAAAGTTATGAGTGTTTGAATTTTGGAACCAAAATTTCAAACTATGAAGAAAGGCTGAGACTTTGATAAGCCATAATTTATGATCTATTTATCATTTTGCAATAAGATTTAGAGAGAGAGTTTATCTTAGTTTTGGCTTTTTAAAAAGTCTTTAAACTTAAGATTTGAAGCTTGGACAAAAAAGTTATGGAGGTGTGAAGGTTTGGAGGTGGCTGCCTTTTTATTAGGAGAAAGTCAAGACTTTGAAGAGCTACAACTTTTGGACAGTATGAAATTTTCTTTTCAAACTTTTAGGAGTAATAGTTTGTTGTCATAGCTTTTTAAATTGTCTTTAATCATTTCATTTGAAATTTTATTGAAGAAGTTATAGTGGATAGAAGTTGGGAGTTTGGGTGCTCTCTAAAAAATTGAGACCCACACTTTGATTGACTAGAGCTTTTGGATAGAGTTTTATTTTGAAGTGAAAATTTAAAGGATTGTAGACAGTGATATCATCTTTTTAAATTGATATTACATTTCTATGGGTAATGTATAGAACAAAAGTTATAGAGGTTTATAGAGGCAGTGTTTAGTTTGTAAGGAGGAAGAAGAGCCTCTATTTTGAACCCGCATAACTTTTGGACAATATCTTAGATTAAGTTGAAATTTGAAAGATATTAGAAGGTTAGAAGAGCTTTTCAAATTGCTACTACACTTAATATTTGAATTTTTGAGCCATCTGTGGCACTAGATAGAAGGTCGTTGCTTTTCTAAGATTTGTTATTTGTGATTTTTCTCATTGTTTTTATTAAAACATGAAGACTTGAAGACATGAAGACTTGAAGATCTGAAGATTTGAAGATCTGAAGATATGAAAATTTCAAGAGGAATGTTTTGGGTTTATTTTTTATGTATGTATAGGATGTGGCTTTGTTATTCCTAGCCGGTTTTGGAGGCTCATTTGTCAATTCATTTCCATTTTGTTTTGTAAACTTTGTTGCGGGTAGTTTGGGTTAAACCAAAATTAATCCTATTTGTTGTCGTGGTGAGAAAGTGGGATTGATCACCCACATGGTCGGAACTTGCTCTGTTCTCACGATTTGGAGTTTTGGCCAGCAGATTGTGAATTTGATTTTCGGATCCCGTTATACGGACGGCAGCTCGTGTCTATTGTCCCGATCTATCCGTCCTGTATCCAGTGGGTTCTTATCCCTACCTTGACCCTTATACCCTTAGAGCCAACCATAGGATATGCCAACGGAAGATTAAAGACTGAAGATTTGAAGAGAAGATCAAGATTGACAACGATTTTAGTCGGCAACGCACGATCGCAGCAAAACACCCTACGTGTTCCCAAGGCGCACTCCTCTCAACCCGACAACAAATACTAAATTCACTACCCGTATCAATGGAAATCGATTACGTTTATACAATACATAAACTCGGGATGGGTTTTGCAGTGGTGAGGGAGAAAATGCTTTAATCTGATTGAATTGATTGCAATTTGAAATGATGATCGAATTGATTGAAGTGATAACGCAAGGGTAGTGAGCAATGATTAGGTTAAGTAGACGCCGTCATGAGTGCATTAGTAGCTTAGGTTGTCATAATCACGCTAAGACTAGGTCAAAAAATGAGGCCAATATAGAAGTTAGGAGCGGAATTCTCCATTTGCATTGTTCTCTTGCAATTTTTGTGCATCTAAATTTTTGTGAGTCTAATTTTTTGAGCACAGTTTGAGTGTTTGAATAAAGTAGCAAAAATGGCGATTGAGCGCAAGAAAAGGTCAGGTTTGCGTGAGGATAGACAGCGTCAGGTTAGGTTGAAGAAAGAGCTGCCAAAGATACAATGTATTATCGCTACCAACATGGAGCCAGTCTCCATGGAAATTTTCTGGACGACGAAGTTGCAGAAAGAATTTTGCTCCGCACAGATGTATGGTTTTCTTAGGATTTTGCGGAATTTGCCGCCGATAGATATGGCGTTGTTGATAGAGTTTATGAAGAACTATGATCCAGAAGACGGATCCAGTATAGTGCAGGACAAAATTATCGGTATCGACGAGGTAGTTTTGAACAAGATTTTGTATCTTCTCCATGAGTGAGTTGTCAGTTTCGGAAGATATGGAGTTTGATTTTGATCCCAGTAAGTATTTCATGTCAAGTAATAAAGCTTATGAGAAGGGCCAAGGGTGAAAGACAGCGGATGCGCTTACATCAGAATTGGGAGAGTGGATGCGGTTCGTTCATAAGCGCTTAAGGCTCAATTGCTATTCTACATATATGTCGAGGAAATTGCTCTTTTTGGCAGTTGCTACAATGGAGGGATTAGAGTTAAATTGAGCTGCATTTGTGGCTATAAGAATACACGCAGAGATGGACGCAAAGCAAAGAATAGACAAAGTTACGACGTTGATGCACTCGAATTACATCTGCGAAGCAATCCGGTATCAGTTGAATCAACCAGTACCAGCAGAGAAGAGTAAGAAATTGGAGGTGGCACGACTAGTACCAATTCAAACCCAACAGCCACCAGTACTAGTCTCAACGGCACCAATATCAGTACCTGAAGGAATGTCACTGGGAGAATGTAGCTGAGAGCGGAACCATGGAGATAGTGATACCAATCTGCCATCGCATGAATTGGTCCAATCCAATACCAGTTCAGCACCAGTAGCAGCAGAGTATTTTCGGCAAGTGGACATATTGCGAGAAGATCAACCGGCTAGAGAATTGAAAGAGCTAATTTCAGTGCAGATTGCTCAACTGCAGAATGTGGTTGACCGAATGGACACCAAAACTCGGTTGTAACAAATATTGGAGGGCAAAACCAAACTCATTGCACATTTGAAAAAAAAATTTGGGGAGTTACAACACGTTTCAACAAAAGATGCCCTTAAGTATTCCAAGTTGGAGCAACAAATGCTTGAAAATGACAGAAAATAGGTCAAGCAAAATAAGAGATTATAGGTTTTAGTGGACAGTTGCAGGCGGGAGTGTGACGAGCTGCGGGACCATTGAATAAAACAGTCAGCTAGAATGCTTAAAATGGAGGCTAATATATCCAAATTGGAGAACGATTTTTGCAAACAGTTGGAAAGCTCTTAGTCAGAGAACAAGAAGTTGAAGATGCACATTACAAAGTTGAAGACGGAGGTGGCAAAGCTTAGTGTGCCATCCGGAAGTAACCAATTCAACGGGCGCAACTTCAAAAGGGATGGAGGACTAAATTCGTGTCTTCAAGGATCAGTTAAAGAAGCGAGACAGTCAAATTCTGACTTTGGAGTCTCAGGTTTGACAATTGGGAGACTTCAATGAAGAATTGACAGCCCAATTGAAGGTAGAAGAGGCGGAAGGAGGCAATGAAGATGAAGCTGCGGAAGAGGAGAACCCAATTCCTGAAGAGACTGCCACGAGTCCGGACAAAAGAGAGATTAAGATCGTAGACGAAGATATTGTAATGTTGTAAATATTGTATATTTGCAAGGACGTTGCACAATAGGCATGGGGCTATGTAGAATGTGTAAATAGTTTTTGTAGTTCCTTACTAGTTGTATAGTAGTAATATTGGGAATTAGAAGAATAATTAATCAAATTGGTTGTTAATAATAGGTAGCTGAATGATTATTAGGATTAAGGACCTGAGGTTCACAACCTCTGAAATTTGGTAGAAACGGTTCAACTTTTGGTAGTATAAGGAGGTTGAGAAAGGTGAATTGTGAGCCAGATTGTGATAGTCGTAAGAGGGAGTAAAGTTTGGAGCTGCCTCTTTTTCTTTGCTTTTGTGTTTTTTTTTTATAGAATTGGAATTAAGATTAGTGTTATTGAAATTGTGGTTGAAATGTTGTGATTTGTATAGTTGAAATAATTGATTTGGAGAAAGAAAATGTGATTGTGAGAATTGAGAGTATTGCTTTGTGTTAATTATATTGGATGATTGAGTACGAATGAAAAAATGGAGAATTGAAGTATTGTGGAAGAGATTAAGCACCATTTGAATTCAAGAATGCCAATTAATTGAGTAGTTGCAAGGCAATGAATAAGTATAGAATTTGTGAATGATTGAAGAGATTGAATGGAGATGAAGAAGTGAACTTTGGAAGTTTTGGATAGTTGGTATATTATCAATTGTGATATTAACATAACCAATTCATACGACGTGTCTTTCTCCGTGATCAAATCCACCTATATAGGTTTGTTTCTTTGGTTTTGGGAGAAACCAATAACAATAATTATAAGCATCAACAATATTTATACTATAGCTTCAATAGTGTTTTGGTCGATGGGCACTAATAGTATTGTTTCTAAAGGTTTAAAAAGTCAGTAGTACATGCCAACCTCATGAAAACTGCTATATGGGCAACTTGGAATCCAACACTGTTATTTTGAATTTTTTCACAATTTGGATTACCTAAAAACATGATTATATTTGACAAGATTGTTATTTGCCTTTTATGATGGACTATGGGTTTACAGTCACTTTGGAAAAAAAACAGATAAAAAACAATTTTTTCTGTCCTCCAGATTAATTTTTCAAAGTCAAAGGACAATAATCATCCTCATGGGCGTTTAGAGGTTAACGTTATGAATGCAATCTAAAAGTGTGTCTAAGTGCATTTAATTATTTTTGACTACTACCACTCTTAATACCAAATGTGAACATATCATTAGGAAAATCTTCACAATTAGTAGTACAGATGTACAAGTTGTTTTTGGAATAATATGTTTGAGTGTTAATCAATATTTTTTTTATATGATTTATTTGAGGGTTATACCAGATTGCATCCACTTTGCATCAGATTATAATTAACAATTTTTATCCAAATTTAATAATTCAAATAATTATTTTAAAAACTTCATTTTTACATTGTCAATACTACAAAAATTGTGTCCTAATTAACATGTCCAAATTGACTAAATGTGTCCAAAATGACAAAAATACTGTCAAATTGGACAATTTGTGAATATTGGGCCATGTTGATTTGAACATATTTTTGTCATTTTGGACACTTTCCCTTATAGTGAGCTGCAATGACACTTATTTTATATTGAATAATGTAGAATTGATGCAAATTTGATACAAATTCTTAGAATTTCTTTATGTTATTTGCTATATAGTAATTAAATATTATTATTTTGGTTTCAAATGCATGTGAAATTAGTTGCAAAAATTGTTGAAATTTTGATACATTTATAAATTTACTTTAAAAACATGTAGCAAATATGAACTTGATAGATATTCATTGAATAAACAACTTTTTTGAAATTTTAAAACAAAACAAAATTTTGATATCAATGTATTAGTTGAAAATTCAAAAATTAATATGTGATTTTTATAATCTACAACCATTTTGTATAATATTTAAGTAATGAAAATATATATGTTGCATGTAAATTACGTTTATTGTTCAAAGAAGATACAATCTTATGCTAGCATTATACTAGGTCTTGTGAGTTAGAATAATACACTCAACACACCATAGGATTGATTTTCAAAGATTTTCTTAAACATAAAATCTAAAAATCTTGAGTTTTATAGAACTTTTGTGAGTTTTATAAAAAAAAAAATTATTTTTAAATTTTAAATGAAGACATTACAAAATTATTATAGCGTGTTTGTTCCAAAAAAATTATTTTTTTAAATGTGGTTTACTACAAACATTTAAAAATGTACTTTGGTTGTTATTTTGAATGAAGTAATCCTTCACAGCCTCTATTTTTACATCTTCTTCATTGTTTTACCGTACAAAAAAATGTTTATCTGACTAAATTGTATGAAATCAAATAATACAAATTTTAACTTTGGTTTTTTAACCTACATATACAAATAACTATAATTAATTAATGCAAGTAATATATAGTAGCAGCATAAAAACTGAAAATTTTAGATGCGCAAATTTATAAAAATATTAAAATTTAAGTACTAATAATGAATTTAGAAAGTATATTTCATCTTGTAAATTCTTGATTGCTTATAGTGCCTTAAACAGCTTAGAAATTGCATTCAAATCCTGCTGTTGCAACTTCGCATTATATTGCATTATCATTTTATGAAGATTTAACAATTATTATTATTTTTTGTAATTTTTAACATAAAAACCCAAAATAGTAATTCAATCACATACGGAAAAAATTGGAATGCTATGATAACATCAAAATTTATTTAAAATAGTTCTTCTCTTATATCATTATTTTGATACTCATTGTAAAAATATTATCTAAACACCACATAAACAAATCAAATTTAAAGAATTGATTAACAAAAAATTTAAATAAATTTATTAAATAATGGAACAACTATCGAAGATTTTGAACAAAAAACATAACTATAACTTCATACAAATACAAAATGTTATTTTACTGACATTAAAAAAACTAACATTACATGTAGCTTTCTTTTTAAATTCAAGTAATTTCTTTGTTTCATTGATGTTAGATTCAAATGATAATTTGTCTATGCTTCAAACAAAAGGCTTATGTCTCTATATAATATACATTACTTTGTCATATTATGTATTATTTTTAAACATAAAACAAAAAGAAATTATAGATAAAAAACAACTACACATTATCAAAAAAATAAAGAAAGTAATATATACTTTTTGGTATTGTATTTGCAAGTCATCTAAATTAAAAATGCAAATTACCAGCATCTTTGCATTGTTTTGTAAAACTGACTTCAAAACTCTTGTCAATTTACTATCTTGATATGGAACATGGTCTTTAAATAGAAGATTAAAAAAATCTAAATGTAAATAACAAAGTTTTGCAAATAAAGAATTTCAAATAAAATGAAAGGTAAATTATTCTTAATGTCATTTTCTTGTTATTTTACTCAGTTTTTCAATAATAATCCTAAACGTCAGGACATCATTGTTTATTTTATGTTTACATGAAATTGAGAGCCTTGTCATTTTATCTCATTTAAGAGCTCAAAATCTAAGAAAATACTATGCACAGCACTTAACAACAATTACAGTACTTCCACTAGCAAAAATTTAATTTTTGTTCTAAACTATAGTCATTTTTATATATAATAACTCTAACAATATACTTTCTAAACTATAAAGGTCCATTTGCACCTGGCTTTATAAAAGACCAGGTGTTACAAATAAAAATAATGTTAAAAAAAGAAGCTTGGTGTGTGGGCTTCCTAACCTCAAGGAGGTTGGATCGGAATTTGAGATGCGCTCTTAGGAAATAGGGAAAGGGTATCTTGTTCACACATGTTGAGATTTTAACCCCTAAAGGCCCAAGCCTTCTTTTTTGTGAAAATTATTAAAAATTGTAACTTTTGGGGAATAAGTAGAAAGGTAGGAAAATTTTTTTTTTTTGGAAATCCACTCGTAAGATCTTGTCCTAGATTATGGGACGTACTTGTGGAAAAAGAACTAGCTCATTTTAGATGTAGAAGAGTGAGATATTGACATTTGAGGTGACAAATAAAGTTTTTCCCAAAACTTTTAGAAGCCTTTGACCAGCAAAAAAAATGCTCTATGCAAAATTGAGGTTATTTTTTCCATGTAGAAGACCAAGTTAGGCATGTGTGGGAGAATTTTCAAATAAATTGGAGGTGTGAATCATACTTTGTAAAATCTAGCAATGTTGGAAGGTCATGAAATTTGCAAATATACTAGGCAAAATTGGAGGCTTTATGTAAAACTCAAAAATTCAAATTACATTGATCAAAATGGTAAAAGTGAAGGGTTCCTAGTTTTCTATAACTTGGGAAAAAAACTAGTAAAATAAAAAATACTCAAATCACTCAAAAAATTAAAGCACCAAATATTAAAAGGGGCAAAAGGAATGGACCAAGGTTTGGGAGTCCCCCAAGATGGGCACCTTCCACTCCACTCCCCTTTGCCCAAGTTGGTCCACACCTTATGCCCACAAGGGCTGACCCTCTTTGGAGTCAACACCCATTTACAAAGGAGAAACCTAGCCCAAATTGCATCTTCTCGCCTAGTTTCAGAAAATTCTTGATAACTTCTTCATCAAATATTAGAATGAAGAATTTTTTTGTCTAGGTCTTAGAATTTTCCACCTTCAATAAAAATTTCAAGAAATCACACAAACTAGTTTAGCTATAAGTACATGCCCAAAATCCATTTGTCCCCCGAGGGGACAATTTGACCTTTAGGGGGTTAATCGATTTTTGTTTAATACAAGTAAGGTAAAATATCATGGATACTCCTAAAGTTTGCGATATTTACATAGATACCCTTGCTTTTTCAGAAATGACACAAATACCATTGGACCAAAAAATTTAGGTGGTTGATATGTTGTGCATGTCACTTCCCTTCTTTCTATGTGCATACGTTGCTTCTTTATTGTTCTATTGCAATCCCTACTCTATCATTGGTCATGTAGGGAGCACAAGTACAACAAATAAATGCTTAAAAATCATAGTCCAAGGATATTTGTGCAATTTTTGAAAAATGAGGGGTAGCTATGCAAACTCTACAAGAAAAAGGGCTATTTTTGACTAAGGATTTTGACTACCAAAACACTAAGACAACTAGTATTTAAGACCACATTTTGTCATAAATAATTTTATTTATGACTACACGTAGTCATAAATTAAATTATTTATGACAAAATGAAATTATTCAATCATAAATCATTATTTATGACTACATGTGGTCATAAATACTAGTCACAAAAGTGTAGTTGCCTTAATCTTTTTTATAGTCAAAATCCTTAGTCAAAAATGGCCCTTTTTCTTGTAATGAAATTTGACAAACTTCAAGGATATCCATGAAATTTTCCTTACAAATAATGAGGACTTGTCAATCCCCTCAATCAAATTTGTTGTCTTGGCCTGCATTTTAGTGCTTCTTCATAGAATTTTGGCAATACCCTTGAGTGATAACTATTTGTACCAACTAATTTTTACCACCCAAAAGCTTGGTTTTTCATAAAGTGGCTGCTCTATCAAAATGCAAAGGATAACCTTGGATGTGTTTAAATGCTTGCTCTATTAAATCATGATGGGCCAAGATTAAATCACAATGGCCAAAGGAGGTTATTGTAGGCTTTTTTAAGCAAATGCTCAATTAGAATGCAAAATATGCAACCCAATAAAAAAATCAAAATGTAAAAGGGCGTACGTTAAAATCAAATGGAGGAAGGCCTTGCCCGATCTTTTTCTCCTGCTCTTTGCTAATGCATGCTTATGAGAGGCATTACGTAACACCACAGGTAAACCTCCATCATCTTTGTTTTTGCTTGAATTTGTTATTACATAAGAGTTAACCCTTCAACAACCACACCCATTTTTACAGAATCCACAAAAAACAAGGGCTGTAAGCTTAGATATGGAATTGACTCAAATATGGACCCATTTTCAATAATCCATATGTACAAATGGGAAGTACACCTTATTTATTGTAAAACACCAAAATTTCAGCTAGATTTACCATTGGAAGTGAAATATTATAATGATTGAGTGAGCCGTATACGGAAAATCTCTTGTGTTTCATTCTTCTTTAGTTTTGAATGTTAACCTTTCATGCAAGCTTTGATTGAGAAGAGCCTTACATTTCCAAAAAGCAGGGTTTTCCACCTATCCAACAAGACTAGTTTCACACAAAACAGACAAAAATAGCAATCACAAGGTGTAGCTAAGTGGACAAAAAGGTTAAAAAACCCACTTTCTTTGCTACCCTAAAACGGTTCTACAAGAAATTTGATAATTATTCTAGAAAATCCAATTGGTGAAAACAATCAAGAATTGGCCTTAAATGTAGGATGATAAAATTTAAAGCCAAAATGACAACAACATTTAAGTAGATCTTCAAATACTACAATTATATTACTATCGTATAGGAAAACAATACAAGCATATTTTTTAAGCAATTTGAATTTTTTTAGAATTGTGCAATTGAAATTTGACATTCTTCTTGCATACTTGATGTATTGTGTTGTTAATCTTTGATCCATCCTTGATAAAAATTGAATATGTATTTTGAAGCCTTGCCGTATAAACACCATTATTTGTCAACTCACATACCTAATTGCATTGTTATTTTTTGAGATGGATACGAAATTCTTGTGATCACATGCGTACTTCAAGACCAAAATCCAAATTACTAAGCAATTTCAACCTACAGGCCAAAAACCACACCCAGCAATCAAAATATGGTCACGTGGTCCTTAAAGGGTTAATTTGGAAACCAAAGATCAAGTAAAAACTACAGCTTGTTTGGCTAAAAGAGCGAACTTAACTCCAGGTTTGGGGTCTAAGACCACCAGTTTTTGTGAACATGCTTCATGCAATATGTATGTAAAATTGGTATTACAACACCCTTAGTACCAAGTGCAAATGGACCCTAAGAAATAACTCTAGTATTATAAACAAAATCAACCCCTAAACGCCCATGAGGACGATTATTGTCCTCTGGCCTTAAAAAAAAATTTGTACAACAAAAAAAAATCGTTTTTCATTTGTTTTTTTTTTCAAAGTGATTGTAAACACATGATCCATCATAAGAGGCAAAAAAACCATCTTATCAAATATGCTCATATTTTTAGATAACCCAAATTGTGAGAAAATTCAAAATCATGGTGTTAGGTCCCAAGCTGCCCTTATTGCAATTTTCATGAGGTTAGCACGTACTATTGACTTTTGAAACTTTTAGAAGCAGTACTATTGGTGCCCATCAACCAAAACAATGTTGAAGCTACAGTATAAGTACTGTTGAACCTACAGTGTGGACAGGCCACAACCACCTAAGAGTCCTTTAAGGGTTAAACATAAAATCGTGAACACATTCTTTTAATTGTTAACCCCTAAAGGACCAAGCCCCCCTTTTTTTAGCAACATAGCAATTTTGGGCAAATACTTGTAATTAGAGATTTTCATATTTAAGGCTGAAACTTTAACAGAATTTGGGAACAAGTGTTATCTTTTCATATGCATTAAATCTCATGACATTTGAAAGTATGAATAAGAAGGTATGGCCTAATATGTTGTTGTTTTCCTTTGGCGAGCAGCCTGAGCAGATTTTTAAAAATCACTTTTTTCAAAAAAAATCATTCAAAATTGGTTAAAGAGTGATTTGTGTGAATGTAGAAAGCTTTGGATCATTCCGCTTTGACCAATGAGATGAAAGTCATGAGGAGTTTTTGTTTGCGAGCAATTATGGATTTTCTACTCTAAAATAAACTTTGAAGTCCTGTAATTTACTCAATTTTCATTATATTGTAAAAAAAAAAATGCCGTAATATGTAAGTTTTTTATTACAACATTACAACTGTTGAGATGGCATGTTTCATTTCCATAATTAAATTCTTAACAATTTAGTGCATTGAATCATTCTCTACTTCTTCTTTCTTACTGTTGTTTTCCCATATGTTGAATAATTCCAAATGATTTAAATTTTTTTTGACATGTACCCTACTTAGGTGGGATAAGAAGGCTAGAGAAGCACCACCCACATGGCCTTTTATCCTTAGGAATTTCACCTTATGAAGGGTAACTGCCCAGGTTTTTGACAAGACGTTTCTAAATATCACTACAAGGAAAATTGTCCAAAATGACAAAAATATGTCCAAGTCAACATGGCTGAATGTACACAAAATTGTCCAATTTGACAATCTTTTTGTAATTTTGAACACACTTAGTCAATTTGGATGTGTCAATTAGGACACAATTTCTTGTAGTGTATTCAAACCATTATATCTTCCAATCCATGCAATGAAAAATTCTGAATTTTTTTCCAAATCTTCTAAAACTATATTACTACAAGATCCTATAATTTCATAAGCATAAAAATGTTTTTTTTTTTCAAATTTGGTTGATTCTCTAAAAATGACAATTTTGGAGAGTTTTTGGTGAAAATGCTGTTTGATCGTTTAGGGATTAATGTTAATGTTGTTTGTTTGCAAGATTGTATCAACCAAATTTGAGTATATCAATTCACGTACAAACCCTACTTTTTTAACACATAAGTTTTGTAATAAATTTCTAAAGTTTTTTCTAATTTGAAATACATAAAATCAAAAATTGTAATTTTATGCTAGCATTATACACGTGGTGTAAGTTGGAATAGTTTACATGTTGGATGGTTAATTATTTAAAATTTTATTAAAAATAAGAACTAAACTCATGCAATTTATAAAATTTCCACGAGTTCCATAAATTTAAAGCATTATTTATACAAATTTTACATGAAGTCATTTATATATATAACAGAATTCGGTTTTCCCTTTTGGCGATGCTTTTGCCACGATATTTTTATCGCGTGTATAAATAATCCAACATGGGTAAAAAAAATCTTGGGTTAAAAACTTGCGTAAGTGAAATCTTGCATGAGAAAAAAAAGAGTATGTGTAAAAAAATGCGTGAGTAAATAACGTAACAAAATTGCATGCAAAAAAAATTATGTGTAAAAAAATGCGTGAGTAAATAATGTAACAAAATTGCATAGGTAAAAAACTAAAATAATTGCGTGAATAATTACTACATGGGTAAAAAAATTGCAAAGGGAAAATATGAAAAATATTTTTTTGCGTGAGAAAATAGTGATTTTCCTTTTATTGTTTGGGTAAAAAACTCTATGGGTATAGAACAAAAAATGCTTTATTGCAAGGGAATGTTTTGTAAACAAAGATAAATGTTTTGAGTAAAGTTTGATATTGGAGTGTGCAGATAAAAAGTAAGAATTATTTTCTTGCGATGAAAAGATTTTGCATGACTTGGCCTCAAGTTATTTTGGGTCCCATCAGACTGACGAGTGCTTATACTAGTTACATAATAATTGTAGTGTGTTTCTATTAAATAGCTGATTTTATGATGTTTTATAACATTTTATGCTTGCTAATGACAAACTAATTTGCATCATTATAAGTTTATTATTAATTTTGTTGTCAAGAACGTTTATTTTTTGAAGTTTTAATTTTCTTTTAGCCCTGCACTTAAATTTGTTAATACGTGAATTAAGTGTTTATTATATATTTAAAGTTGAAATCAATTTGAGTGATAAATATGATAAAATATGTTCTATTCATTTTTATGTAAACAAGTTCTCTATACTTGTCGTATTGATGGGGGCAATGCATGAGTTTAAAAAGATGAACCTCCATACAAATTGTCCTTATTTCTCTACGTTTTTTCCTCCCTTGTTATTAAATTTTAAAATTTGAGAAACATAGAGACATCCAATTCCATAGAGAACATCAAATTCACAATGCTTTAAAACACCACATTTGAAAAAATCTAGTAACTTTTTATACTTTGAGCAACTTTTCACCCAAGTTTTCACCTCCTCGTGATTCCCCCCATCCCCATGACTCCCTCCATTCTCATGACTACCTCCATCCAATGTACGAGGAGAGCCAAAACACAATAGAAAGTCAGCCAAATGAAATGTGCAAAAATTGATTGAAATCGAAATCAACCGGCTAAAAACTGACTAATTTTTTTATATTTTTTGTAATTATAGTAGAAATACACAAGGAATAGCCGATGCATCCACTAAATAAAACCAGATGAAAATGAGAAATGTAGGCTCTTTGCCAAAGAAGCTCAAAAACTCCACGCACATTGCCTCCATCCATGTGCCCCCCCATTCCTATGGTTCCTTCCATCCCTATGCCTCCCCATCTAGTGCCCCCCATGTCCATGCCCCCCATATCCGTGCCCCCATGTCCATGCCCCCCATATCCGTGCCCCCATGTCCATGCCCCCCATATCCGTGCCCCCATGTCCATGCCCCCCATATCCGTGCCCCCATGTCCATGCCCCCCATATCCGTGCCCCCATGTCCATGCCCCCCATATCCGTGCCCCCATGTCCATGCCCCCCATATCCGTGCCTCCATGTCCATGCCCCCCATATCCGTGCCCCCATGTCCATGCCCCCCATATCCGTGCCCCCATGTCCATGCCCCCCATATCCGTGCCCCCATGTCCATGCCCCCCATATCCGTGCCCCCATGTCCATGCCCCCCATATCCGTGCCCCCATGTCCATGTCCCCATATTAGTGCCCCCATGTCCATGCCCCCCATGTCCATGCCCCCCATGTCCGTGCCCCCATGTCCATAATTTGGTTACAAAACTCCATGCACTCTCATCCCCATAATTCAATTACGGAACTATTAGATATATATTTTGAGGTTTACAACTTATTTTGTTTTTTGATTCTTGTTTTTTAACTATTAGTTTAAATTTTAAAATCATTTAACTATTTTGTGATGTTTAATGTTCATTAAAAAATGTTTTGTAAACTCAATGTTTATTTTCTAAGAATAAAAACATCATTAATTTTTAGTCCGAACTACTAATCAAATGTTATAAAAAAATGTACAGTCCTTAGATAATAATTCAGTCCTTAGATAATAATTCTTCCAGTATGACCAAATTTTGTAAAACAAATGTCTCTATTTTTTAACTAGATTTTGGCAAAAGCAAATGTATTATTGTGCTCAAAGGTACAAATGCAATCATAATGTATGAGTCAAATAGTAAGACCTAGTTACCATAAAGAGTGGTCTTTTTTACAAAATCAAGACATGAACACCCTAACATTGAAATGCATATCACAAGAAATTGAAGCTTTTATGGAGATATTTGTTAGTAGGAAAGATATGCTTATGGATCTTTCCTATATACCCATGCAATCAAATCTCAAAAATTCATCACCAAAATTTTTCAATTAATTATCATGCAAATCGATGACCCTAAAGGACCACTTGTCCCTATGGGGGACAAATGGGATTTTGAGCATGTACTTATGGCTAAACTACTTTGTGTAATTTTTTGAAACTCTTATGGAAGATGGAGAATTCAAAGATTTGTGTGGGCATCTAACTTTTTCCTCATTTTGAAATTTATTGAAGAAGTTAAAAATGAACTTATGAGAATTTTTGTTCGGCAGGTAGCCCACAAACTTCTTCAAAAATTGCATTTTTTTAAAATAAAAATTTGAGGTTGGTTCTTTAGACTTACATATATGTGGGAAGCTTTGAATCATCCAATTCTAATTTATGAGATGAAAGTTATGAGAATATTTAGTATGTGGGTAGGTGTGAAAAATCTCAAAACTATGCCTACACACAAACTAACACTTCTCATAACTTTTATCTCATCAATTAATCCCTCATTGCCCAAGAGGCCCAAATTGGGCCCCTCTAAATTCTATATAGAGTTGCGCAACCTTTCTTTAGGATTTTTTTTAGTGATAATTATTATTTTTAAATTCTTGTTTAAGTTTAGTTTCAGCATTAGGAGTCTGATTTTGAAAATGAATTAAAGTGATTTGTCTATTCAAGATTTTGTGCAAGGGTGTCTACTGTAAATCTTCACTTTCTAGTGTTGAAGGCTCTTGGAAATGAGCCTGAAGTACACTAGAACTTGGAGAAAAAATCACATTAAAAATTCAATTTAAAAAATTATAAAATAGATTTAGAGAAGCCATAAATTGATGGGGTTATACATGTTATACTTTTCACACTCAATTTTTTTGGGTACCCTCAATTTTATGTTTGAGATGCAAAAAGGAGATTGAAAGACTTCAAATCACTTTTGCAGGTATAACACCCTCATGATCAAACATTAAAATCTTTCAATCTATAAATGATATTGTTGTGATTTCTTTTCCTATGTGATCTATAACATGTCTACTTTGAATTTGTATGGTTGTGCTTCAGAGAAAATTGATAAGATTGATCAAAGTGCTGGAATTTTATTCACTTTCAAGCAAATTTTGAGATACTCAAAACTACCGTGGGCGGTGAGGGGTTAAAATAGAATGATTCAAAGCTTCCCACATATACATAAGTCTAAAGAACTAACCTCAAATTTTTATTTTTTAAAAATGCAATTTTTGAAGAAGTTTTTGGGCTGCTTGCCAAACAAAAATTCTCATAAATTCATTTTTAACTTCTTCAATAAATTTTGGAATGAAGAAAAAATTAGATGCTCATGCCCACACAGATGTTTGAATTCCCCATCTTCCATAAAAGTTTCAAAAAATTACACAAAGTGGTTTAGCCAAAAGTACATGTCCAAAATCCCATTTGTCCCCCGTAGGGACAAGTGGTCCTTTAGTGGTTAAGAGACAAAGTAATTCATCAAAATTTGGGTTTTGGTTTATTGGAATTGAATTTTGGTACGTTTGATTGGGTTATAGTAAGAGTTAAACATCAATGGTGCAAATTAATAAAATGCCTTTTGTATTCTATAATATGCTAGATTGTGTGAATTGTAAAAGGGGGTGGCAACAATTTTTATCCGGGGACTCCGGGGACTGTACATTTAATGATTTCTTTTACCAAGTGGGTAAATAAAACATGGATAAAAAACTTGCATAGATAAAACCCTGTGCAAGAAAAATTTATATCGGTACAAAATTGTATGTGTAAAAGAATGCGTGGGAAAATAATAAAAAATGTATCAATACTACATGGATAAACAAAAACATATAAAAAATTGCGTGAATAATTACAACTTGGGTCAAAAGTTTGTGTAGGGAAAAAATAAATAACATTTTTTTGCGTGAGAAAATAGTGACGTTCCTTTTGCTATGTGGGTAATAAACTCTACGGGTATAAAACAAAAAATACTTTAGTGTAAGGGAATGTTTTGTAAACAAAAACAATTGTTTTACTACATAGGTAAAGTTTGAAATTGGAAAGCACGGATAAAAAATAAGAATTATTTTTTTGCGAGGAAGATATTTTACATAATTGGGCCTAAAATTATTTTGTGTCTTGTCGGACCGACGGGTGCCAATGCTACTTTGTTATAATACGGAGTAGAATTTAAGGTTCAGCATTTATAATGCAAGTTGTAAATTCTTTGGTGTTAGTTAGAATCAAATTTTATAATTCAACTTCTAAAAGTCATTGTAGGTTTGTAATATTACTATCCGTGCATTTTTTTTCATTTTTTTCATGTTGGCAATTGTCGCCAAATTTCTCATGTTCACAGGCAATTGGATGAAAATTGGATGGACCTCACATCAGTGGCTGAAACCTGTCAGACTTTTTGCTAGACTGGCTCCATATTGCTAGAAAAAAATGCACTGGTTACTTTGTGTGCCTAACATATGGTGCTTTGAAGATGCAAAAAAACAATCGCAAAAATGTGTGGTTTTGTTTAAGAAATGTTTTCTAATTTGCTTTTACATTTTTCCTACATACTACTAAGGTTACTATCAAAATTCATTAGATCAACAAAAAAGAGATCATAAGATTTTTTGCTCAATTTAGTCATGCAAGCACAATTTTACAATCTAATAGCTATACATTTACATTGTAAATAGTGGCATAATAGGTTTAAAACTAAGATGATTATCTAAAATTTGTACAATAACAATTGCCTATTCATAACTGTTATTGAAAATCTTTGCTGTTTTAATTTAAATTTCAGCTCATGTAACGTATTATATTACTTGGTAATCTTCTATCAAAATGTTTAGTTTAAATTGATTATCTTAATCAGATATCTTATAAGTTCATTCTAAAGTATTCTTAGAGTTTGCAACAAAAACAATAGCATGCACTAGTAGTTGGCTTGTTGAATTTAAAATGATTACCCGATTTAAAAAAAGAACTAATAAAAAACATTTGTGCAATGTTCCTTAATTTAATGGTCAAAACAATGTCAAACATTTGCTTAAAAAAAGATAGTCACAAAAAGAAACAACGACCTTATTAAGTGAACCTAACAATATGAAGTCTGAATGGTTCAACATTCAAACATGCCTAGGATAAACAACGCTACAAGCACCATAACACTAAAAATCATTAAGGCAGTATGCTCTAATTGCAATCCTTTCAAATAAAGCACACCAGAGGTAGGTTCAAGAATGGATATGAATTGGTTCTTGAATGGATCCCTTCAAGTCATAAAATTAAAAGTGTATTCTCTTGCAAAAGTCAATCATACTTCTCAATTTCACCCATCTCTTCACAAGTTGCAAGGGGACGGTTTATAGGAGACCTAAAGTCACAAATAGGTGTCTACTACAAAAAACTTTGAAAAATCATCAACAATTCAATAATGCTTCAATAAAGTACAAAAAAAATTGTGTTGTATTTAGCATCCATTTCTCTTTGTTTGAAAATTAAACAAAAAATCTTCTTGTCTTGAAAAGCCCATGAAAAAGCATACCAGCCCTCAAAGTGACAATATTAGAGCATACTACCTTAGTAGTGTAGTTGTGCAAAACTTTGAGTTTCTCATGAGAAAATGCAACTTTGCATAAAAAAATTGTTGTTTTCACAAAAGTTTTGCCGTAAACTATGTTTTCACAAGGTTTAAAATCCCATGGAAATACAACATCCATAGTCCACAGTATGGGATTGATGATTTGGTTGCTTATGAGCTCCATTGCGGCAAAACCCACAAATCATGGTTGTCACATTGGACCACTTGTCCATCTGCTTGTGCCTAATTGAGCTCATGGTCCATCTAGTGTAATCAACTTGTAGTTGACTTCAAAAAGTGATAAAAAGAACTTACTTTGTATATGCTAGTAACACTCATTGTTGCTAGTATGAAGTCAAAAAGGGAATTTGAAGCCATATCATGTAGAAAAAATGAAAAATAATAATTTGATTCTTCCCTTTTAACCCCAAAAGCACTAAGCACCCTTTTTTGGCAACATAGCAATTTTGGGCAGCTCACTACCAATGGGATTTTCATTTTTTTCTTTGAAGTTTTCACACATGATGTGTCCAAAGAGTAGCTTTAATCCCTAAACGCCCAAGGGGGTAAGTGCAAAACATAAATGCATTTTAAAATGATATTTTTGTAACTTCAATGAAGTTTGTTTCAAAAGAGAAATCAAGAATCATGATGTTTAGTAATTATTCATACAGTCAAACATTCAAAAAAAGGTTTGTACTCATATTTAATGAATTTTGAAGCATTTACCATTTAATACTCATTAAAATTACAAATCTTATTCACAGAGTTTAAAATTTGGTACAAATGGTTAAAAATAGACATTTTATTTGAAAGTTCAAAAATACAATATTTTTGATGGAGAGAACATCATTAGTTTCCTGAAATAGTAAATTTTGTAACACTAGCAAATATTGAAGTTTTTGTCTTTGAAAATTTATCTTTGGTGGAGTTTAACTTGAATTGACATGATTCAAATTGGGTTGGAAAGTAGACTTGCTTTCCTATATGAGTTTTTATTTTTTATTTTTTATTTTTTTATCAAAGAATGTTTTTTTGATTTTGGGCAACCCGCAAAAAAAGGCAGCAACTAGAAAATGGTCAATTGGACATTTAGGGGTTAAGGCCCAACAATTTTCATATCTTTTGACTTCATGGTTCAAAAGGTATTGAATGATATGTTGTTTTCTTTGCTTGGCAAGTAGCCAAAAAAATTCTTTAAAAATTACATTTATTGAAATTTGTTTTTTTGAATTGGTTCTTTAGATTTATATATACTTGGGGAGCTTTGAATCTTCCATTTTTTTTATCAATGAGATGAAAGTTATGAAGAGATTTTGTTTGCAGGCAGATATGGATTCTCTTCTCTAAACAAACTTTGAAGTCCTTATTTTACTCAATTTTCAATACTTTAGAAAAAAACAAAACCAAAAATGTAGATTGTTTATTACAACATTATCACCATTGGGATTGGAATTTTTCATTTTCATAATTAAGTTCTTAACAATTTAGTGGTTTGAATCATTCTCTACTTCTTTTTACTTACTATTTTTTTTCCATGTGTTTTACAATTCCAAATGATTTGAAAATTTTCAAGTACATACCCAACTTGCTTTGAAGAACAAATTCAATAAATTACAACCATTTTGGATATTTTTTGGTACAAATATGACCTTGTGAAGTGTAGCTGCCTGGATTTTTGCAAAGACAAAAAACGGCTTTTGTCAATTTAAACTCAAGTGTCTAACAATCTACATAGTGAAAACTCTTGATTTTTATTTTACAACTTTTGGTACTAGTGTAGTACAAGATCTCACGACTACATTTATCAAAAAAAAAAATCTAAAATTTGGTATTTGTACTAGACATGGCAATTTTGGAGCAGTTTTAGTGAAAAATTGAGCTCAGTGCTTTAGGGGTTAAGATCAAAAAGCCTAAAAACACCCTAGAAAACAAGAGTGTTAAAGGCCCATTCACTTGTACATATCAATTTTCAAGTAGCGGTTTTAGAAGTGCATTATATCGTAGGTGTTCCCACTGGCCTTTAGTATTTGCTCCAAGCCTAGTTGGCAGCCCATGTGGCAGGAATGGAACAACAATTGTTAGGCGGAGTACTAGATAAGACTCTAAACCTTTTGGGATAATATGCTGGATTTTTGTAGTGGGGGGTTAAGACTAGAATTTGGTAGTGCCAACTTCAGAGGTGATCTACAAAAGAATGATATAGCTCATGTGTGAACAACCCATGTTTAACACCCTTGTCTAATTTCCAAGTTCTATTTTCCGGTTATCACAAATATTGGATCCACTTAACCTGCTACAATGACCATTGTTAAGTTTTAACTGCACTATTTGTAAACACCAAGTGAGAATCAGCCTTAATCCTTAAGCGCCTAATCGACATTATACTGTCAATGGGTATTCTAAGAAAGAAAAGTCAATGCAAGTTTGACCGGTATAACCGTGTTGTTCCTTCGGTGAAACAGTCAAGGACCAAACCCAACACATGACGAATGCTTTGAACTTGCAATTTCAAGGGACAAATCCTATGCAGTTTCCCAATCCACAAACCCAGCCCGATTGCAAGCATGTCTCTCGGTACCCAAAACTGCGTTCAGACTCCGGGCGCTCAGGGGTTAATAGTGCCAGCCATTTTGTGCTTCCACAAATGCTGTTGGACAGCCAAATCTCGCCCAAAGTACAGTAACAACCATGCAGCAGATGGACGATGAAGGCAACGCTCGCTATTGCCCCCCACACCGGCGACGATCAGACAATGGCCAGGAGAAGAGAAGCTAAGGGACTACGGGAGATACAACGGAAATGGATCCAGTGGCGCGACGAGGAGATTGGAACCATCAAGCTCGACTTACAAAATTCTCTACAACGTTTCGGGCTTTGATGACCAGTTTGAGGTACCACGCAACTCCGCGATACTCTGCACAATCACATACGAGTATGCTCTTCCCATGGATATTTTGTAAAGAGGAGGCTGTTTGTGAATGTTTGGTGAACAAAGTGATGCACTTGACAGTTCTAGAAACGGAGCAACGTGCGACTACGTTGTGACCTAATTCGATCGAAGGCCACAACCTACGGTCAAAGCTACGGATCAGAGCCTCATCAACCCAACTGGGATGTGACTTCATTTCTCTTGGTGGGGGCCAGCTGTGGGGGAGAATGAGGTACTTTTAGGGTTCCAGAGCAACCAATGCAACGCATAATCAGGAGATGGCCTTGTCAAATCAATCTCCTAATTTTCTCAGACTGCAAATTTGCTTGTTTCCTAGTTCATGGGACTTGGAATGACACATTATTTGTAATAACTTTCAACTTCTTGGCAACAACCAAAAAATACTCACAAGTGTCTTCCCTGGTGCCTAAATGAAAATTGTGTCAATGTTGGGAGGATCCGACTGCAACTTTACTAGGACAACGAGCGGCGCAGGAGCGGCCAATTCCCAGTCCCAAACCCAGTGTATGTGTTGATGATGCCCTCAGTTTTATCACCGACCATCCAGCAAAGTAAACCACAAGCTTCTTTCATAGCTAGACGATAACCCTGTAGAACATTCACCGCATCGAAATCTCGCACGTTCACGAGGAGGTATGGAAGTCCCTTACCCTCGCAACGACGACCGTGCAAAGTAATTTCGACGCCACAGTAGTCGCCCAAGGCTTCTGCTGTCTTTGGTCACAAGTTAGGGTTTCCAAGCAACATTGACCTAGTGCGGGACTTAAGATACTGCATGCGTTTTAATGGAGTTGAAGCTGCTGCCGCTCGTGGTGCTGTTACTTGCGGTCTTTTCGTTGGTGGAAGGAGATTTTGAAAGGCAATTGATTACGTCCGATTCCTTTCGGAGGAAAGAGAAGGCTCGACGTAAGATCGATAACAGTTTTGACTACTTTCTCTTTGTACAGCAGGTGAGTAGCACGAAACCCTAATTCGAAGCTTGAGGTGTGTTGCTTTTGTCTGGTGAACAATATTGCGATTGAGATTCAATTTGATCTTGATGCGATTGTGGTAGTGGCCAGGATCATACTGCGACACGAAGAAGGGCTGTTGTTTTCCCATGACTGGCGAACCTGGCCCTGTTTTTGGTATCCATGGTCTCTGGCCCAACCGCAACGACGGCACTTATCCAAAAAAATGCGGGAACACAGCGTTCAATCCAAACGAGGTACATCCAGTCGCTGATTCCGCAAGTAGAATGCAGAAGGCTGTGAATATTGTTTTAGGGTTTGCTGAGAGGTTTAGGGTTTGCTTTGTGCAGCTCGTGGAAGAATGCGGAAGGTTGTGAATACTCCCTCTGTCCCTCTATTCTTTCAAAGGATTAACTGTGTTTTTAGTCTTTGTGCTAGTGACACATGCATTTTAGAATCAATATACCATCTACCAAATGTATGCAAAATCTCCAGTTTTTATGTCACTGTTCAGGCACCCAAATTCCATGTAAAATGTACCTTATTTGTGCATGGTTTGTGAATGTTGCCGGCTCCTCATTATTTTAGTCTTTGTGTTAGTGACACATGCATTCTAGAATCAATATACCATCTACCATATGTATGCAAAATCTCCAACTTTGAGGTTACCATTTGGGCACCTAAATTTCATGCAAAAAGTTCCATAATTTGTGCATGTTGCCAACTCCTCATTATTGATGATTTAAAGATTAGTAGCAACAATGATACCTCATATGGGCAAGGCCAAGCTTACTAGGAGAGGAATGCTCCCCAATCACTTAACTTCCCCCATGAGATCATTGAACAACGCAAACAGCTTTCTGAGCGTTTGAAATCAGCAAAAGGGAGCTTTTTAGTGGTACAAGAAATATGTCTGATTGGCAGAGGGAGTATTGCTTTAGGGTTTACTGAGAGGTTTGGGGTTTGCATTGCAGCTAGTGGAAGAATGCGGAAAGTTGTGAATATTGATTTAGGGTTTGCTGAGAGGGTTAGGGTTTGCATTGTGCAGCTCGCGGAGGTGACGGATCACTTGCACAAGAACTGGGGCACCTTGGCGTGCCAATCTCGAAGTAATGAAGCTTTCTGGAAACACGAGTGGTCCAAGCACGGCACTTGCTCCGGTCTTACGCAGCGCTACTACTTCCAGACGTCTCTCGAGCTCTACAACAAGTACGACATCGTTGGAGCTCTTCGAGACGCCGGCATTCTTCCAGACGACCGCCACTACTCGATTGCGAACATCACCAGCGCACTCACGGCGCTTTTAGGGCATCCTCCTCAAATCGTGTGCAACAAGGACCCCGACGGAAACCAACAGCTCCACGAAGTCCGCATCTGCGTTGCGAACGATGCCACCACGTTGATCGACTGCCCTATTCGGACTCTATGCCAAGGCTCTGTTCAGTTCCCTGTTTATGGCGGCGTCCCATCCAGACACACTGTGTTTACTGAGGATTCCCGAACTTCTCATGTTGCATTGACAGACTCCTCAGACGGTGAATTCTAGTGTCGGTGAATCAGAATAAGATTCTGGGCGAGCTTCGAAGATGTGCGTATGGATTTTGAATGATCGGTTTGCTAGGATCCAACACATGGGAATTTGGCACATGAAAAGTGGTGGTTTCCATGGATTTCGAAGGGATTGTGGACGTCACTTGCCTGAGATTTTGTGTGAAAAGGGTTCTTTCTGGATTCTAGCTGTGCGTGCGTTCAGCACAGGCCACAAATGCCACATGATCTTAGAGCGTCCGCACAGTTACACGCTCAACTTGCACGCAAGAGCACTTGGCGCGGTTGTTTGTCATGCCTCATTGCAAGCGTGCCAATGCGGTATGTGAAGTATGTGAGGTATGTGAGATAGGGCTTGCTCAATTGCAATTGGAAAACACAAATGTTGAGGGTTTGAGGTATGTGCTAGCATGCCCAAATCTAAGACAGTAAAAGCATGCTGGTTGGTTGACAGTAGGCTTGTGGTTGAAGCTCAGCACCTGTTATGTCCTCAAGGAAGAGGGCAACAGTGGGACATCTGAAATTTGAACGCTCTTGCGGTAGAGCCCTTGACACCTGCTTGCTTTTGGGAGCTGTAAATTGCGTGCAAGGGTGCGGATGTTCTTAATTTTTCCTTCGATAGAATATGGTGTACGTTTGCTAGGGACAGAGCCCATTGGGACTGAGTTTTCGGTCGATCGGCACTGGGAATGTTTTTGAGAAAGCTTCAAGGTTTGCACATAAGTTACAGTAGCATGGTTGCCCCTGCGGCAAGCTTACATCGGTCGTCAGAGTAAACCTGAGCAGGGAGCTATTAGGGGCTTCAAACTTAAACTTTTTCAGGTGACTCACGTTGCGATTCACTTCTATGAATTCATTAGTGAATAGCAAGGTGACTCACCTTTGGAATTCATCACGTGAGGAGTGAACTTCACAAACTCACTTTCGTGCGTCCCATCCTCACGTTTGTCTCAAACACTCAAACCCCCAATTTTCACGCAAAACCCTAATCGCAAATTCACAAGTGTGTCAAACTTTTGGTGTAGGAGTGAACAAAAATAATTCATTAGTGAGCGGGGATCCTGTGAGGTGAGAAACTCGTAGGCCAAATTTCATGCTTGAATTCCCCTATTGCTTGTATACCTTTGCTTTCTTGCAACAGCTCCCTATCTGCCTTTGCTTGGGCCACTCTTGTCAATTCTCTTTTCTTGCTCCTCTCTCTTGTAGTGCAAGACACCAACAAATTTTTGGCCAAAAATGTAAAATAGTTGCTAACTTTGAATGTTGATAACTTGTTTTTGGCAAACAATGGTTCCAATTTATTTTTGTAACTTTATTCGTAAGACCATCCTACTTAGAGTTACAAAAAATTTCAACTTCTTAACCCTTAAGCGTCTTGCTATGAAAACTCAGCATATCTCCAAGTTTTCGAAAAGTTCAACAAGTAACCACATAATCCAAACCGGTCATTCTATACCCAACTATAAATCAAATGTTTCAAACCAATCTGATTTCAATTCCAAGTAAATTTGCAAAATTCCTATTGTTGAGAATTTCATATTTGCCAATTTGGGCAACAATTCACAATATGGATTTTGGACTTTTGATGTAATTTTTCCCCAAAAAAAATATTTACCTAATGGGTGATCCCATAATATTGTGTCTAGCTATACTTGATTGGGAAAAAAACTCCACAAATGGAAAAAACTCCAAAAGAAATAGTCCCTCAATGTAACTAGATTCCACTAGTTCTTTACTTTAGAGTTACAAAAACCTTGCCCAAATCAAGAAAAAAAAGTGATACATCACCAAACTTTTCCCTTGTACAATACAAGACATGGGAGCACCCATCCCATCCACTCTCTAAGCTCCTCCCTTCAATTGCCCAAACACGTTCTTCTCCTAATTGTTGAAAAAATAGAATATTCTCCATATTCCTTGTAGAATTTAGAGCAAAGTTAGCACTTCAAGGAACAACAAGTTGATCAATTTTTATTGTTAAACTAGCAACTCCATTTGCACTAGAGTGGCAGACCAAAATTTGAGCTCAAAATGCCTGATTTGTGTACTTTTACACTTCTAAGCGCCCCCTTTGTCCATATCGGGCTCTTTGGATGCTTAGGGGTTAAAAGATATTGTGAACAACTCATACGGTTGTTAGGTCTTTGTTGCTTTATGTTGTCTTGGACTGTAGCA
The DNA here is from genome assembly GCA_963920765.1 of Ulota crispa. Lineage (NCBI taxonomy): Eukaryota > Viridiplantae > Streptophyta > Bryopsida > Orthotrichales > Orthotrichaceae > Ulota > Ulota crispa. Next base: position 22,901,192 of record OY987246.1, on the reverse strand, counting down.
CCTCTTCTCTTTGCCCCCGTCTACTTTACCTCAAATTTTAACAATTTTTTTTGACATTCTCAAAAAAATTGTGTACTTTTAGAACACAAGAGTCTACCACATAATTTTGATAACTATGAAATTAAAACTTTGATAATTTGCATTTTATTTGTAGAATGTCTAGACAAGTATAAGCTAAGAGATTCCAAAATGTTTCTTTTAGTTCTCAACAAGACTCAACAAAAAATAGTTTATTGAAATGAGCCTACTAGTGTACTTGTGTTTATGGTTCTTTTGTGTTGATGGAATCAATGTATGGGAAGTACTAGCATTTAGTTACAAGCTAGCCGGTTGATTTTGAGAATTGCCAAATTGAATTCAAAAGTTTAAGAAAAAACTGGCCATTTAAGGGGAAAAATAAGAGAATATTCTTTTTTTCTATAGGCTTAGTTGGGAGTATACTCTAGACAACTGGTTGACCTAATAGAATGTAGGATATTGACCGAATAAGATTAAAAAAACTTCCCTTCCATCATGGAAGTATATGCTACACTTTTGTAGGTGGCCGTATTACTGTTTCAATCTTTAATTATTGGATATTTTTTGGTAATATTTGGATTCCTGTATATATACTAATTGTCATTTCTTGTTGGAAGTGGTTGCATGGACGAAGAAGGAAACTTTGTTTCTTTCTCCTGAGAATATAAACTTTGAGATTTTGATATTTCTAGGCAACTTTGCCAATGTAATAAGTCATTTTACTACAAGAAGATTGCTTTATAGCAAAAAAAAAAAAACAATGAATCGGGTTTTGGTCTCCAAATTGAAGAAAACCAAAGACATTTCATTGTTGGAATCTGAATTTCTTAAAAATTATGAATTATTCATGTAATTTTGGACTATATAGGTAATTGTGATTTCATGGAAAATGCAAAACATTGGGAAATCTCTCAAAATTTTGTGTAGAGCTCTAAAAGGAATTTGGATTATTGGTTATGGACTTTGGATAATCCATAGTTAGCTAAATAAAGCAAAGAAGTTTACGCAAAGGTATTAATAAGTGTGTTGGTTGTTTGGAAACAATTATTATGTTAGGAGGTTTCAAATATGACATTCCACACCAATTTTGTTCACGTGAATTAGATTTGTGAACAACCTGATCAAGTCACTCCGTGAACAAGCCATGACGACCTCATGGAGTCTTCATATTCACCAGTGAATGATCACTTGTTCATGACCACTCGTTCACTGCTTATTTGATATATTTGAAACCCCTATTATGTGATCATTGGAATTTGTACTTGTTGTTTTGCACAACATGCTAGAAGACTGATCTAATGATGATACCTGCTAAATCATGGTATACAAATATGCAACGTTTTAGGTTTATTTATAACCTTTACTTCCTTACAAACATTTTACATTTTCTTTCCGTGGTACACAGTATTTTCAACATAAATTTATGGGAGTGTTTGCAATTGGGTCTAATGTTGATAAAATATTGTCTAATTACAAATGTTATTTGTGGCCTAAAATGCTGACTTTTACGCTTCAACTTGTAATGAAGATAAAAGGGATCATGTCCTTTAAGCCTTAGGATCTGGTGGTGGTTAGCTTAAGAGAATGCCTTTGGAGATAAGGGATGCTAAGTTTTATGATGCTTGCTATGTATGATACGGAATTGATTTGAGGCTCATTTGAAAATGCCCTTTTTAAAACTAATAATCACTAAGACCATTATTGAGGTGCTTAAATTTTGATTTGCAAACAATGGTGTTGTTGGGGGTTAAGGGGATTTTAGAATATTAACTCCATGGCATTGTTGGGTGTTTCAAACCCTAAATCCTTCTCACATGCTTGGTAGCAAGTAGGTTTGAAGTCATGGAATGTAACAAATTTAAAAATAATTGTTATCCATGATGTTGATTGTGCTTTAGGAAGAAAGTTCTTTCCTACAATATTGATTGGTGTCGCAATTATAAAGAGGAAGTTCTTTGTCTTCAAGTTGTAAGCTTGTACAAAGTGCCGAGACAAAGTGACAAGATAAACCCTTTAGAAACTTGCAGAAAATGGTAAGTTGGAACAGGCTTATCTTAAAATCAAAATATTCTAACTTGCTTGCTATCTAGACATTGTGCATGTTTGATGTATGAGTATTTCTTATTGCAAATAATCGTTTGGTATCTAGAATTGCATCAAAACTAAATTTTGTAATAGGTTACAAACAAGAACCTTGGAGTCAATTATGCAGTTTGTGGTTGAAGATCCTATAGGTTATGTTGATATAATCTCGGTAGGTGCAATAGCATTGTGGCAAAATTCTATAAAATTTCAGTTTAAAAAAAAAGTCTTGAACGATATCTTGCTGGTGATCTTGATGTTGATGATGATAAAATTGATGACCTTTCCAATACCTAATTTCTTTTGTGCATGTGATTGTATACCTTTGTGAAGAGGAAATCCTTCCAACACACCAAATCTTTACATTCTAAAACTTGTTATATTTTGAAGGTGAATCTTTGGCCATCAAATGGTTGGTGCATTGCTAAGTTTGAATCTTGTCAACAATATTGCAATAACTTGTTAATTGGCCTTTTTTTCAATTCAAAATTTGGATAACATGTGATTTAAATTAGAATCTCAAACCAATTGATTACCTTTTAGAAGGGAAAAAATCAGATGAAATGGTGTGTTAAAAGGTAATGGTTGACCTAATTAAAGGTGCTAGGCTCTAACCAGTTCATCTAATACATAACCAATTTAGGTTTGAAAGAGGGGAATAGTGGTAATTCATGTCAAAAACTTCTTGTACCATGGTAAAGAAAGGATAATTTTTAGCCATGAATTAGGAGAACATACAGTGGCTCACAAAACCAAGTCAGTGTTTGGATATTTTTCATTAAATAAGCAATATTATCACATGGAGTGAAAATCCAATAGGTAAAAAATTGTTTCAGAAAGTAGAAGCTTTATTGATTATTTACATGGAAATTAAAAACAAAATACACATAATATATGGAAGCACTAAATTCTAAAATCAAACCCCTCACTGACTCAGTTTTGAACTTGTGTGTCTATACACACTCAAAAATCAATTTACTTGCCCTATGCATAACCAATTGCTTGCACTTTTTGTGGCATGCTCTCATAAAGGTTCTCACACTCAATGGAAGTGATAAGTGGAAAATCTCAAACCCACGCTCTCACAGTTTTGAAAGTCCCTTTGGACGTGTTGATTAACAATTGAGCTTCCGTTTTAGTGTTGCCCATAGGTGTTTTATAGGGTTTAGGTTGGGTGATTGAGTATGTCACTTTAAAACATTAAAAGTTTGTTTAAATAATACTCTTTCATTTATTTTGTTGTATGTTTTGGATTGTTCTCATGTTGAAAAATGACTCTAGATGCATCTATGCCATACTTTGAAAAACATCATTGGGAGATTAGTCTCTAATACCTCACAACAAACATATTGATTTATTGTACCTTCTATCTTGCAAATCAAACCAAGTCTAATTGCACTTATGCAATCCCAAATTGTTGTAAAATCTTTTCCATGTTTTACACTTTTCTTCATTGTTCAATCTACAATACCCTCTTTATCTCAATTGCAACATTAGTAACGACCATTTAAGCATAAACTATTGATTAGAATCTCATCTCAAAAATCATTTGCTTCCAATTTGCAATAGTCTAATTTTCAAGAAATTTGGCAAAATTTAAACAAACTTAAATATCATTTTTTGAAAAAAATGGTTTTTTCTTCTTCACATAAAGCCTTTAAACTTGCAAATTCAATGCACATTGCATTGTCTTGACACTCATTTCATTGTTATATTGTTGCCTAATTAATTTGAATGGTTTTGGAGCAATAATAAATCTTCTACGTGTCATTACTCTCACACATACCCTCCCTAAGTGGTTTAACATTTTAGCTGAATATCCTTCTATAAATAGTTTAGTATAAAAAAGACGTTTCTTTTGGATTCTCTCAACATAAGACTGACTAACATCAACTATTTTGTTACATTTTTTGTGATTTTCCCATTTTGTAACAATGATATTACACTATTTTTATTTGTTTTAAATAATCGCCTTATCATGTTATGGAACAATTAAAAGTGCAATATACTATTAGAGAAGGAGTAGAAACACTCTTTCCTACTTATAACACTCACAACTAAATTTATGTTCTATGATATATTATCAATATAAGGAGGAGATGGAGATATAGTCATGCAAGACCAAAAGTGAATCAGTGACTAACTCTCTTTTGAAATGAAATATCTCAATCACCCTTGTAAATTTTTCATTGAGATTTCCTTGCATTGGTAGGTACTTGAATACCTTTAATCTACTCTTTCTAACACTTCAAAATATTTATTAATGCACTTGATATGACAAATTATATTAAATAACAGTAAACACTGACTTAGTTTTGTGAGTCACTGTATATTGTTAGATCTTGCCATCACGTAGTAGTAATGAAGCTTGGTTGAAAAGTCACGGTGGAGCACCTCAAAAACGATATTCCAAATATGAAATCACAAACGTTTCATCTCAAATGATCAACCACAATTGAAATACAAAGGTGATACATTTTATGTTGAAAATCCCTCAACAAAAGCATAGGTATTTTGCCTAGGGCATGTTCCTTCTTTATGGGCCCTGAACATGAAGGACTTATTTGAATGGTTATTGAAACATAAAAATGAATTTGGTCATACAACTTGTTTTAGTTGTCATGCAATTGTGTCTTATCTTGGTTTGCCTAGTTCTTGCCTAGGCTGTCTTTGATGCCAAGGCCACGTATGTCAAAATTGGTGGTTTGAAACGGATGAAGAAGTAACTTGTATTTTTGAAAAATTGGAAGACAATCACTTTCCCAAGCTTTCTCTTCCTATTCAGCTAAAGATAACCTCTTCACCATTCTAGGGCAAGAGTTTTGAGATTTCAATTTGTGAACTCTTAAAATTGATAATTTTGAACAGACCACAAATGTGGACCCTAAAAAGTCAAAGAATCTCACAAAGCAGCAACACCGCCACTTGTATTTCACAAAATGCTGTTTTGAAACGCTAGTTTATGTTCGTGTGGCCTGGCCTTGACTACATCTGTACATTTTTCTTTGCAATGAATTGTCTTTCATTTGTGTCAAAATAAAATAAAATAGCGCCAATTGAATATTTTTTTTGTTTTGAACCTAATACAAAATCAAGCCAAGTTGCAAAGTTGCAAGGTCAACTCTTGTATAAAGAACATACTCTCATGGGCATAAAGCCGAGCTGCGTCGCTGAGCAAAAACTGGACAAAAATCCCCCAACACAAGGGTACGTGTTTTCCCAAATCAAGTTCCCTACCGATTCGCGCAACACCACGTTGTTGCTATAAACGAGAGTTGACTCAGGCTCCACAACTACTTCAGTGCTATTTCAGCAGTGCCGTTGTGTTCGGGGCCATAGTGCGGGACAGTGTTCGGGAATTTTTTTGGACTCCACCGGCTAAAAAAACTGGCATTTTGCATGTTTAAACCTTAACCCTTAAAGGACGGGCCTACAACCATGGGTCTACAACCATGGATTGTACATGGAATTGCAATCATTTTCTAGGAGTTATTTTGGCAATGTAATGAACATCAAAACTCAATACCATAATTTTAGTAGAAGAAGGTATGTGCATATTACTTGTATAAAAATGTTCATAAATTTTGGTGAAAATTTGAAATTATTGTAATTTTTTGAAGCAAATGCTAAAGAAATTTGTATAAATTACAAAATGTATTGAATTATGCCAATTTTTTATATTGTGGATGTGAATCATGATGAAGATCATCATGATGGAATTTCTCTTCCCACGTTGGTAAAATTAGAAAAAGTAACCATTCCGTGGCAATATGTACTCAACTTGTGACAATTATAAAATTTTCAAAACTTAATTTTTTTCAAAATCTTAAAGTACAAGGAGAAATTAGATTTGGTAAACTTTCTATAGCTTGTTATGCTCAAACTAAAAACACATCATTTTAATAACTTAAATTGAGTTTTGGTAAAAAGATCCTCAGAACTCAAAATACACTATACGGTGGTGCATCTTTATTACTCAATTGGCAAGTGGGACCCTTTTGTGAACATTGTGCATGCAAAAGCTATCTATCTACATGCTCTAGAATTGCACTATTCATATCCCAACGGAATCTTAGATAAAAAATAGTGTTATTACACTATGAGAGCACTTTTTAGTCATCCAGAAGCCACAAAATGGCTCCTGCGATGTTTAAGGGTTAAAGGACGGATGGATCACCGTGGCTTGCCCTGCCTGTAGCATTCTATAGTGTTTTGCACATGGGCACTAGTGGTATTGCTTCAAAAAGTTGGAAAAGTCAACAGTGCATGGTGCCCTCATGAAGATTGCAAGAAGAGCAGCTCGGGAGCTAACACCATGTATCACAATTTGGGTTATAAAACAAATTGAATGTATCTCAAGAGGTGATTTTTTGCCTTCCATGATGCACTATGCACTTATGATCACTTCTGAAAAAAAATCAGATCAAAATCAATCATTTTCTGGGATACATAGTCTTTTTTTGGAGGCAAAGGACGTTTTTTGTCCGTGCCGATGTTTAGGGGATAAGAGCATCTCCACCGGTCCAAATTTGCTCAAAGTTTTCCATTTGGTATGGCGAGGCCTGAAGGCTCTCAATCTCCACCCATGCTATTTGAAAAGGTGGCCATACATTCCAACACATCCCATAAATAAGCAATTGACCACTTATGTAGGGAAGTAGAGAATAAAGCTCACTAAACTTAAGGTGAATAGTGCATGAATAGTGGCTTGGAGAGTGGCTTGTTAGACCCGCCAAATAAGAGAGTTTGAGAGGGTTTTGAGAGGGGCTTGGCTACTTTTCATCCACTTTGAGCAAGCCAGAGCCACCGGTGGAGATGCTCTAACTGGTTCTATGGTACGGTTTTATGGTGTGGGAAAACCGGAGGCTAGTTCATTGTTAGCTGGTGGAATTGAGAAAAAAACCAGCTGCATTTTGAAATTGCCGGCAATAAACCAGTTAGATTTTACTAAAAATTCTAAATATAGTACAATTCTATGTAAATTTAGAAAAATATCCGGTACAGTTTGGCAAAAAACTGGTTGAACACAATGTTTAATTTCTTGGCGAATGCGTGCATTGGTGTCCCCTCCACACTGGACAATACTGCGAGGGAACGAAACTCATTGAAATAAATCTGTCGAATTTTTGCCAAGAAATTAAACCCGGGTTGAACATGCAAAATGCCGGTTTTTAGCCGGTGAAGTCCAAAAACTTTTCCGAACACTGTTCGGGGCTTCTTGATTTCTCTGACTTTCTATAATTCACCTCCACCAGCGTCTCACGCTATTAATGATTATTACACAACTTTCGACCAATCTGGAAATGTACTTTGTATATTTAGAGTGAATCTGGAATGATCTAGACCGGTGCAATGTCCAATGCACTCCAAGTATAAAGTATGTTTATAGAGTGATCAAAATCTGTGTCATTAGATTGAAAATCAGTTCCAAGTTGGGAACCGGCACCGTTTAACTTCTAGGCAAATTTTTGCCAAAATCTTACCTCAATTTGTGATTAGCTATCATAACACTAGAAAAATTGGGTGAAAACTGCCACCACTAGGGGATGAGTAAGAAGGTAGGTTTAAATTTAAAAAAAAATCTAACTGTATGATCTTACCTTAGACTAGAAGAGAGTTGTAAGAAAAAAATTAGGTCATTTTGGATCAAGAGGAGGGAGATATTTACATCTAAAGTGAAGGGGAAAGTTTTTTTCCCTTGCTATCCATAAGTTTCAAAAGCTTTTGAACACTCTTACATGAAAAAATTGCTCTACCAAAGTTGTGTTTTTAATTTACCATGTAAGAGATCAAGTTAGATATATGTGGGAGAATTTTCAAATCAATTGGAACTACACAACATATGGGAAAAAAATAGTAAGTAAAAAGAAGTAGAGAATGAGTCAAAACACTAAATTTTTAAGAATTTAATTATCAAAATGAAAAAAGGCAAATTTCCACAGTTATAATGTTGTAATAGAAATCTACTTTTGTTGGTTTAATTTATTTTCCAAAAGATTGAAAATTGAGTAAAAGAAAGGACTTCAAAGGTTTATTTTAGAGTAGAGAATCCATAACTGCCCGTAAACAAAAACTCCTCATAACTTTCATTTCATTGATTGAAATGGAATGATCCAAAACTTCTCAAGTATAAAAAATCTAAAGAACCAATTTCAAATTTTTATTTAAAATAAATGTGAATTTCAAAGAAGTTTTTTGGGCTACCTAGATGGGCAATCCTCCCCAACTTTTCATAAATTTTTGCATAACCTCATTGTTGAATGTCAAAATAAAGAAAAAATTAGATGTCCACGTAGATATTTGAATTCTCCTCTTCCATAGATTTTTCAAAAAATCACACAAAGTAGTTTAGCCATAGGTACATGCCCAAAATCCCATTTGTCCTTTGAAGGGACAATGGTCCTTTAGGGGTTAGTCTTACTAAAAAAATTGGATGAATGTGCACACACTGTTGATTCTATCCATTTCTATCCAACTTTTCCTTACTTGCTTGGACGTAAGTACATGACCAACACAAAAATATAATTTTAAGGCTTTTTTTTGTTTTGATCACACCCAAGAATGCAAGCATGTAAGGAAAATTGGATGAAATTGGATAGAATCAATATTGTGTGCATGTTCATCCATAAAATAGACTAATATTATTTTCTTTCATTTAGATTTTGGCAAACTTGGTGTTTGCTTGGGGAGGGATTTGGCAATTTCATCCACTCTTTCACCTAATTTTTTTAGTGTAATGGTAGTTGGTGTTAACCCTTAAAGGACCATTGTCCCTTTGGGGGACAAATGGGATTTTGGGCATGTACCTACAGCTAAACTACCTTTTGTGATTTTTTGAAACTTTATTTGAAGATGAGGAATTCAAAAATCTACGTGGGCATCTATTTTTTTTCATTCTTACAGTTATTGAAGAAGTTATGCATGAATAATTGAAAAATAGGGGAGAATCTAGCAGCAAAAAAAAAAAAAACTAGATTTTTTAAAATAAAACTTTAAAATTGGTTCTTTAGATTTTTATATATGTGGGAAGCTTTGAATCATTCAATTCTAATAGATGAGATGAAAGTTATGAAAAGCTTTAGTTTGCGGGTAAGTATGGGACTCCCAAACCTCCATTCCTTTTCCCCCTTGTAGAACTTGTTGCTTTACTTTTTTGAGATCTTTGTGTATTTGTTTCTTTACTCTTTTTTTCCCAAGTTGTAGTAGACTAAGATTCCTTGGTTTTCACCATTTGGATCAAAGTAATTCAAATTTCTAAATTTTACATAAATCCTCCAATTTTGCCTAGTGTATTTGTAAAATTCTAGACCTTTCGGCATTGCAGGATTATACAAAGTATGATCCACATATCCAATTCATTTAAAAATTCTCCCACACACACCTAACTTGGTTTTGGACATGAGAAAAAAATCCGCAACTTTGCGTAGAGTAATTTTTTTGACATATCAATGGTGAAAATTTCAGGCAGTAAAGGAAAAAACTTTTCTCTTCACTTTGGATGTAGATATCTCACTCCTCAACATTTAGATTGAGCTAAATTTTTCCCAAGAAGTACCTCCCATAGTCTAGGCCAAGATCCTATGGTTGGATTTTCCAAAAAAATAAGGTTTTTTTTCAATTCTACTCACTCCTCCAAATGTAATAGTTTTCACTGAAATTCACAAAAAAAAGGCTGCGGTCCTTGAGGGGTTAAATTGAGGTAAGATTTAGGCAAAATTTTGCTAAGAAATTAAATCTTAGTCCTATAGACCCATAAAGGTTGAACCCCCATATTTTGTCAAAATGGAATTGCATAATAAATATGGAGTGTATCGGACCAATGCAATGTCTAGATACACTCCATATATAACATGCACCTCCATATACAACATGTAATTACATGTGGATCAAATATGGAGTTTTGGGGTTAGATACTTAGTTGTTCTGTGGGGTTAAAATAAGAAACTTCAACTTGTTTTTTAACAAAAGTAAAATGAATAATGTCAAGTTGGTTAGATTTGTTCTCCTCTGTATTTTTTTGAAATCAAATGTGAATTTAGAATTTCCAAACCCTAATCTCCTGATGGTAGATACCTAATCTCTTACATTTTATAGTGAGTGCAAAATTTGAGATTTCATACCCTAGCCCCACAAAACAGCATGCTATCTAACTTGAGCTGGCCCATATGTGATTTTTGTTATTAACCCATGTGACCAAAAACTTTTGTAAATGCATGATGAGCCCAACTCCTTAAGGCCAAGGACACCATTTTGTGGAGTGAAGATGAACAAATTCATACTAGATTGTGAAAGTAATGATTTATTTTCCAAATGATTTTTGGGAAGAGTTCCTTGAACATGTGTACAACTATTGTTGATGAAAAGCCCTCATCACGAACATTTTGATTACACAAATGATAAAAAATGCCTTTTATAATATTTGTCATCTCTGTCTCCTTGCTCTAAATTTGAATCTTAATCATGAAAATGATATATTTTGAAAGTGAGCAAACTCATACTAAGTCTAGATTCTACTGAGGATTCTACACCAATTTTCAAAATTTGAGTATTAAATTACAATTTGAACTATATTGCCAAAAGTATATAACTTTTCATTTATAGTACACCACATAAATTTGGTTAAATTTACAACGGTTAAATTTTCAAGCTTATATTGTACTTGATATGAGTTTTCTTCATTTTTTACTTAAAAACTTAAAATTGTTTCATATTGTCACCATTAAATCTGAAAACTTTATGCTGTATACAAGAACGTGTGATTTCGTTTTTAGAAAAATAAAAATAATATTTGGTCCAAGTTCAATAGCGGTGTGGCCCATATAAAATGAAGATTCCGGAAGTTAAACCTCATGGTCAAAGGCCGGCGATTGGAGGATATATCCAAAGGTGTTTCCAAACTTTCAAACATTTTGGTCATAGTTTGAATAAACAGCCACATTTATGAGCAATGGTTTAAGGCAAGGTTACTTCTTATTACTTTTCCATTGGTAGCAGTTGAGATAACTAAAATTTTGGGAATCGAAGTTGATAACCATACTGAATTAACTCTTAAATGCTCAAGGCCTTTTTTGAGCTTCTAGGAATTTGCTCTAAACTGAACAAAAAGTCAACATTTTGTTAAGTTTTATTACCTATTTTAAAATTGTAACCGTACAAATTCAAACTAGATATATTATACATCACATAAGAAAAGTAAACACAAAAATATTGTACATGGATTGAAAGATTATAATGTTTAATTAAGAGGGTGTTAAAACTACAAAAATGACTTCAAGTCTTTCAACCCTCTTTTCACATTTCAAATTTAAAATGTTGGTCACCAAAAAAATATGAGGTTAAAGGACATAACATATACAACTTTAATCCATTTACGGATTTTCAAAATCTCATTTATAGTTTTTTTAAATGAATTTCTAGTGTGAATTTTTCTCCAAGATCTAGTATATTTGAGGCTCATTTTCATGAGCTCTCAACACTAAAAAAGTCAAGATTGCAATGGACACCCTTGCACAAAATCTTGGATAGAAAATTCATAATCAATAATTTTCAACATTGGATCTTTGATGCTAAAACTAGATTTCAAAAAGAATAATTCTAAAATACTCAATACTAAAAACAACATTTTAGTTAAGTTATATTGAACTTCAAAATATTGTCAACATCAAAATGTGGTGCCGTGGGCATTTAGGGGTTAATGGATGAACAAGCACGCGTACATGACAGTTTCAAATTTTTCTTTAGCAGGATGCATTCGAGGAGGGAGCGTGTCACTCCGCCATTGGACAAAAAAATAAACTTCACTGGGTCGACTGACACGCACCCTTCTGGAATGCAAGCAAGTCACCAAGTACTTTTTTATTATGTTCAAAGTGAGCTGGAATGGCGAAAACAAATACTACGGTGAAGCCAGAGATTAGAAATTTCATGTGTATATTGAATAGAACAATTAATTCATCTATATTAAATACGTTATTCGTCCAATAACGACGTTTACACCAAATAATTCATCCAAAATGGGAGTTGATCAGGGGACACTATATTCAGTTTCTGGCCCACTAATGAGCCAGATATTACTTAGTTGGTGTAATGTGGCACTACTTCGCCCCAGACCAAGAGGTCTCAATAACGTGATTCCAAGAAATACCGGCTGAAGTTGCTCAAAATAATGCCAAGTGTGCTAATATAATAAACCAAGCTCTATTCACGTTTTTTCAGTACTAAAAATGACTAGCTGAATTTATCCACATGAGAGAACTCAGCTTAATTCTAGTAAGAGTCACCAATGGTGACTGCCCATTTTCACCAACCGGCGGCCTAGTCAAGGATATCCTATTTGCTTCGTGCGCCATCACACCATGTGCTATGCATTGCCTTTTCAATTATATTGTAGTTTTGCTTATTATAATTGGCTCCGCAAGAAAAGGAGGGAATGATCTGCGTTGAGAAAATCTTTGTGCTCAAAATTTTGAATACAAGTTTCACTGTTTTTCTTGTGGACCGTGCCAATTTCAAATGAATAGTAAGCTTTACAAGAAAAGCAAGACACTATTCAGTCCATGTCTCATGTTTCCTACTGTAGAAAGGGTCTTTTGGATGATAAGGTGGATGATGAATTGTTGGTTTATCACTTTAACCCCTAAATGCCTAGGGGTGTTTTTCTTGTTTTTAAGAAGGCAATTTTGAAGTTTTTGAACTGTCCTTGTATGATCATTATTAAACATTGAAACAACATTGTGAATGTAAGATCTTGAACTTCAAGACTTCTAAATAATGTTATAAAAAAAAATCAAAAAAATTACAGCGGATGTTAAGATATTAGATAGTTATGATTGAAAGTGGATGAGTATGGATTTTTTGGGTTTTTTAGAGTTGCCCAAATCTTCTAAAGCAAAAAGGCACATTTTGAGTACAAAATTTGGAAACAAGCACTTACAATGAATTAGTGTTTGTTGTTATTACTTCAAAACTAATGACTCCCCTTCCAAATCCATTATTAGAACTTCACAAATGAGCCTCCAATGCAATCATCAAAGAGCTACCATTGAATACAAAGAATTTTTTATACTCCAATGATCAACCTACAATCATTATGAATGAATGAGAATAACACCATATTCATTAAATTGGGAATTTATGAACATTTGGGCATTAACTAGGTTTAGGTTGACCAACTTAAATCAAGTTCTAGGTTTAAAGTGAAGACAACTTGGGAACCTGGTTTTCCCAATTTAATGAACATGGTGTTGAATTCAATAGTGAATGACTTCTTTTTTGTATAACAAAAACATTCTAAGTGAAATTAGCACAAAGCACATTTAGGTTTTGTTAGATGGTGAAATTTCAATAAAAGAGCCCTCACTGTCTAAAGGAGTGCCCAAGGGAAATCTTCACTTTATTCTCAACTTAACCCCTGAAGGGCCCTTGGGCTTCCAAGATATAAGTATGTATCCATAGCGGACCGGGATACGCATGGTTTAGGTGACTTTAATAGACGCTGGGCCACCTAGAGATGAGCCATGCAATTCCGCAATATGGCCATGTGTTTGGCATGGCTTGAGTTGCTGTGGACCTCGTCAAAGTAGAAATCAAGTACCGTACCTATACCATATGCAAGTGCGGATACAAACCTCAACTTGCGGAATTTGACAAGGTTTCTTCTAAAAAAAAATGCACAATTAGATCTGGCTTGGAATTTCCTACAAGTCCTCAGCATACACAAAAGTTTGAAAATACTGCAACATCTCCCAAATACCAACAAAACAGCACATTACAGCTGCAAAGGGCGTTTGGGCCCTTCAAGGGTTGATGTCCATCTTTCAGTGTGGCAGCTTGTCATAGGCTCTGCCATGACACTATTCATCACACTATTTGGTGCACGAGAGGTATCCTTGCAATTTAGCTTCCACCAAAAACAACTGGAACTAGGTCTAGAAGACATTAGAATGAAACATTGAAGCTAACTTTAGCTCACAATTTCTTTTTTTAAAACCTTAAAATAGTCAAATCTCTATCTTCACTGGGATTTCAAAGTTTCATGAAGTTTCTTGAACACCAAATTTTGGTGCCTTGGACATTTAGGGATAACCTTCATGCCCAAGGTGATGAAAAAGGAAGGTATAAAACATAATCTTGGAGGTCTTATAGGAATTTGTAATGTAAAGGGCAAACCATGGTTGTCACATTGGACATCACGTCCATCTGCCTGAAGTGCTTGATTGAGCTCATATTTGTCCATGTAGTCAACTAATAGTTGACTTCAAAAAATGATGAAAGAAACTTACTTTGTATATGTTGGTGATACTCATTATTGCCAACATGAAATCAAAATGTGGATTTAATGCCATATCACCCAATAAAAATGAAAAATAGTGATTTGATTCATGCCTTAAAAACAAGAGCAGACATGTCCGTCTGCCCATTTGGTCTGATTTGTCCATTAGCCTGTGCTATTTGACAACCTAAACTTGCTCAAAGTAACAACGCACTTCACACTGTGACCCATATGTGCCACGTCCCACTAAAATTTGAAAACCTAATATGTGTAGAGTATACAAAACCGAGGATACTCATCTAACTTGTTTAAAGCCTGCAAGCACCCATTCCATATTCTAATACTAAAATTATGATTGAAAACTATTTTTTATTTATTTTGATATGACATATCACTAGAAGAAAAAGCATCCTACACAATTGGTCCATAGCAATCGCAAATGCCCTAAAAACTACACAATGACTCAATTACAGTTGTTTAGGACGTTTGCAGTTGTTTAGGATTAGTTGTTTACAGTTGTTTATTGCTTGTTTTCTTCTAGTGTATATCTATATTTTACCAGCAAGACAAAACTCAACACAATTGTGACCAATAAGCATACCAGACAATAGCTCATGTCACTCTCTTAAATTCCTAAAACGGTGCACGTACAAGTACAAATTCTAAACATAGAAATTGTGACTCATCAATGAAGCTCTATGCACCATTTCTGACAACTCTACATGAGCCATTGGAAATGCATAAACCAAATTAGAGCCTCCTACCTTAGCGTGTTTTGCAATGGTCCTTCAAAACATTGTTCATCTTAAGTTTAGTGAGCTTTATCCTTTCTTTTCCAAGGTGAATGGTCAAACAACTATTTATGGAGCACATTGAAGTGCAAGGGCCACCTTTTGAAGAGCTTGGGTGGAAATCAAGGAGTTTGAGGGCACTTCAAAAATAGATGGATTTCTTTGAACAAGCTAAGTGTGGCAAGCACGGGTGGAGATGCTCCTAGAGCACTTCCAAGGTTGCACTTCAAACTTGACATTGAAGAGATTCCATTAGTATATTTGAAGAGCTTACAAAATTCTTGCTCTCCACCCTTGCACTTCAAATGTGCCCCAAAAATAATTGTTTGACCTCTTGCCAAGAAAGTAGAGGATAAAACTCACTAAACTTAAGATGAATAGTGTTTTGAAGGACCATTACTAAATACACTAGGATAGAGTGTTAAGAGAGTATTTTAAAAGGACCGTTGCACTTACCATTCATCCTTGAAATGCGTCATAATGTCAAACCCTTGCAAAGCAATGCTAGAGATGCTCTCACACTTTTAGAGCCTTAGACTTTCTCCTTCTAAAGGACCTAAGAGCACCCTCAATGGTGAGGCACTATTTACAGGTAGCAAAAGAGCTGGTAGGCTTGTAACACTAGAAGAAAACTTTGTTGAGGTCAACACAAACTACATGATGTTTTCTTGCCTCTAACCCAAATTTTTGTGTTAGAAGCAAGAAAACATCATGTAGTTTATGTTGACTTCAACAAAGTTTCTCTACTAGTGTAAGTATTGCCTCTTCACTCTTGTACGAGTGGAAGCACCCAATGGAGTTGGATATTCTAGGTTCACTAACAGAGCTGATACAAGAGTGAGTTGATACGGAGCTAATACACTGATAGTATATTTGGGTTTAATTTATTGGCCAAAATTAGAAAAGTACATACTCTCTCATAGAAGTTATGACATGAGGTGGGGTCACTTCAAGAATCTCTTCCCCCTTCTTCTTTAAATAAGCAACCCCTTCTTCTTTAAATAAGCATAATTGTCATCATGACCCTCTTAACTACAACTTTTTGCTTCACTTAGAGTGGCACTGTAACTAGTTGCAAAATTTTGCTTCAAGGCTCTCCTTTGGTGCACACTCTAAGGCCCCTTTTACACTAGAGCCAAGAAGTCATGGAGAGAAAAATTTCAGCCAATGAAACTTCAAGAATTGAGAAGAGTAAGAAACACCACTTTAGATGGGATTTTTTTTCCAAGGGACATGGAAAGGAGAAAATGAGGTGGCATGGACAACACTTTTGTCCTCCATGACAATGAAAAATCACAAGGTTAGGGTCCCCTAAATTATAGTCAAGCTCGCCTAAAGAGGTGGGTTGATTGAAAATTTGGAGACCGTCACCAAAAAAAAGTATTTTTAAAATTATAATACTTCAAAAAAAATCTATAAAAAAAACCTTGTTTTTATTTTTTATTTTTTTGCTAGCCCCTTCTCACTTTACACTACAACAAGAAGCCCACCTCCAAAGGCCGGCCTCTCTAAGGCAAGCCATGGCCCATGGAGGATTTTCTTTGTGGCTTCTTGACTCTAAACACGTTATTGGTTGATTTGGGAAAAAATGTACAAAGTGGAATTTTTGGTTTTATTTTCCAAAGAACGCCATATTCATTGAATTGGGAATTTGTTGACTATTTTCCAATAAAATGAGATATATATCATTCAGAAATATGCTCTTTTTTGGACATAAATTTCATTAACTTCTAAAATTTTGGACAAAAGTTCATTAACTAGAGGTGACCTCCTTAATTTGATTTAAGATGACATTTTTGAATTAAGGTGAGGTACAAAATGGTACCCATCATTTTCCCAAATTAATGAATAACACTAGACTAGTGTAAAAGGGGCCTAATTAGAAGAGTTGATTATCGTCTCCACTAAGCCTTTATCTTTCTTGTCTACTCCATTCTAGTAATAAAGGGTCCATATGGAGTGACCATTGAGGCTGCTCCAACTGGCTAAAATACCATTGTTCTGTTATTATTTCTCACAAAAAGGGAAATGTTTCGTTTTGTATAAGTCCATACCTTCCAGCTTTGCTCCCTGTTCTTACTACGCGGTACCCATCTTGTTTTAGTTCCTGCACTGCTGCAGTATTCCCACGATTTTTGTTCCTCCCAAGCTCCCATCAGTAAATACAGCATTGTGAATTCATCATCAAATGCAACTATGCAGTCCCTTTCCCTGCATTTCATATTTCAGAAAATGCCAAAATGGCGAAAACAGGTGTCATACAGAAGCAGCATATTAGTACATTCATGTAGATTCTGGATAGAAATCACTAGTTCAAGATACTGTTATCATTTGAACTTGGAAATCTCATCCAACACTCTTACAATTCTCAGTTTTTGGCTCATATGTAGGCATATCAAAATCAGTTGGTAAAAAATGCACTATTTCGCCCCCACCCCCCGAATAAAGAAGCCTGAAGCCTTTAAAATTGGTCTTCTTTTTATGGTCGCGCGACAGGCACCCATCAATGCAAGGAGGTTAGGAAAATTTGGATAAAAATAGATACAGTACAATCAACAAAGTGTGCACGTTCATCCATAAAAGTTGTTGATATTAGTAATACTCATCCAGTTTCTGCCGAAGCTGGTGTTAGCTTATGGAAGAGTCAGGCGATTTCATCCATTATTTCACCTGATTTTTTCTAGTGTGACGATCGCCAGTCACAATTTGAGGTAAGATTTTGGCGAAAATTCGCAAGCTTTTTAAACCTGAACTACCCTGAATGTTCTATACACAATTTCTGTACTCGGATCTCCCTTTACAGAAGATCAGATCAAGGACAAAAGTCACAAAAACTAACAGACTTAGATTTCCAGCCACAAAGCTTTGAATCTGTTCATTCAATCAAGCCCTTCCACAAAGTGCCGGAATACGACTGCACATGTTCAACAATGGATGCAGTACAGCAATTTAGATGCCGCCCATTCCGAGCAAAATGCCGAGCCTTGCCACATTGATCATGTTGCCGCCTCATATAGTGAGCAATTAATGCATAATTACGTAATTAGCTGGCCAGCGAAGTGTACCACTACCAACACGGCTTTCCTTGCATTCAGGATTCTAGTCGGACGCACAACCAAGCAAGCTGGAATGCTGGATCTCTAATGGTACTCACTGTGCATCAACGTTGAAAACAGTACTTCACCGCTGGGCTTGTGTCTAAGCTCCCGCCCCCTTGCAAAGATATGGTAACTCCTAGCAGCTCCTGGACGATGCTTGTACTAGAACCTGAAGCTACTGCACCTTTCTAGTCTTAGCATAGTCATTGGCGTTTGAGAGTGGCAACAACGATCCAGATTGCTATATTTTACAGAGAGCTCTTCGTACTGCTGTGGGAAACAACTCTGGGATGCGGGAGCAGACAAATACTTCATGTTTGTGTAGGTCAGTTCTCCTTCTGCAACTTACTATTGCCTTGAATGTCTAGTAGTCCCACTTGTTGTTATGTCAGCTCGGTCGGTGATTAGGAATTTAGTGTACGTCGTTGGGAGCACTGGGTAATTCACGTGGACCGATCGTCGACACCGGAGTTAAAATGTTATTATGCAGTCTTGGAGTTCAACTATGTGCAGTTCAGTATCCCATGCATGTTGGGATTCGTTAATAACGCTCTGTTCAGGAGAACTTGTGTTCAGTACTCGTTACAAAACCTGTATCTTCGAATGCAAGGTTATAGACTAGATAGTAGCAAGGCAGGCCAATGAAATGAGGAATAGTAGTAGGTAACGATTTCCTGAGCCTCTGATTGTGGTTCATGACCAGGTTTGCATGTCATGCTTGTGACATTATTTATTAGACATTTCATTGCAGCCAAGTTTGAGTGACTTGATTTGTCAAGTATTCACAAACGGCAATTCTGTAGTTGCAGTTGTCTGCTGTCATGTGCATACTTGATGCTGGTCTGCACGTAATACCAACCGTCAGAACTTTAGCATAAGTAAACTGGCTCTTGTTTGCATTGATATTGTGTTCGTTGAAATGAGTTGTTTCAGAACGTCAATAATTACTGTTGTAACATTCTAGTGCAAAAAGCTCTGAAAATGAGGACTGGTGCTAGTCTGAAGTACTTAGTGCAGCTCTGAGGTTTTAGACGGGCTGCTGGATTAGTGCTAATTTCTTGACATTCAGCATGTGCTTTCGAGTTTCGAGAGTTCCAGATCGCGCGTTAAGGCGTTAGCTACATTCATTGGCATGATTCGTAGTTTACTGTTTCGGTCTTCGTTAGATTTGTATTATGACTTTTCCAAATCTGCCACCTACTTGACCGACATTACTTAGTCTGAGACTTTGAGACTCGGATCTTCATATCTACCTTTGCCTACGCATTACCTGCTTCATCAAGTGAGCACTATTTGAGGAAGTTTTCTCGCTTGAATACTGCCTGCCCAGATTTAAGGTAGAATCTGACTATCCTGACCAACCTCAGCACTGCTCATGGTATTTCCATTTTGCTTTGTATGATATAATACAAGGTAACATTTTGATCTTCGCCACGGAATACCAAAGGTCGTTAATGTTCAAATCCAACCGCCATTCATGCTGCATTTACGTCTGGATATGTCGTTGCATCTTTGCTGACCGAATATTAGCTTACTATTCACAGTACTAAGTTGGATCCGCGCGTCTTTGGATTACCGTAATCATCAAATGTTGGAAGGTTGAATAACATAATTCTAGAATTGCGTGTATTCCTTATGACATAGACTTTGCCATATTCAAATTTTTATTAACTTTAGATCCAGTCCCTCACAGATGCCAGATAAACGTGCCATGAAGTTTTGTTATAGCAACCAGCGTGCCACGAATTCGTTGTTCCATGTCTTGCATGTTTGTGTTAGACGAGAGTAACAGTCAACACAAAACTCGATCCATTCATATGTTCTGTAAAAGGGTCCTAACAGTAGTTAGATCGGGCAGTTGTGTGTCAATTAGCATACTTTGATTGATCATGCGGTGTTGCAGCTGATGTTTTCGCTGGACGATCGGCCCTTACAAAGCTTTTAAACTTGATTTTGCAGGCTAGGGTAGAGACTGGAGTGACTGAAGGAGTCCTGACTAGTGACTCCAGATGGTCAAGGGAGGGATGAAGCTCCTGTTTTTCCTTGTGGTCGCTTCCTTGGCATTGCCAGCTGTCATCGATGCTATGCTGGACTACGAGTTTGAGCCAGCTGATACGTTTTTTGGGGTAGTCGATGGAGGAGGAGGATCAAGGCCGAGATTTGCACCATTTTACCGATCTGCAAATGCCAGAATTTTAGCCACCAAGGCACAGACGCCCCCAAAGCTGAAGGAGGTCAAGGCTTCGAAGGCCACGAAGGCAAAGTCTCCACCTCCTCCACCTCCTAAACATAAGTCTCCACCTCCTCCACCTCCTAAACATAAGTCCCCACCTCCTCCTAAAATACTGAAATCCCCACCTCCTCCTAAAGTACTGAAATCCCCACCCCCTCCTTCTCCAAAACTTATGTCTCCACCTCCTCCTTCTCCTCCACTCAAGTCTCCTCCTCCTCCACCTCCTCCTCCAAATTCTCCACCTCCCCCTCCAAATTCTCCACCTTCCCCTCCAAATTCTCCACCTCCTCCAAATTCTCCACCTCCTCCTCCAAATTCTCCACCTCCCCCTCCAAATTCTCCACCTCCCCCTCCAAATTCTCCACCTCCCCCTCCAAATTCTCCACCTTCCCCTCCAAATTCTCCACCTCCTCCTCCAAATTCTCCACCTTCCCCTCCAAATTCTCCACCTTCCCCTCCAAATTCTCCACCTTCCCCTCTAAATTCTCCACCTCCTCCTCCAAATTCTCCACCTCCTCCTCCAAATTCTCCACCTCCCCCTCCTTCATGCCTGGCGCCTCCTGGACCTGGTTCCTCAGCAGATCGTAACACTACTAGATGGGACAAAAACTACATGAACAACTGGACCCCTGTTGATCCGCCTGGTGGTCTAGTCCTATCCACCGATCAGCTTCACGTCGACATGAAGATAACAAGCCGGGGGCAAATATGTAAGTATACTAGACCCATTGCAACCTATGTAACAAAAAACCACATGGTAGTCGAATTCTGGACCAAGATGTCTAACAGGTTTTTTCAACAGTTCAGGACTCTTGTTTCTGTCCAGTATAATTCTTTTACTATTCTTGACGAGCACGTGCAATGTTCTTTGCTGGTTCTGGTCTTGCAAAATGTCGACCCATTTTGTGCTGTTTCAAATCAATCATTGTGATACTTGGAATCTTTAGTATTTAAGGGGTAACGAGCGGTTGGCGCATGCTACTCTACATATTCGCCGATAGAATTTTCATATGTTATATAGAATGCAAAGTAAAAATCTCAGTAAATCTTCAAGTTGTATTTATGTGATATTAGACTAAAGATGTGATATCACAGAGGTCAATGTGATTGTATCTAACGTCATAGTCATTAATTTGGGAAAACAATGGGTACTATTTTGTATCTCACCTTAATCCAAAATTGTCACCTTAATTTAAATTAAGGAGGTCACCTAAAATCTAGTTAATGAACTTTTGTCCAAAATTTCAAAAGTTAATGAACTTTCTACCCAAAAGGCCATATTTTTGAATGATATATATCTCATTTCATTGGAAAACAGTCAACAAAATTCAAACTCAATGAATATGACATTCTTTGGAAAAAAAGGTCAAAAATCCCACTTTGTACTCTTATTCCCAAATTAATGAATATGACGTTATGTGAATGTGAATATGTTATATTATAGAGGTCAATGTGATTATGTCTATTACATTACAGAGAGTGGAGATGTGATATTACTAGAGGTGTAGATGTGATATAACAGAAGTCTTTGTGATTTAGTAGTATGATGTTTCCTACTGGGACTTGGGAGAGACTTTCTTTTTTCCGACCATGCCGAGGTGGATGTGTCTGACACATCATGGGGCATGTGGATGTGCTGCTGCAGTTGGCAATTTTTTATCACAGCAGCGTTATCTCTTTGGATACTTCAGCATCTACTTGAAACTGATTCCGAATGATTCAGCAGGAATCAACATGGCTTACTATGTAAGTGCCTTAGTGCTTGCAGACTTTTCGATGGGCTGATTTGTTCGTAATGCCATCTTCAACACCATATTCGTTAAATGAATTTGGGAAAAACGGTACATTTTGGGACTTTCAAATTGTGAGGTGAAGAGTTTAAGTGATCACCTAAAATTGAGCTCGACAATTTTTTTTTGTACACGTGTCCTCACCTGAGAGGAGGAATTTGCGAGGGAAAAAATTTCTTAGTGGGTTAAAGTGCATTTGATACCTTCAAATCTGATTTAAGGTAACTTTTTGGGTTTAAGGTGGAGTACAAAGAGGGACACCTGTTTTTCCCAAATTAACGAATATGGTGTTCTTCGCTTTGGAGGTTGCTAGCTACAATTGTGGTCGAGGGTTTAATTAGAAAAGTGTTGTTGTGCACTTTGTTTAATTTGAAGACACCTTTGAATCGGATGCTGACTGACTTTGTTTTGAACATGCATGCAGTTTTCCTCGCCGGAGCACCACAACTATAGTATGAATCCTGATCCAGACGATCACGATGAGATCGACTTTGAGTTTCTGGGGAACACGACCGGGAACCCGATCAGTCTGCAGACCAACATGTATTTGAATGGCGTGGGAGGCAGAGAGCAGCGTCATTACCTCCCCTTCGATCCCTGGGCCGACTTCCACAAGTATTCGCTTCTCTGGAACCAAAACCTCATCATGTAAGCTTACTCACTTGCCTGGTCACTCGTCTTGTTTAAGTGGTCATGTTTATTACTCCCTCCGTCCCAAAATGATCTTCCTGTTGACCTTTATTTAGTGTCCCAAAATGATCTTCTTGTTGTAAGAGGGAGTGAGATAGCAACACTTGCACATAGTCCAAAAGCATAGGCATGCTAACCAATCCCATGCCCTCAAGTGAGTGGCCACCAGCGCTCTACAAAAATGCCTCAAAAATTTCATTTTCAAGCACTTTGAAACCACTTTTTGAAAACTAATTTGAAACTCAAAATTTCAGAACAATAAGACGACATCAGAATCTATTCATAGGTCCAAAAAAATTGAAAAATGGTTCTTTTTAAGCTTAATCTATAACATTTTGTCTAATAGGAAGATCATTTTGGGACGGAGGGAGTATATGGTTATCACATAGGACTGCCCATCTGCTTACCCTGTACACCCAAAGTGCCCAATTGAACTCATGGTCAATGTGATGTAGTCAACTCATAATTGACTTCAAAAATGATAATATACAAGAAAACTTACTTTGTACATGTTAGTGACACTCATTGTTGCCAATATGAAATCAAAACATAAATTCAAAATCATATCAACTTATCAAGTGCTAAAAATGAAAAATAATAATTTGATTCTTCCTATTTTAGGTATGGTTGTCACATTGGATTGCCCAATCCATACGCTTGTCCATACGCTTGAAGTGCCCGATTGAGGTCATGGTCCATCTAGACATCTTATGAAGTCAACTCATAATTGACTTTAAAAAATGGTATTGAATGATAAAAAATACTTACTTTGTACATGCAAGTGACACTCATTGTTGTCAACATGAAGTCAAAATGTGGATTCAAAGCCATATCAAGAATTCAAAATGAAAAACAAACATTTGATTCTTCCATTTTTAGGTCAAAAACCCTAAAAATGCCCTAAAAAACACAAGAGGGCAAACACATTTGTCCATGCTGTCTTTTTTGTGAAGTCTGCTTGAATGTGCTATCTGATAGTCAAAACTCCCCCAAAGTAACAACCATGTTTAGGTCAAAAACCCTAAACATACCCTAAAAATTACAAGAGAGCAAACACATTTGTCCATTTTGTCTTTTTTGTGCTATCTACTTGTGCTATTTGATAGCCAAAACTCTCCCAAAGTAACAACTATAATTTTAGGTCCAAATCCTTAACCCTTAAACGTCTGCTGGGTGGTTGTGGCATGCCCACACTATAGTTTCAACAGTGTTTTGATTGATGGGCACCAATAATGTTGCTTCTAAAAGTTTCAAAAGTCAATAGTGCATGCCCACTTCATGAAAATTGCAATAAAGGCAGCTTGGGACCTAACTCATGGTTTCGAATTTTCTCACAATATGGGTTAAATACCTAAAAATATGAGCATATTTGATAAGATTGTTTTTTGCCTTCTATGATGAATCATGTGTTTACGGTCAATTTGGAAAAAAAACAGATGAAAAATGATTTTTTTTGGTTGTACAGAATATTTTTTCAGGGCCAGAAGACAATAATCGTTCTCATGTACGTTTAAGGGTTAAAATGTTAAAAAAAACAAGAGTGGGCGCATACATTCGTCTGTGCCATTTGCTTTGCTTATTTGCTTGTGCTGTCCGACAACTAAATCTTGCCCGAAGTAACGACCATAATGATGGTCGGTGTTGATGATATTTTCGTTACTGCAGATGGTACGTAGACGACTCCGTGATCCGAGTGCATTACAATAAGCCCGGAGTGCCGTTCCCGTCATGGCGACCCCTGGCGGTGGAGACCAGTCTGTGGAACGCCAGTGGGTGGGCCACCCAGGGCGGCGCAGTGAAGCTCGACATCACCAAAGCACCCTTCGTGATGCAGGTCGAGGGCTTCGACGGCATCGACGGGTGCGCCATGTGCAACACCAACAACTTCACCGACCCCTCCCCCGACTGTCCCATGTCGCCCTCCAACTCCACCATCACGCAGTGCAGCTCTGGCCACTGGTGGAACGAGCAGTCCGTGCTCACCTCCTGCCAGATCTCGCAGCTGCAGGCTCATGAGCAGCAATACATCTACTACAACTACTGTTACAAGAACTATAAACCTCCAGCAAAAGTGCCACCCGAGTGCCAATACAACGAATATCCCATTACCACATGATGGTGATCTAGTCATTAGACGGTTCTTCTTTTATGCTAGAATTTATCACCGCTCATTGATTTATATAGATTTTTTCTTTACTTGGATGACTAAGTCAAGAGGTTCCATTGATTGAATCCATTATTGTTGTTTTGAGCTAGATTTGGCCATTGGATAGCATAGGTGGATGCAAGAAACAGACAGCATAAATGGACACGCTTGTCTACTCTTGCTTCTTGGACATTTTTTGGACCTAAAAAAGGAAAAATGGAATTATTATTTTTCATTTTGTGGAACGAGCAAGTCGTGCTCACCTCGTGCCAGATCTTGCAGCTGCAAGCGCATGCGCAGCAATACATTTACTTCAACTATTGTTACAAGAACTATAAACCTCCAGCAAAAGTGCCACCCGTGTGCCAATACAACGAATACGTGATCACTACATGATGATCTGGTCATTAGTTCTTTTCTGCAAGAATCACCGCTCACTGATTTACATAGATTTTTTCATTACGTGGATGACTAAGGGAATCCACTGATTGAAGCCATGTGGAAAGGTTTCTTATAAGGAACCTTTCTTAGCCTTGATTGTTTTAGATCATCAATGAGGTTAATTCATTCATTTGCGTGTACTGGAGGACGAATTCAACCCACGACTCTGACCGTTGCATATGAAATTGTTACTTGGAGGATGAGGTTGTGCACTCCAGCACTTGTGCAAGAGGGGATGGCCAGTTAGAGATGGAAGTTAGAATAATGTAGCTCAGAAAACGGTCTCAGGAATTTACAAGTATGTTTGAAACCATTGAAAGTTTTTTATAAGAAGTGTATTGGAGAGTTTGCATTTTGTCTTAGCCTCTTTTGAATTTCCATTAGCGTGCATGTCTACATGTCAACAGAAGGGGTAGTCTCACCTTCTTCACCCCGTTCTTCATCTTAAAAAATGGGGACTTGGCTCTCCTTGATTTGCGAAGACAGTATTCTTTGAGAATTGAGAAATCTTCTTATTCACCTCAGAGGAAAAAGAATGGGTGCCAAGAAATTTTAGTAAGAAAAGTAAGTTATTACCAATGCATGCCTTTTTTTTCATCTCACCCTTCTTGCTTTCACCCTCCTTGTACTTATTTCAATGTGTATGCAACTTGCTTTCTTATTGCATCACCATCCTTTAGGTGAACTCATTCTCCATTCTCCACTATCCACAGAAGCGGAAGGACACCTTTGTTGTGGAGAAGTGCTCACATTGATTCTTGTTTCCACTCCATAACTTCTCATTTTTCATAGGAGTTTCATTATCAAAGGTGTGACTACTAGCATTCCCAAAATTGGTTAAATTTAAATGGATTTCTACAAAAGTAAATTGTGCACTACATGTATATATATAGGAAAAAAAAGAATAAAAAAAAGATATTTGAGCAAGAAATTGTACTTCAAAAATGTCCAATTGCAACTTGCTATTTCCTCCCGCTCCGCAACTAGCATCCATCCCCTCCGCCAGCTTCAAGGATGTCGCTCCTAAATTATCTCAAGCGTACATTTGTTGTTGCAGCAAAAAATATCTCTCTTGCCCAAATCAGAACCTCCAATTTGCTCCTATGTAAAAGTAGCAAGTTGAGGTTAGTGGAGAGGTTAGTTGAACCAATGGAGTTTAGGTTTAGTGGTTTACCTCTCGAGGCATTGATCTTTGTTGCAATTTTGTAGCGGCATAGTGCCACTTGCATACTTGTTGTGCACTAAATTATGCGGCTGAATGCTCAATTGCTTGGTATTGTGTGGTTTAGGTTTGATTGCGCAGAATGCATGTCTGAGTGGTTGCATTGTAGCTAAGGGTAAGCATGCTCTGTAGTTTAAAGTTGAACTTTAACTTTAATAACCTTTACTAGATTTTAATTGAACTTGCTGGGAAAGCTAAAAGCACAAAGTTTAAGGTGAGTGCAAGTGCAATTTTACATTACTTATGTCAATTCTAACCTATATTATTGTGGCTTGTTTTTGTTATTATGCAAATCACTATACTTGCTGGGAAAGCTAAAAGCACAAAGTTTAAGGTGAGTGCAAGTGCAATTTTACATTACTTATGTCAATCCTAACCTATATTATTGTGGCTTGTTTTTGTTATTATGCAAATCACTATAGTGGTGCCTCGATAAGATGAAGGTATCTGGACAACATATTCATTTCATGTAAGGAAAGCATTCATTGTAACCAAACACATCTTTTGTAGCTCCCCTACTGCCAGGGACAATTTTTTCCTTCATCTTAGCTAAGCATTTTTTTCTTATAAAGGTTCATCTTAAAGAGGCACTACTATAATGCCTCAAAATGGGCAATCTTGCTACCCAATATGGGTTCAATTTCCAAATTAGTGACATTGTTTATGACAATGTTTATTTTATAGCATTAGAAATTTTGTACCACAATCGTCAATATTTTACATTTTCCAAGATTGGTTAGCAATTGCAACGTACAGGTTAACCAAAAGTAGCCATCAATAAATTCCACAATTTCCTTTAGGAGTGCAAGTCATACTTTACTTCAAAAAAAAAATCCAAAATTCTACATTTTTTTCCGTAAGTTATCTATTGTACTTTTCCCATTTTCCTTCCATATTGCAATAATAGCTCCTTCCTTCCCACAATTATAGCCATTTGGTTAAAAACCAAAAACCAATTCTAGAAATGCTACTTACCACCCTGAGGAAGATCTTGATTTTATTCTCAATTTGTTACCCATTTTTCCAATGTGACAACTTGTCATAAGCTCTGCTCTTTAATGGCACTTGATCACACTTTTCAATGCACAGAAGGCAAGCTTACAATTTAGTTTCCACAAAAATGATTGTTATATGGAGGACAATCATATTGAACATTGAAGCTAAATTCAAACCGCAACAGAAAGTTTCCTGAACACCAAAATTTGGTGCCTCAGGCATTTAGGGGTTAAACACGCCCGGCTACATTGTTGAATGCTGCGAAGAAACATCTCAAGAGGATATCTTAAAAAAAGGTACAAGCTACTGTACCAAGAAACAGAAGCTTGCTCACAGACCAACAGTCAACGGGCAAAACACGTGGCAGAAGAATACTTGACGACAGATAGTCGAAGACAGCGTGACAAATGCCATCGAATGAGCTTGACGTTCTCGAAGTACATTTCCAGATATTTACACTTTCGGACGACCAAAACATTCATGCTCACTTACTACCTTCTGATATAAATTAAACTCCACTAACACCAAGCAGAGGAGAGGAGAAACCTGCAAACTACAGTACACACCCTTGATCACATTCGGCAAACTTCTCACTTCTCACATCGACCTCCGTGAATCTGCCGAATCAACGCCAACCTAAATCCATATTATACATATCATGAAATGATGAAATCCAGTATCCTTTCGATACTTCTGTTCAAAATAAATATACTGCCTCGCTCACCAACAGAAGTCCCCTGGCTCCTGCAGCTATATTACATTCTTTCAAGGTAATGCAATAATACTTCCTGCAGCTGAACACCTTATGTCTTGTACGCCCATCCATGCTGAGTGAGGAAAGCTTGCACGGCTTCTTTTATAGCCAGGTTTGGCGCTATCTGTTCTGGGTGCAGCGATGCTCGTGTGAGCGGGTCAAAATTTCCAACCTGCGTCAAAATTGATCGATTCGTCAGCTTACCACATTCAAAACGGTACTGAACAAAACACTCCGAACCTCAACGGCCAAACATAAGGTAAGCTAGAGGACGCCAAAAGCATTAAAGATCTGATCCCGTCTCCTATCCTAACCCCTGTTACCAGAAGCAACTCATATATTTAAGCACTTAGTTCGATTCAACAGCAATCTTGTGTAAGCATGACTAGGCTAAATATCTATGACCACTGGTCTTTGAATGGCAGTGGGATTGTCTACTGTCACTTGTAGTGGTCTACAACCTCCCACTTTGAAGACGCACAATAAATTCATACATAGTGATAAATTTTAGATCTCAAAGGATTTGGCTCTGTAGACAAAGATATCTCTCAAGCTCCATACATCTCCCAAAACATTATATTAAACATTTTAAAATGCCAACTGTAACGCAAATAATATCCTCTACCTCAAGTAAACCTCTCACGCCATTTGCCTGAGCAAAGAAAGTAGGCCAAATCAAGTTAGCTGTACAAGGCAACACGATTAGCAAGACGACGCACGTGAGCTGTGTTGTGAAAAACAATTCCCCATACCTTACGAAGGTGCTCCATCAAAACAGCTCTCTCGTAGGTCACACCACTTGGAGTAATAACAGGGTCTCTGAAAATATCCATGGTGATTTGACAACACAAGTAATCGGGTACCTGCACGACCAATATTAAGTACATTGTGAGCTCTAGCATTTCAACCGATATTTAAATATTAGAGCGCTACATAAACTAGTAATGTTTGATCCAAAAAAAAAGAAGAGAAAGATAGAAACCGAACTTAGTAGGACTTGTTTGCGTCCAAGAAAAGCCCTGAAAATCTGGAACATATTAATAATACCCACCTCACCAGGCTTGTCCGGGGCTCCAGCCTTATCAAAAGTCGCTTCCATCATTCGAAGACGTCTTCGGAACTCTTCAGTGACCTCGGAGATTTCTGCCTGGCGCCGCTCATCAGCGGTTGGTTGCAATTCCATCGCTGGAAAGTAGGCATTTTGGATAGCACTAAAAATCTCATCATCATTCAAATGAATAACACCATCTGGACCTTCTCTGTACTTAGGTTGTGCATGCTCGGTCGATGCTCCTATCTTCAATGCCCTAAGCTTATTGTCATACTCTTCATTGAGTAGCCCACGTAAATGATCCCTGCAAAATTGATGCATATCATTAAACTTCACTTAAACCTCAATAACAGCAACTCAATTACAAGTAAAACAACAAGATCATTCTTTCCCTCACAAAACCCTCACAGGTACCTTGCCTGCTCATAATATGGTAAACGTCAGCAGCTACAGAATCTTGAACTATGCCACTAAGAAACCTAGAATGTGACTTACTCCTTGCATACTCTAACAATGCATTTCAACGAAAACAGAGTGCAGGACAAAAGACTGTACTTGCACTTGCATGTGCATGTGCTGATCGTTTTCACTTGTTACACGCCCAGCATTCTAAGACAAAGCTCAGAATACCTTAATCAGCAAACTGATCAGATATACACTGTCAAATCATTTCTAAAATGAATGCTTACTTCAGTTCACGTTGCTGACGCTGCCTGATGGAGACTTCAGCCTGCCACTTTCTATATCGAGCTTTTGCGAGTTCTTCCCATATTTCTTCTACCATATAACTACCTTGGTGAGATGCCCTTTCCAGATCAAAGGCCTGCATTTCCATAAAAATAGTTCAAATAGCCAAACCTAGTAAGAGTATCCTACCACATTCATTCCCAAGTCAATTTCCTATATATAATTAGAATGTTGAGATAAACTACACGTTACTACTTTAGGACCATGTATAATTAAAATATAGGTTTGTCCTAAAGCACCTTCTGAAGATGCTTCGTGGCTTCATCATACTGTTCCCGTTCCAACAAAGCCAAACCCAGCATGTAATGTGCCTGCACGGGAAACAAGTCCAGTTTAATCATCAAAATGATAACACCAGCAATAACTAAAAAACTATTTCCAATTAACATGAGGCTCGGTGTTCGGTCCAAAACATGTAGCCAGCAAAGCGAAACCACGGTTGAAGGTAGAGGACTATCACATCTGGGTTCTTTAATTAATGAATGTGGAAAATGTCGACAGTGTGTGTGCAGTATGCTTTAAGATTATACATGCTGATGACCAGAAAAGGCTCACAAAATGGAACAAGAATACCACCACACTGATTCTTTAAAAGTGTCTAGGCACTTACATAATTAAATCTTACATGACAAATCATAACAAAATAGAACAGGATGTTTGCACGTACCTTTGTTAAGCTATTATTAAGCTCCAATGCCTTCAAACAGTCATTTTCAACTAGATCCCATTCACTGCGAAATTCAAAAGTATCTTTATAAACATGAACAATACAATAATCAGTTAACACGTATTTTCAGAGACATCTTCACATCCATGACCTAACTATTTTATATGAACGATTAATCCGCTATTAACACTGGATATAAACTGCTTAAAGCACAACTGAAAAAACAAGCTGTTGTAATCGATGATATGCAATAATAAGTCACTTGCAAAGTATAAGGGGGAAAGAGCATAACATGTGCCTTACTTTCTTTTTTTGTGACACAGAGCACGATTCGTCCAATACGCGGGAACTTCTGGGCATAAAGTTATTGCCTGCCATGAACAAAATAAATCAGCATAATACAGGGCGTCACCGAAAGCGATATCTAGAAATATCGTTGTCGTGAAGTAATTACATGACATTCCGAACAAGCTTCTCGAATACAGGACACCATCCACGTTGATGCATGGAGAAATCCTTTCCAAGAGTGGTGCTGGACTAGTTGACCATGTCACTCGAATGAAAACACCTGAACTTCAGAAGTTCGAGCACAAAGTAATCATCGAAAGCCAGAATCAGAGAAGTGGAAATCAATAAGACCTGTGTGTAGGCTTCGATAGCAGCCCCAAGCTTGTCCTTCTTAAAATAAGAATTTCCCTGATCTTTTAGAATCTCTGCCTGATTCGCGGGACTTCCGTATACTGTCACCATCACCTCTGATAACCGTGACTTCCTTCAGAGACAATATTATCTCAAAGAGATTCAAGAGTTTCTTCAATCTCCAAACTACACTAGATCTGTGACTTGTTTGTTCAGAACCTGGATTTTAATGGTGATACCAATTGTATAAATAAAATCTATGTCGCCCAGTGTTTCCGATTTCCTCAACTGCCTCGGGACTCCTAACTCTCAGAGTAATAAGCCCGAGTCCTAAAAAAATCGATTGATACGCAGGAGTTGATACGATCACTGCTGCAAACAACAAATCTCCGTCGCCGCTGCACAAGGAAAATAAATAAAACAGAGCTCGATTAGTCACCATAACTTGAACTGCGCCCTCCATTTCACATA
Source organism: Ulota crispa (assembly GCA_963920765.1). NCBI lineage: Eukaryota > Viridiplantae > Streptophyta > Bryopsida > Orthotrichales > Orthotrichaceae > Ulota > Ulota crispa. The sequence continues at coordinate 22,869,085 of OY987246.1, read as the reverse complement.
AAAAAAGACAGAGCTCACTAGCTCCTCCACATCCCCAAACCAAGCGATCTTCCAGAACACCAGAACGTCCCATCCGGAAACACGACACTCCATAAACGAATTACACCAACGACGTTGCAGAAAATAATCCTATTTCTCAGGCAGGAATGGCAAAGAACTGTGGTCAGTTTCAGATTGCAGTACAAGGAAGCACTCTTGATACACCAAAGCTCTTACGGTGCACGAAGACAAAAAATTCAAAAATCATTTCTCTTCTACAAAAAGAAGACTCAACCGTCACAAGTACCAGATAAAGGATAAGCTAAAGATGAAGAAATAAAAGCATAGAAATCCTCCAAGTCCTTGCCAACCTCTTATTTTCAAGTATCTAAATCTTTTAATAAATCTACAGTCGTCATTATGACTTCACAGAAGCTACAAGTCTGAAAGCACTGGCAGCAGAATTAGAGAACATTCTAGGCCACTGAATTTTTTTCCTATATTTCACAAAAAGTTTCAACTTCGACATGTTTTGAGCTTAGAAACATCTGAATCGTCTGCAAGCAACCCTAGAACTGAGTTTAGAAACGCGAAGAAACTCGTTTACAAAGTGCAGCAACAAACCTAAATGCAAATTGAGACCTCTCCTCAATTATCTCTCATCAAGACTTTCCAGAGGAAGCTTCACAATTCATCACATAAAACAAACATGTAAAAGCATACAGACAATTACATCACTCTAACACTTCCCGGAAAAAAGTCACAAACTGTACGTTCATGCTCCGTACACCATAAACTCACAGAATATGACAACAAACGCCGATAACTCAAAACTACAAAGCATCCACACTCTAACAAAATTCATCAACACCTGTGCGATACAATTACCGTAACCTTCTCTACGAACTTCACAGAACAACGAAATAGACAAAAATTATTCATCTAACAGAATAAATACTATCAATTTCCACAAAAGCGGTGCGATAAATCTCAACCACAGCTTATAGCCACGGTCTAGCTGAATTCATCGGCTTCAATCGTTGCAACCAGCTATGCAAACCAAAAAAACAAGACAAATTATTCATCTCACAGTTTCCAAATTCCCTAATAGTGCAAAAAAACAAACATAGCATGTATTAACACCTTGAAAGAATCTCGTTATCTCTCATGACTCAACCCTAATGCATATCAAATCACACGACCTGCTAAAGAACCGACACCAAATCCGATTTAGAGCAAAGAGTCGTCGTATATGCACCTGAAAGAGCGATGTTGTGAACTTTACTTTCGAAGGAGTGCCTGGAGTGGAGGAGTCAAGAAATGAGGGAGGTGAGAATTTGTCTGTTCTAGAATGTTCTGAACTTGTACACGCCTCGGAGCGAGACGAATTGGCAGGCTACCAAGGCGGAGCGTCACAGACTAGGAAGAGAGGAGGAAAATTGGAGAAGGAATGTTGTTGGCGTGCGTGGTGTTGTGTTGGAAGAGCAGCATTGGAGAAGAGAGGAAAGCAGAGGAGAGGGGATCATAGCTTGCTTGCTGGTGGTGGCCGGTGTCGCGGCAGAGCAGAGACGCAGTGGTGCGGTTGAAGTCCCGCCCGCCAGCGTCGCGTCAGAGTTCTGACGCCTGTTTCGCGGTCATGTTCGCGACTCGAAGGAGACGACGACGAAGGGTGGATTGGAACTTTGGAAGGTCCCAGAAGGGTCGGGATGAACTGACCCCCTCGTTGCCCCCCGACCTGGATGAATGGCGATGGATGGGGATGGATGGGGATTAATAGAGATGAATGGGGCCGGGGTTCGGTTTACTGCACATTCGTGTTTCCGGGTCAGGGACTCAGAGCATCTCTACCGGTGGCTCTGGTTCTCTCAAAGTGGACAAAAAGTAGCCAAGCTCCTCTCAGGCCACGCTCAAACTCTCTTATTTGGTAAGTCTAGCAAGCCACTCTTCATGCACTATTTACTTTAACTTCAGTAAGCTTTATTTTCTACTTCCCTAAATAAGTGGTCAACTGCTTATTTATGGGGTGTCTTGGAGTGTTATGCCACCTTTTCAAAAAGCATGGGGGGAGATTGGGAGCCTTCAAGCCTCGCCAAACCAGATGGAAAACTTTGAGTGAGTTTGAATCGATGGAGATGCTCTCAAGGTGGAAAAGAGCTACACTTTTTTACAAACAAGGATCATGGTAAAAGTATGCTCCTACTACTTTTAGGGCATCCTTCCATGCTCACCTGGTGGTCGGTGAAGGCAAAAATAGCCGACTGATAATTAGTTGGATCGAGTTTCAGTTTTTTTGGAACTCAATTCAACTAATTATTGATCAGCTATTTTGCCTTCACCGGCCATTGGGTGAGTACGGATGCCCTTATTGGTTGGACGACGCTATTTGGTAAGTGTAAAGTAGTGAGCCATGAGCAAGGATTCAAGATTTTGTGACAAAGAACGGATTTTCAACTCAAAATCAATGAAATAACTAAAAAAACAAGTTTTTCAAAAGATGTTAGTTTAAAATGTACAATTACAGGGCTCTATGTACACAGTTGTAGGTGGAATTTCTTAATTTGACAAAAATCCTGGTTCACGGTTCACGGCTCATGGCTCACTGCTCGCTGCTCACAAATCCCGCTCATGAAGTAGCTTTCCCCCTATTGGTTGACTTTACTCCGTTCCTTATTTGAATTATTTATTTGAATCCAATTATGTATTTAAAATTTTTGTAAACGTTGCTTGAACAAAATAAATTACAAAATTCTTTGTATTTTTTGGTTACCATAATACTTGTGAACGTATTCTATGGAAATTGCTAAGTGGTGTTACATTACATAATTGTAGTGATGAAAATTTTGGAGTAGTGTCACAGTGCGTAATGTCACTCTTACCATCAAAAAGGACACATGACAATATTTTATTCAAACAACATTTATGCAATAAGGGCCTCATACAAGTGTATTCTCATATTTGTGCAACTAATTTTACTAGAATTTTACTCTTGTTTCCAATAACTTAAACAAGGAAATGCACTTACATGAGACCCTAACCCTACAAATACTCAATGGTAAATTTCTAAACTTTTACAATATTTGCTCTGTGAAAAGCGGAGCACTTCCATCTTGGCCCATAAACTCATAAAGTAAGTTAGTAGACCAAGCCCCCGGCCCCATTCATCCACGTCAGGGCAACGAGGGTATCAGTTTAGCCCGGTCTCCCAGAAGCTCCACTCCTTCCAAGGTATTCCAATCCCCAGATATAGCTCATACCAAAGGCAAGACCTACCCACAAACTAAAACTCTTCATAACTTTTGTCTCTTTAGAGCAGCTCCACCCGTCTGGGGAAAATCAAACTCGCCAAAGGCGTTTGCGAGGGCTTGCTATTGACGAATTGGTTAGGCAGAGGGTTGAATCTCCACTAGTGTGGAGTGGCTGGACGCGCCAAAGGATCTACAAAGGATCTTCCGGACATGGTGGATAGAACGGTCGGATTTCACTAGTAGAAAACTCCATCCAAAACAACAGAAAACCAATAGTTTTTTGTTGATTTGGGCACTTGCCCATGCTAATTGACTAATTTAACAGAATTCTGTAAAAAAGTAAATATGTTCTGTTGATTTGGACATCATTATCTAAATCAACAGAAATTTTGGAATCTTTTGCAAATCTTTTGGGAAGTTTTTGTAAATCTTTAAGAATCTTTAAAAATCTTTTGGGAATCATTGAGAATCTTTTCAAGATTTTAAAGAATATTTAAGAATCTTTTCAAGATTTTAGAATCTTTGAGAATCTTCTTGGAATCTTTGAGAATCTTTTAGGAATCTTTGAGAATCTTTGGAAATCTTTTCAAGTTTTTTTGGAATCTTTGAGAGTGTTTGAGGACAATTGAGAATCTTTGAGAATCTTTGAGAATCTTTTAGGAATCTTTGAGAATCTTTGGAAATCTTTGGAAATCTTTTCAAGTTTTTTTAGAATCTTTGAGAATGTTTGAGAATCTTCAAAAATCTTTGAGAATCTTTTTGGAATCTTTGAGAATCTTTTAGGAATATTTGAGAATTCTTGAGAATCTTTGAAAATAGTTTGGAATATTTGAGAATCTTTGGAAATATTTTAGGAATTTTCAAATTTTTTGAGAATTTTTGAAAATCTTTAAGAATCTTTGGGAATCTTTGGAAATCTTTTGAGAATCTTTTTGGAAATTTTAAAAAACTTTGAGAATCTCTGAGAGTTTTCAAGAACCTTTTTGGAATCTTTGAGAATCTTTTTAAAATCTTTATGAAATTTGTTAAAGTATTTCAAAATATTTATAGAAACAGAATCTCTTAGACTGAATTAGAGTCCTTTAGGAATCTTTTTGTAATTCATCAAAATACTTTAAAATATTTTTAATAAAAAAATTATTACAATAGTTTACATTTGTTTTCTAAATCGTTCTAAAATCTTTTTGGACCTCATTAAAACGTTTTGAAGTTTTAAAAAATAAAAGAAGTTTTGAAAAAAAATAGAATCTTTTAGAATTTTGAGTGTTCATTGACTAATTTTATTTTCTTTACTTTTCACAATTTGGTTAGATTTAAAATTAACAACCTTTAAAGTCAAGTAAAAACATGACCATAATAACAAACAAATCAACAGTTTTCTATTGATCTGGACACTTTTGGACACAACTTCACTAATTCAACAAAATTTTATATAAAAAGTACAACATTTTGTTGTTTTAAATACCAAAATTTCCTTACAAACAAATATAAAAGATGCTCCTCAATTCTTTGAAAAAATCATATATGTCCCTAAAGGATTAAAAGTACCAAAAATATCTTTCCTCTTTGTATAAATATCAACAATGCTTCTAATATATTGGGAAAATATTAAAAATGCTCCTTAACTATTTTAAATTATTTATATCTTTGTGTTATATGATAACCAAGTGTATAGTTTAATACAAATTCTTACAAGAAACCAAAGGTGATTTTTACATTTCAAATAACACAAGGATATTTTAACATTTCAAAATAGAAGAGTTTTTTTATTAATTTTCCAAAATAATAGGAGTATAATTGATATTCTTACAAAACATAAGGACTATTTTTTATGTTTAAAATATTTTTGGCGTAAACTTGATATTTTGAAAGACTTAAAGGGTATTTTTAGTATTTTTCCTTCTATTACTAACCAAATGAATTTTAAAAAAACAATCTTATAAAATATTTTTATAAGCTTTAAAAGATGAGAATTGATATGTGTACTACACCCTTCCAATTACTATACCACACCCTGGGGTGAATTTTAGATTTCTACCATCAAAAAGTTGAATTTGAAGATTTTGAATTCAGATTTGGACTTAGAGACCATGGTATTGTTTAGAACCATAAAAAAAGTTGCAATTCAACAACACCCAATGAAAAAGTTTAGTTAGGGAGAAAATTGTTACTTTTACTTTTGTTTGTAAAAGAAGATAAGCTTTTTCATTGGGTGTTGTTGAATTGCAACATTTTTTATGGTCCTAGACAATATCATGGTCTCCAAGTCCAAATTTGAATTCAAAATTCTCAAATTCAAATTTTTGATGGTAGAAATCTAAAATATACCTTGGGGGTGTGGTACAGTAGTTCAAAGGGTGTGGTTCACATATTAATGCCTTTAAAAAATATCCAAAACTATTCAAAAGTTTATAGAATTTGGATTTTATAATTGCAAGGTTTTAATTCCGTAACTTTTCACGATTTCATGTTATTTAAAGCTATCAAACTATGGAGGCTATTTTAATAGAATAAGGTTTTTTTCCAAAAAAACTAGCACTAAATAATAACTATTAATGAATCCAACTTTTGCCTACAACAATCCTTTTGAGATTTGTGAATTCCAATAAAAATTTACAAACAAAATCAAAAGGATGGAAATACACAATTTATTTAAAATTTCTAAACACCTTCTCTGATTTTAGTTCATAACTTTTGATAAAAAGATTGAAATCCAAAAAAAATTGTTGGAGGTGAAAGTAAAATACATTTATCAACTTTTCTTAGTTCTAAAATTTTTGAAAAAAAGTCTTTTAATGGGCCAAAATAACCTCTAAAGTCTACTCGCTTATTAAAAACATGAACATTTAATGTACAAATAGAATCATGGTTCTATTGTGCACATGTGTAGGTGCACTTGGGCTAGTGGTTGTGAGTAATGTAGTAGAGTTGTGAAGTGTGAGCCCAGAGGTGGAGGTTTCAAACCCCACAGCTGGCAACCTTGCCCGGTAGTGCAGGCAATTGCTTGGCCTCTAAAAAATTTCACTTTTTTATAAAATACAAATAAAAATCTATGAAAAAAAATGAAATTAAAATTAAAAAAAAATTGAATTGAACAACATAAAATACATGAAAATTAACAAAAAATCAACAGAAAATTAACAAAAAATAGCACATAATCAACAAAATATCAACAAAAAATCAACATACTCTTGTTGAAAAGTACCCAAATCAACTTGACCAAATCCACAAAAAAAATCAACAGTTTTTGGTTGAAATTCTGTTGATTTTGTGATAAATTTTCTACTAGTATTTTTTTGCCACGTAGGCCGTGGATAGGTCACGAAAGTATGGGCCAAGAATAGTTCGTCATCCACATAGGGACGTGGAGCTCGAATTAGGGTTTAGCTAGAGACTTCTCAACAGAGTTGTGAGGGAGATGTTCAATGCAATTGAGGGCTTCGACTGTGGGGTTTCCACTTTGCAAGGATGTTTTCTTCTTCTCTTGGTAGTGTACTAAAAATGTAGGCTTCCTGCGGTTTTTGAAGTTTCTATTCTTGCCATTTTCTAAAGGGGCAAAGCATGGATGCTTGGATGGCTCGACTCGTGTCTCATAGAGAGGCCATTCTAGAGGACAATGAGGAAGACACTCTGAACTTTAACTATGTGTTGTTTTTAGGATTAGGAGTTACTACTGTGCCTTGGGAACGTTTTTGGAGTAGGTTACGTCTGGGGAAAGCTCCAAACAAGGAGAGATATCGCCATGAGATGCATGGCCATATGATGGAGGATTATGTCATGGATGAGTCAGTTTTTGGTGATGATTTGGTTTGGAGGCGTTACCGCATGAGGCGTTCTCTACTTATGAGTATCATAGAGAGTGGGTGTGCTAGAGACACCTACTTTGTGCAGAAGAGGGATGCAGCTTGTGTATTAGATTTATCTCCACACCAAAAGATTACCTCCTCCCAACGGATGTTGTACTTTGGCATCAGTGTTGATAGTACGAATGAGTACTGCCAGACAAGTGAGACCACCGTGATGGAGTCACTTGAGCGGTTTTGCGTTACAATATGAGCCAAGTTTGAGGGTTACCATCTGCATTAGCCTATATGAGCAGATTTTGCAAAGCAGTTGGCTATCAATGCCAATCATGGATTCCTTGGCATGTTTGCTTCTCTTGACTGCATGCACTACGTGTGGAAGAACTGCCCAGTTGCATGGCAGGGCAGTTATGGTAATCAGAGTGGGAAGAGATCCATCATTTTAGAGGCCGTTGCAGATGGTGGGTTGCATATCTGGCACGTTTTTTTTGGATTGCCCGGATTCCAAAACGATCTAAATGTTCTAGACTGGTCACCATTGGTGCACAACATGCTGCAGGACAAAGCACGCGACATGCACTTCAGAGTGAACGTACATGACTACGATTGGTATTATCTGCTTATCGATGGCATATATCCCAAGTAGTCCTGTTTTGTGCAGAGCATTCATCAGCCTTCAGATGAGAAGACGCGTCATTTTGCAGCATGACAAGAGGCAATTTGGAAGGATGTGGAGCGTTGCTTTGGCGTTCTCTAGGCTAGGTTCTCTATTATTAGAACTCTAGTTGCCTATGGAGTGTAGATTTCATATCCAACATCATGTTCACGTGTTGCATATTACACAACATGATATTGGAGGATGAAGAGGGTTTAGAGAACCTTAACAACATTCTGTAGTTTTAGAGAGGTTTACCCCCTTTGCATAGAGGGCTTACATTTGATGAGTTTGTTATTGGTACTCTAGAGGTAGAGAATAGTGGCAATCATTTTTGGCTAAAGAGAAACCTCATTGAACACCTGTGGATAGTGAAGGGTGCCACCTTGGCATAAATAAAAAAACAGTGACATACAAACTCAGTGATAATAGTTCTGACCGTTGAGGGTCAAAGCTATGTCTACCTCATCCTCTGTACTATTTGTGCTTACATACTGTGCAATACCTAAGGAAGGAGATACATTACTAGTATCACTATTACAATCATGTGTAAGAACTTGCCATTGCGTATTCATTTGGGGCCCAACCTGTTCCAATGATTCCCACTCTAGACCTCCAAGCTCCTAGAAAACATCACAATTGACAGCAGAGGTACCAGAAGAACTCTTGTTTGGTATTGGAATTGGCCTTGCATTTGGAATTGGGGATGGTCGTATAACACGTCCATGACTAAGCTAAAAATCACTGGGTGCAGGTACTGGCTGCGGTCCTCCAAGCCGTCCCTGAAAAAAACACCAATTTCTATTACTACCTTGTATTTTTTAACATATCTGTGAGTAATTTACTAGTAAGTTGTTCCTGATTGAGTCCCTATCTTGCACTATAGCTAGTCTTTTAGCATGTGCAACCATACAAATTTTGTAGACATATTAACCCGAGATGCATAACTATCATTTCTATTGTCTACTGATTGCATATGAAACCAATGTTCAAAGGCCATGTCTACTGCTATACTACAAGGACCAAAATCACAATAGTACGCTCAATGAAGTAAGTTTATTTGGAATTAAGGTCTACCATTATCCTTGCATGCTTCATACTGTAGTCGTTACTTCAATATGAGCACATGACACAATAATATTAGCTACCATGCATTACAATTTGAACATGAACTTCACAAGTACAAACTTGTCGTTGTTGACCGCTGAGGTGCCAAAAATGTACGAGCTTCCACGTCCTACACCATACCCTGCACTCCCACATCCAGTTGTTAGTCGTTAACTTCAAAAAATAAATAACCACATAGTGTTTGGAATGAGAACGATGGAAACATGAAATCGCTGCTAATACCTGCATTTGGTGGAAATGAGTCTTGTCCCCGCAAATGTTGACATGCCCTGTTGATGTCACTCTAGTTCCGCGAGAGTCCGTGACCATCTGGAACTTCAAAAGAAGGGGGGAGAGTTTTGGTAAAGTTGATCTGCACCCTTAGTCGAGTAGTGACTTCATTTCTTGCACCTTCTACAATCACAAGATACGGTGGTGGCTTGTAGAACAACACCTTTGTTCCACTGTCAATACCTTCGCTAGTTGGATCAGAGCGTGCAGGTGTTCTCATCAATCCACGCTGCCATGTAGACCCCAAGTTCAAAGTATCTTCACTCTGCCATGAACGAGGTAGGTCGATGTCCACTCGACCCATCAATGGATGTTGCAAGAAGTCATCATCATGTACATGGCCTCGATTTCCCTGCACGTGATTCACGAGATGTGATGAAAATTGTGTTTTGGAAATGACAAGATCACCTTCAACGTCATCGTGACCAAATTTGCCACCTTCTGAGTTGACATTGCCGCCAACATCTCCCTGATACAGACACATACTAGCAAGTATCAGAATGTCTTCCTCATTGAGACAAGGCTCGAAAATTATGGCAGTCCATCAAGGTACTATTACTTTAAAAGTACACAAGTATTGTCCTGAAATCTACAAGATAAATAAACCTGACACTACAAAATTAACACTTTATTTATTAAATTGGGAAAAAAGATACGCTTTGGGACTTCTCAATTTTGCATTGTTGAGAGTATTTTGGAGTTTTAGAGTGAATTTTATGATGATTTCTTCAAGATTGTACATCAATGACGTAGGATCTTGATGGAATTATCATAAAACTTAGTTTAAACCGCCAAAGTATTCTCACAAATGCAAAATTTAGAAGTTCCAAAATTTATTCTTTTTCCTAATTCAACAAATATGGTGTAATACACCAGTGCAACGAATCCTGCTAGATGCCAACTGAAACATGTATGGGTCGGTTTCTATAATTGATAAAGAGCTTAGGGATGTCCACAACCAGTATTAAAAGTATCGCAATTATATGCACTTGAGCAGTACAAGCCTAGGAATCTAATTTCTCCGTTTACTCCTTCGTCACTCATTCACTTTGAGGGTTTCTGGTTTGTTTGCCATGTAGGGAAATGTTTATAGGATGGTGGTTCCAGAGGCATTGGCCAGACTTGCTGGCCGGGTACCGTTCATGTTTGTACAAGAAAATCACGTCGATGTTTGCAAACCTTAGACCCCAAAGGACACCAACTTTGCACTATTGGTGAATTTCATCAGAGATGCTGTGGGAGCATAGTTGGAGCGTTAAGAAATCATTATTGTGGACTTGACGAAGAAAAATTTGTAGCATTCATTGTTCTATCTAGCAAAAGCCTACGACTTTGTAAATGGTAACCCTTGTGTATTGATATGTATTGCAAGGATATAGCATACAACGTCATATTCATTAATTTGGAAAAACGGTGGGTACCATTTTGTACCTCACCTTAATCCAACATTGCCACCTTAATTCAAATTGAAGAGGTCATCTTTAAGTAGTTAATGAACTTTTGTCCAATATTTCAAAAGTTTATGAACTTTTTATCCAAAAAGAGCATATTCTTAGATGATATATATCTCATTTCATTGGAAAAAAATCAACAAAATCCAAATTCAATGAAGCAACCTAATTGTTAAGGTAACCTAAAAGCAATACTTCTTATAGATTACAAACTAAATCCCGACTTGCTTGTTTTTGTATCATGCACGGGTCATACATGCCTTGCCTAAATATTTGCTTCGTATGCTTTATGTAGTTAGATGGGCTGCCAGCCACTAAGAGGACCTAAATTGACGTGTATTGGTTAAGGCACTTGGTGTGTGAACGGGTGGAGGGCTTAAAGGTAAAGTTGGAGACCTTTGGGTGCACGTTAAGATTTGAACTTTGGATCAAGAACAATGGTGGGCATGCATGTCTAAGAGTTCTAGTTTTTTTGGAAGTGGGATTACGCAATGAGAACTAGCTTGGTGAGTGTCAAAAGGAGATGTGAAGAAGATCCACAAAAATAACTCAATTTGCAGCAAACAAGTGAAAGGAGGATAGAGCATGTTACCTGTTCCCCATACTGATTCTCAGTCCCTCTGCCAAAATTGGTAGTTGGTTTGTCAAGGAAAGCCATGTTGTCTGTGTAAACTGGTTTGGCAAGGCCCGGTCCAAAGTCCTGGCTGAAATTGTTGATGCCCTCATCTTCGAGTTCCTCATTGCCCATTTTACGAGGAACGGCAACTTCTGGAGTGTGAGCAAGACTTTGAGGCTGGTAGCCACCGCCAAAGTCTTTGTGATTCTTCTCCTCCTCGGCATCTTGGCAACGACGAGCATGAAGACTTGCCTAAAGCTCCTCCCTCTGCCGAGCAGCAAGTGCACGTCGATCTTGCAAGATCTCCAACTCTTCATGCAAAATCTTTAGGAATAAAAGTGCTGCCTCATTTGTGCAACCTTCAGGAATAGTCATCAACATCCTGATGTTTGAATCTTTGAGGGATTTAGCCTTTTGGACAGCAGCCGCAGCCATCACCTCCGTGGCAGTTGCTTGCCTTAATGCAGCACTCTCCGCAATCTTGGCCTCTTGATGCCTCTCCTTTGCAAGTTTTGTACCAGTGGGTTGCTTGTGGGGGCTTTGTGCTTCTGAGGTCAATTCAACTTGCACGGGGCTCTCAAACATGTGTGCCTAGGATTCTCGGCTAGAAGACGGGCCTTTCCTCTTTGAGAAAGAACTAGACATGGGTGAGCTAAATCTATTGCCCTAGCCCGCATAGTCCTTCACAATTAACCAGCAGTGCTCATAAGCAAATTCCTATTTCTTAGGATGCTTCTAGCAATAAAGATCTCTAGACATTTGCAAGATGTCAGCAGCACTAGCACCGCTTCTATTCAACAAAACTGCATGTTTGTGAGCAAACGTGAACTTCACAAGGTCATGTTTTATTTGACCCCATTTAGATTCAAGTGATCTTGCCGGACAATACCCACAGGGTTGATTCTCAAGATAATGCTGAGCGATTCTATACCAGAAGGTACTCGCCTTTTGCTGGTTACCAGTGATAGGGTCTTGCAAATTTGCAAGCACATTCCTCGTCAGTTGTCGCTCCTCCTCAAGAACAAAATTATGGCCTTTGCTCTATTGTTGCGGTACGGGAGTACCTCGGCCTCCTTGTCTTCCTCGGCCTCGACCTCGCCCACAATGCGCTCCAACTCCTTTGACATTGCCCTGCAATCCCACTCCTTCAAAGTTGTGCTGCAATCCTTCTCCTTTGAAGTCGCTCTCGGATTGCTGCCGTCTCCCTTGCCCAATTCCTAATCCTCTGCCCCAATGCAGCGACCCGATTCCTCTTCCCGCGAGCACCAATGCAACACCCTGAAATTCTTCGCTCAACCCGCAATGCTGCAATTTGTGTCTTGTGCCTATGCCCTCTAATGCAGCGCCTTTGAACTCGTCGCTCAACCCTCACTGAGAGCCTCTGCTTGTGAATATTGTGCTTTGGACGTTTTCTTGTAATCCTTGACCTCTCCCTCCACGTTGAAACCCTTGAGCTTTGACACCATCTTGCGAGTTGCGCCCTCTCCCTTTGCTCTGCGCCATTGCAATGTAAATTTTTTTTGCAAATTGCGCCTCTTCTCTTCACAACGCAACGCACTCTTGGTTCAGGAAACGACATCTCACAAACTGCTATCTCTTGACATTGTCAAAACGCATTCGTCACAAAACTTGAAAATAGACCGAGATTTGCTCTTAATTGAATTAAATGACTCAAATCTCCCCATGTATATATAAGTCTAAAGAACCAATCTCAAAAAAAAATGTAAATTTAATTTTTTTTAAAGTTTTTTGAGCCGTTTGGATTGCCCAACAAACAAAGGAAACTACATATCATGCAATAATTTTTGAACCATGAAGTCAAAAGTTATGAAAATTTTGGAACTTAAAGCTACTACTTGGTCACATCATATGTGAAAATTTCAAAGGAAAAAATATGAAAATCCCATTTGTAGTGAGCTGCCCAAGATCACTATGTTGCCAAAAAGATTTGCTTAGAACTTTAGTGATTAATATTTCAAATAAGACAAGGGTGTATTTGATATTTCAAAATCATGGAGGGGCATTTTTTTATAGTCTTCCAAAAAAACTAGGGGTGTTAACCCCTAAAGGACTATTGTCCCTTTGGAGGACAGGTGGGAGTTTGGGCATGTACCTTTAAATAAGCTACTTTGTGTGATTTTCTGAAACTTTTATTGAAGGTGAGGAATTCAAAGATCTATGCGGGCATCTATTTTTTTCCTCATTCCGACAATTATTGAAGAAGACACGCAAGAATTTCTGAAAAGTTGGGGAGGATTGCTCGCTCGGGCAGCCCAAAAACTTCTTTAAAGATCAAATTTTTTTAAAATTAAAATTTGAAATTGGTTCTTTAGATTTTTTTATAGGTGAGAAGCTTTGAATCATCAAATTTTGATAGATGAGATGAAAGTTATGAGGAATTTTTGTTTGCGGGCAGTTCTAGATTCTCTACTCTAAAATAAACTTTGAAGTCCTTTATTTTACTCAATTTTCATTATTTTGGAAAAAAACAAAACCAAAGGATGTAGATTGTTTATCACAACATTGTGACCGTTGAGATTTACATTTTTCATTTTAATAATTAAATTCTTAACAATTTAGTGATTTGATTCATTCCCTACTTCTTTTTACTTACTGATTTTTTCCATGTGTTGTGTAGTTCCAATTGATTTCAAAATTCTCCCACACATAGCTAACTTGATCTCCTATATGGGAAAAATAAAGCGCAAAGTTGCATAGAGCAATTATTTTCATGTAAGAATGGTCGAAGGCTTTTGAAATTTTGGGGGAGCATGAAAAAAAACTTTTCTTTTCACTTTAGATGTAAATATCTCACTCATGTCCATCTGGAATGATCTAATTTTTTTTCCACAAGTACCTATTCTAGTCTAGGGCAAGATCCTATGATTAGATTTCCCAAATTTTCAAAAAAACTTACCTTCTTACTAACCCCCCCAAGAGTGCCAATTTTGAGTGATTTTCACTGAAAAAATGGCTCAGTTCTTTAGGGGTTAATGATATTCTCAAAGATAACCATGGAAATAATTGATGTTCTTACAAGAAGCCAACAATATTTTTGATATTCCCACACAAAGCTAAGGGCATTTTTTATATTTCAAATCTTTGAAGGTTATACTTCATATTTTTGAAGAATTGGAGGGCATTTTTATATTTTTCCTAGAATTTTCAAATAGAAAGAAATGAGATTGTGTATTTTATCTCTCTCAAGTGGTCATTCTTGTACCAAAGTAACTCACCCCTAGCGCCAAACAATATGCGACAAACCCCCTACTCTTCCTTACAAGTTGTTTCTTTAATAAAACAGGCTTAGTGAATTGTGCACGACGCAGAACACAATGTATTGTGCAAGACGCAAGATGCAAGATGAAGGACTCAAAATGAAGAACACAAAATGCAGGATGAACGTGGCCAACCAAGCAACAAGGTCACGGGCCGAGCCCATGCTTGCCTCACGCGCCACATCATGCAGGGCCCACTTTGAGATTAACAACTGCCAACTCGGTAGAGCCTAGCGAGATCCAAGTCTCATTTTTTTACTTAACCCCTTACCACCCAAAGGGCCCAAATTGGGCCCCTTTGAATTTTATTTAGAGGTATGTAACCTTTTTTCAAGATATTTTTAGTGATTGTTATTATTTTTAAATTCTTATATATTGAAGTCTAATTTCAGCATTAGAAGTCTGATTTTGAAAATGAATTAAAGGGTGTCCATTGTAAATCTTCACTTTCTAGTATTGAAGGCTCTTAGAAATAAGCCTCAAATACACTAGAACTTGGAGAAAAAATCACATTAAAAATTCAATTTAAAAAATTGTACAATAGATTTTGAGAAGCTATAAATTGATTGGGGTTATACATGTTATACTTTACATACTTATATTTTTGGTACCCTTAGTTTTAGGTTTGAGATGCAAAAAGAGGATTGAAAGACTTCAAATCACTTTTGGAGTTTTAACACCCTCATGATCAAACATTATAATTTTTCAATCCACAAGTGATATTGCTGTGATTTCTTTTCCTATGTGATTTGTAACTTGTCTACTTTGAATTTGTACGGTTGGGCTCTAGAGAAAATTGATAAGATTGATCAAAATGCCAGCATTTTGTTCACTTTCAAGAATATTTTGAGATACTCAAAAATACTATGGGTGGTGAGGGGTTAAGGTAGGAGGCATGGGCGTCACGTGCCCATGGGGTCACTGACAAAGCCAAGGAATGATAAATAGAAAAGTAAATGGTTATGGATACTTAAGTGATATTCATAGGTGACAAAGTGATGGTTGTGGGTGATTGGCATGACAAATCTGAGTACCCATCTCACTATTTAAGAATCAACAAGCCTTGTTTTTAGCATCTCTTACACATGGTTCCTACAATTTCAGCGGTTTTGGACTTTAAAAAATCTTTGTGAACAAATGCTTGTAGTTGGAACCTTGAAATTGATGCCAATATTTTGGGTTTCCACTTCCTAACTTATAGTATTTTTTCAGAGTTAAGGTAGGAACACTCATAATTGTGAGTGTACCCTTGGACGTGACCTACATCTGACACAAGCTGTTAGTCATTTGAAATTAATAAATTTGGTGGTTACGGGAACTTAAGTGACAATTATGGGTGACAAAGCGATGGTTGTAGGTGACTTGCATGACAATTTTGAGAACCCCATCCTGTTGTTTTTAGCATCTCCTACTCACGGCCATGGATTTTCAGTGATTTTAGACTTTGAAAAATCTTGAACAAATGCTTGCAATTGGGACTTTGAATTTGATCCCAATATTTTTCATTCCTTCTTACTAATCTAGCAATACCATTTTCAAGCTTGTTTGATCAAGGTATATACCCTATAATGCTTAAATTTAGGCTAATGAATGTTCCTACCTTAGTCAATCATTTTACCTATTCCAAAACCCTTATTTCCACGCTTATGGATGCACCTACTTTAAAAATAAAGTGTGTGAGGAGTGACATAACTACAGCACTGCACTTAATGTTGTGCATTTAATCCCTGAGCGCCCAATGCAGATTTTGAAAAACAAGGCCAAAATATAGGTTGTGGCATTTCAAGGCCTATAAAAAATGCAAAAATATATTGGTTTAATTCCACCATTGAATCTGATGGACAGCTGGGTTTGGCAGGGTTTAGAAAAAATTGAAAAGATTTTACCGTGGAGATTCTGATCTTATACTGGTCAAACTGATGTTGACCAATGGAAAAACAACCCACATTTGATGTTTCCCGAACTTTGAAAATTCTTAGCATTTTGAGGAATTGACCAATTCCGGCAAAATTTAGTGAGACAAGAGGATGTACGTGCTAGTAATACTTGGACAAATTTTCAAATGTTGTGATGTAACTTTGATATCATTTTGTGGCCACAAGTTGAATGCAGCTCATACGGTGGAGGCAAAGTTACCGATTCAGCTCTACTTTTACCACTTATAGGTCAACGCTGATCCAGGTGGTTTAGGGTTCACCTAGTGCCATGTCACGGCTCCTGCCTTTTTGCTCTAACTATTGATTTCAAATGAACACGGACGGGCTGAACGTGTAGTATGGGATGCAAGCTTGCTCCCTCATACAGACAGAACCCAATGCACATAATATAGCCGTAGTGAAGAAAAATGCCGACTTATGGCCATTTCATAGCATGAAGTTGCAATTTCAAAAATTAGAAATTGAGATTATGGTTTGCTTACACAGCCGCCAAACGCCTAAATCCATTTTGAAAACCCGCAATAGCTACAGCCAGACTCAATGCATATACCTACGGTTGACCTCCAATGAGCTATAGGAGGTACCACTTCAAAAAAAAAAACCTGAACTGCGTTGAGAGCAAAATAAAACTACTCCACTACCCGGTTGTTCTGCGTATAAATTTATTTGATGCACCATCTTGGTCACTACCTATTCATCCAAGAACAAGTTCAAGAATTCCACTGTTGCTGACTTGCGTCGGGTGGATTTGGCTTTTGGTCCGATAAGTAACCCTCGAAAAGATTTACGGTCACTTAGAAGCGTACTTGCTGAGGAGTGCCAAAACCGATCATGATACCTTGCTCTGAAGTCAAGATCATTTAGATCTCTGTCTTCTTCATAAAAACCTATCTCGTGGTTCAAATGAACATCTCTCTCGACAGTAGAATGATCTGAATCACTATATTCCACCAAGGCGTCATCATCTGCAAAATCGCAAAAAGTGGCCTTCCACTCTAAGTCAAAGCTCTCGTGGCTCTCAACGTTGGTGACACCTAGGGCTTTAGTACCCTCTTCATGTGATTCACAAGCCAGCATAGACTGCTCAACCTCCACAGAAGTGGTCACGTGTCCAAAGTCTCTCAACAATGCCAACTTGTCTTCAGCAAACCGTTGTGTCTCAAACTCAAGTATTCAATGATGCTGAAGTTTGTTTTCCATCCTTGTTGATGGAGCAAGGCCACCATTTGGAGGGGTGGCCAATGCCGGACCAAGGCCGTCTTTGTGAGACGTAGTTGGTATCCGAGCAACGCCATCTTTGGGAAGTGTGGCCGGAGTCGAAGCCAAAGCAGTGACCTCTTCGAGAAGTGCTGCTAATACCGGATGAGGACCACCTTCAGTATGTGAGGGTTGACAAATTACGTCCAAGACATGACACTGAAGAACCTTCACCTTGTGGCCCCCTAGGATACCTCTGAGTACTATAAAATAGAATGGAACACTGTGCTCCTGCCAACAATGTTGAGGTTTGCCTATGACTTCAATGATGCCACCACATTCATCTGGATTGAGGCCCAGAACAAATACGGAAACTGACACTGCAACTAGCAAAGGTCGCATGTTTGCGATCCCCCAGGGCCCCTCCAACCGCAGATGTTTGCCTTCAAATTCATTTTGCTGTTCCCGAATTCGATTGCCTTCATTTTCTAGCCATTCTTAGATATGATTGGAAGTTGCAAAGGCATCTTCTAAACCTCAAGTAGTGCCCAAAGACCGACCATTGCCACTGGCTAGAATGCTACTGCAATAAGCAAGGATGTATGAGTATTCAATATCACGAGTATATCCCAGAACTGCACCTCATCCACAATGACACTACAAAGGATTCAAGGACTCTAAGTAGAACTGCTTGAAAGTCTAGTATGAGTACATGAAGGGCTACAACTTAGGAAGAACCACGCACAAGTTACATTTGCATGAAGATGTTTGGAACTTGAACCGGCATCCACATGATAGCAATGCTACAGATACATTAGAATAACATCATGACTGGACTGTACTAGATTGTGGTTTCTAATCTAGCCATGTCAGGATGTGGGCAACGTTCATGTGCACTAGCATGGTTCTCAAGTAACCCACCAATTTACAGTACTATCCACCCTTCACTTTATCTTAGATACCAAAGCAATTGTCGAATTTAAACGAGAGGAATTTACCGATGTAGGCTGAATTGCTGACGACGACAACGATGGCCTAGAGCTAAATTGGAGGAGAACGTTGGGGTTGGAGACACTCTGATGTTGTCCGTGACGCCATGTGGTCGAGGCGGTTGTTTGCTGTTGGGAACTGAAGCGTTAGTTGGACTACAGGGACGTCAAAGGCCATTTGGAGAATGTACTTAGGCAAAATTTGTGGTGGCAACTAGCCTGGCGGAGGGCTACGGGAATCAACAGATGTCAACTCCTCATGGCTTCCCAATGATGCACCAATTTCATTTCCCCTCCCAGCATGTGGACCCCTCCCCCGCCTAGAAGCGCGTCCCCTCCCTTGCCCAGGGGGGCATCTCCTCTGGCGACCACGGCCCCTATTGCAACCCTTACCTTCACCATTGCCTGCTAAATTGGGCAGGGTGTGGTTACCAATTGTTGATGCAATTGGGGTTGACACTGCTGCTGCATCGGATGAGCATCTCCTCCCTTGAGGAAGACCCCAACCTTGACCCCGGCCTGGAACAGTGCCTGATGAATTTGACAATGTGTGGTTGCCAATGATAGATGTCAACTGATTTGACAATGGCACATCGACCCTCCCTCTACCATTGCTTTGTAGTGTTGAGTGCCATAATTCAAATGTAGATGTCGTAGTCGTCACTATGCCTGACCCTCTGACAGCTTCTTCCCCTTCCCTTTGAAAAGTTGGAGCCCCTGTCATACTGCCTAAATCACTGTTGATGAGGCCATGACGACTTTCTTCCAAATTACCCCCCAAGCTACTATGAGTTGCTTCTATTGCATTCAATATGAAACCATGACTATCTCCATCAATGTCCGACGGTGGTGGATGATTCAAGTCTAACATTTGTGAGCCATGCCTGCCGCTGACATTGACATGTACCCTGCTCAAACCATGGACATGGCGGGCCCCCCTCAAAGACAATGCGGTACTCCTCCCACGACTTGCATTCCCCCCCAAAGTTGAATTCCCCACCCCCACCACCATGCAACCCTGCCCACGACTAGCATTCCCATCCAATGTTGAATTCCCCACCTGCTCCACCGCGCGATCTTGTGCTCTGCCGCGGCCTCAATTCGGTGCTGCCTCAATTTGAAAATGCCGACCATGTATTGTCGGGAGGGGTGGCAGCATGCGCTGTGCATTATGAAAAGTGTGCAACCCTTCCCCGGTGGCGAAATGAGTATGGGGCAATCCTTCTGCAAACCCTGACATGAGATGCCCTTGGATTTGTCAATGGCACAAGGCCATGGAGTAACTCAAACCGCAGGCATGACTTTAGTCTGTGAGCCACTTCCAGCGTGCTGTGGTGTTGTCTCTCTGCCCAATTCTACAACAGCTCCTCTAGTCGGGCCACTTTGTCAGCAAAAACCTTCACTCCTCCAACCTCTGTCTATGTACATGTCTGCAATTCCACTCTGCCCGCCAGATTTGCCATTGCTCCTTATGAAAAGACGTTGCAATGTCTGCGTAAATTGCCGTTGATTGATATATTGCAGTCCCCGCCAAAATTGTTGTGGCTGCCCACGATCCCAACAATGACGTTGACAAAAGTATCCCCCCTATAGTTGTAAATCACCACTCCCTCCGCATGGAATTCCTAGACCCTGGAAACTCAACAAAACCACAGAACCCTACATTTCTGGAGCTCAATCAAGACAACTTTGGCGCTCTGTAAGACCGCACAACATTTGCTGAATTGCACTCATAGTCCAAACTCAGTAATCCTCGCCGGAGCCGTCGCACTCGAGCAGAAGAGGTCAACTAAACAAACCCGAGGTGTCACTTTGGCATTAGGCGCCAAAGTCGCCAACAGCTGGTAACCGCCCCCAACCGGTGCTCTTGGTGGCTTACATTCACGAAAATGCCCAAATAATGCAAAAACGAGTTTTGTCTCCCCAAGATTTTGGCTGGTTCTGCCTTTACCTATGAAACTGCATAGCGCACTAAATTCTAGTAGACAAAGACCCTTTGCATGCATTGTACCTGAAATCCAAGCAACACATCCACGCCCCAAGTTGCAATAAAGGTTTTTGTAATTTGGAGGGGCCATATTTTGGCCCATGGAGCGCTTAGGGGTTAAGCTGACTTGCACATATTGATTTAAAGCATTAACTAGAGATCATCCTTAATTGCAAACGGATAGAATTCATCATTATTTTTAGAAAGTATATTTTTTGGTGACAGCATTCGAACTTTTGGAGAGTGATTTTGGCGGCTAAAATCTAGAGCTTCTAATTTTTGATTGGTTTAGCATTAAGTTGCTTCAAATATTTTTGGTATTTTCCGTATATTGTAGAATAATATAACTATTGCTTTTTTGTACATTTTGATTTTTTTTAAGCCCATAATTCCAAATTCTATAGGCTTTCTTATTATAATGTGGATTTTTGAAGGCAAACTATAAGACTATAATCATTCCATAGATGCGTCTTTTAGTTGGATTTGGAAGACTTGCACCAAAAACTGATTTGCACCATATCCTAAAAGCTTTATATTTTGCAACCATGTTGGCATGTGTAAAATTGAAGACATTCACGCTAAGGATTTAACCTCGGAGCGCCCAGGTCATATTCACCAAAATGCAGATCTAGTCACACTCAATCCAACTAATCTATCATGACAACCAAAATCCATAAAATCCAGCCGTATTGATTGGTAGGGGACATAGACCTAGAAGTACTAGAAAAAAAGATACATGATTTGTCTTTATTGATGAAAAGATTATAACAGTCAAGCATGGAACCTTTTCAATTGTAAGAGGCCATATGTGGGGCTATGGGCACTCAAGGGTTAAGGTCACCACGTGAACTTTCAAAAGCACCACCTTTGGAAAATGGGGAGTGGATATCAGGTGGAATATGATGGTTCTACTGCTTAATCACTAAACAACATTTTGAAATTTCAAACCATTTTTCTTATTTTAAAGCAAGCCCTGGTAGGTGCAATATTTCTTATGTTTTGGTGAAATTTGGATTGGAGGTGTGTTTCACTACTAGCTTCCAAAGTTTAGAAATACTGAAGGGAAAATATCTAAAATAGGCATAAAAAGTAGGGTTGACATTTAAAAAATATTAAAAATATGTTGCTCCAAATACTGAAAGTAGGTCTTGCAATTATGGTGACCAAAATTTCAGAATGTTTATTTATTTCCAAATCAAATTGGTTTGTGATGAAACCATGCTGCCACCATATACTCATTGGCCACCAAGTTGACTTAACCCCTAAAAGCCCAAGGGGGTAAGGGCAAAACATAGATGGGTTATAAAATGGTATGTTTGTAACTTTGATGAAGTTTGCTTCAAAAGAGAAGATAAGAATCATAATGTTTAGTAATTATCCATATGGTTAAACACTCAAAAAAAGTTTTGGATTCTTATGTAATGAATTTAGAAGCATTTACCATTAAATATTCACCAAAATTACAAATTTTACTCACAAATTTCAAATGATTTGATTGGTTAAAAATAGACATTCTATCCTAAACTTCAAAAATGCAATCTTTTGAAAGGAGAGAAGATCATTAGTTTCCCAAAGTAGTAAATTTTACAACACTATCAAAAATTAAAGTGTTTGTCTTTGAAAAATTCTCCTTGATAGAGTTAAATTGGGTTGACATGATTCAAGTTAAATTGGAAAGTAGATTTGATTTTCTATCACCAAAAAAAAAACAATTTTTTTGTTATTGTCTCAAGTAGCCCAAAAAAAGAGGGGTAGCGACTAGAAAATGGTCAATTGGGTGCTTAGGGGTTAAGAAAAAACACACTCATGTATATTAAATGGTAATCTAGTCCTTGTATGAAGGACCGTAGCCACATGCACCATCCAAAACAATACAAAATTGGGTATTGCATGGATAAAACATGTTGATGAACTCACTAGTCACTATCCAAGTACTTCACTCATGTATACAAATAGAGTAAAATAGAATTCATGGTTCTATTGTACCCACATCTTTGTCCTATTGAGATGGCACAACAATATAATTTTCATGATTGCATTGAACTCAAAGGGTGGGCAAAAATAGGGGAGTAGTGATTTGTTTGTTGCAATAAGTACAAGTCTTGAGATCCTTTTTGAGACTTTTGAAAAACCTCTTGGAGGGTTCAAAATTTTTCTAATGATTGTGAGCAAAGTTATCATAGACTAATTTGATTTGGAAATAAATAAACATGCACAATATTTTGATCACCATAATTACAAGACCTACTTTTGATAGTTGATGTGGCCTACCTGTGATATTATAAAAATTTCAGGCCTATTTTTGATGTATGGCCATTTGTTAGGCCTATTTTTGATATTTTCCCAGTAATTAAACCTTAGAAAACAACCTTGTCGTGTAACAAATGTACCAAGCCCCCCGAGGCCCCACCCCAACATCGAAAGCCAACTTTTTCTACGAAAATGCCAGGTTTCCTCGCTTTCCTCGCACTGCTCCCATTTTCTAGCACTCTACCGAATTGCCGATGCCTTGGCCCTTGAGGAGAATTTTCTCTCTGCCACGAAACACGAAGCAAGCAGACCGACACGTGGCTGGCTGAGAGCGATCCGATGACAGAACAGCATCGCAGAGACGGAATCTCCCACAAATACGTGCATTTCGTCATCAAAAATCCAACCTTCGATCAGCTGCTGATGACTCAGCTTCGGGACCAGATTCTTCTCGTATTTCCCATGGAAAGCCGATCACACAAATTCACAGTGCTAGAATTACATGGCCGTAGTAGAAACCTCCACCCTGGTAACTTATGTCTGTCTGTCTGTCTGATCGACGACGTCGATCTGAGCCCGGGGATCTGAGCAATGTCACTTCTGTCGATGCTTTCTATTGCTTTTGGTTCCCAGAATATCAGAATATTATTAGGTCGATCTTTCCTTTTTTTTTGAATTACTTTTATTTGGCTCTCTGCTGGTGAAGCTTATTCTTGTTTGTGACTTGAATCGATCTCACGGTTTAGGGGGGGGGGGGGTGTGTGTAATGGACAGGTTTTGAGAGCACTAGTCCTCAATGGCAACACAAGGAAGCTCGGTCTGCTTTCAACACCGGCAGGTGGCAATCAGTGAGCTCGCCTTGGCAGGGCGGAATGGTGCATTGCAGAGGAGGCGTCCTGTTCGTTTACGAACCCATTTGAAAGGTAGGCATGTCTGATGGTCTGAATTTCAAAATAAGAGGCAAAAATTCTTACCTCAGGCCCAGTTCAGACCTGAAGGGGACGTCCTAGTGGACGAAACAATTTGTCTAAGTGTTTTGTCCACCTTCATATGGTGGTGGGAAATTGCCTTGTCAGATTAGGAATTGGACATCAGGTGGAGAAAATGTGAAAAAAAGTATTAAAACAGCAAGAGAGGGAGATAATGTTTTGTCCACTAGACTAGATTTGGAGTCACCTTGGGAGGTGACTTTAAATTTTATTCACTACAAGTGACCCCTTCTTCAATTTTGACTAGAATGGGAGATGGTATGTTATTAACACTTACTGATTGTCCGCTTCACTGTGAAAACTCCAATCCCTCTCATTGATCAATGAAACAGCCCTAAATCTTGTACACTTCCCAATTCGAACTACAGTACCTAGATGCTCGCTATGGTGGTTTGTAGGATTTCAAGCTCCGTGGGAGAGACCGTTGCTTTCGATCTCCGAGTTTGGGTATGAATAGCAGGATTTTTTATTTTTTAGGATGAGATATGTGTGAGTGTAGCTGAATGTATTGGAGCTAAAGGCAGTGATGGCTCGTTGATGCTTTGCAGGGCAACCAAGCTTCTCGGAACAATGTTCGTTGCGGCAAGCAAGCATTTCTTTCAAGCCCCTTGGTAATACTCATTTCTTTTGCTAAGCATATCTTGGTGTATGTCTACTCTACTATCTTTACAAGTAACTCCTCCTAAGGTAGGGGATATTTTTACTACTTTAACCCTTAAATGTCCCTACGACATAATAGATACGTTGTTGTATAATTGACATTTAGTATCATCAAGAAGTTTAATTTGGAATCTCAAATAGCTTGTTAGATTCATATTGATCTACATTCCAACTTCTTTGTTAATCTCAAATTTAAATAAGGTGTGGATCCATTCCAAATACAAGTAAAATTTTCTTGTATTGTATTGTCTGCAAAGGTCTTTCAGTCGTTTTAAGGGTTAAGCATTTGTAACATGAGTAGTCAGAAGTGTGATTCTTGAATATAGAGCTGTGGAAGGATCTTTGAATACAATGTTTGGAGGTGCCAAAATTCATTCATTATTATGTAAGAATTACTTTTGCAATTTAGAAGTGAGAGGTTGTAGGTTGCTAAACATCTCCATTTTCCATTTAAAGATCGATGGTCATAGACATGTAGCCAAGCCATAATTACACCACTTGCTAATGAACAAAACCAATTTTAAAGGTAGTCGATGAGCTGCTGTTGGTGGTAAGGGTCATTAAAAGAGACAAAGATCTGATTTTTAATAGTTTTGGTATCCATTACCTTGGATGTTGTTCTTGAGTATAGATCGATTGTGATCAAATAACCATAAACTGACAGTCAGGTGATGGTTGGAAATGGAAGGATTAAGCTATGGGAGGACCTCCGTAAAACGAAAGCTTCCCACTTGTAGCGTTGAAGCTGCAGACAAGGATGGAAATGCACAAGAGGTATGAAGCGTGGCCTTGTTTAGGAGTAAATATTTTTTAACGTCAAGTGTTTTGTATTGTTGGAGTAGGAAGATCTCTAGGTAAAAACGGTGGAGTGTTTAAAAAGAAAATTCTCCAGTTTTTTAATTAAAGAAAAAAAAGTCAGAAATATAGCAATCAAATTCTAATACACTCTCAACATTAAAACTTGCACAAAAGTCCTCCTCTGAAATGATTAGTTCTTAAGGAATTAATAGTAGTTTCCAAGTATTTCATGCAAAATGCACATTTAATTAAACATGAACTATCTAAACTCTAAAGTTCATAAGTGATAACCTAAAAATTGTTGGAAGACACTTGCAAAGCATTAGAAAGCCTTGCAAAGCATTGGAAACGCTTGCAAAGCTTTGGGAATACTTGTAAAACATTAAGAGATATGTCAAAATGTGAAAATATGTAAAATTTAAGGTATATTACATACAAAATTAGCAACCTATTTTTAAGGACTTAGAAAATCCATAATTACATAATACAATGATGCTTGGATAAGGTCAACATTGACCAATATTTGTTAAAGAAATGTTGGGTTAGTGTCAAAGCCCTTTTTTTATGTGTTTTAGGGCCAATTAAATGGAATGTTTGTTTATTGTCAATGTTTGAATATGACTGGTGTTGGTGTTTTTTTCTTGCCCAAGGTATTGACCTTATCCAAGCATCACTATAGACTGTTAAACGTCTTGTATAGTACACCTCATGCTTTGATTTTTATTGCAGGCACCTGGGTTGACTGGGTTGAAGAAGTGGGAGGACGCCTTGAAGCATGTCAATGTGTACATACCCCACTCTGTTCTGGCCAGCACCGTGCTTGCGCTTTCTTACCCTCCCTCGTTCAGTTGGTTCACCACCAAGTAAGACAATCCCTCAAAATATTGTCACACTCCATTATCAATTAGTGTAATCAAGGTTTTTTTTGTCTTCCCCAAATGAGGGACCATGCTAGTGAGGTACGGCGCATGACAACATAAAGTAACAAAGACCTAACAACCATATGAATTGTTCATAGTACCTCTCAATAAGTTGAAATGCTTTGTGACTGTAAGCAAGGACTTAGGATAAAAATTACACAAGCATATTGCAAATATTGTTTATCAAAAAAAGTTATTGACATTCAAAGTCAACAACTATTTGACATTTTTGACTAAAATTTGTTGATTTATGGTGTCTTACACTATCTAACTAATAATTTTGATTAAATTTGATTAAAACATTCCTTCTCTAGGATAACTCATATGCTATTTTTCCTCTAAACATGCTTAGTGTTGAAATATATATATTTTTTATCCGTTTGTAGGTACTATGCGCCTGCTTTGGGCTTCCTGATGTTTGCTGTGGGGGTAAACTTGAGCATTGAGGATTTCAAGCATGCAGTCGAACGGCCAGGACCAATAGCCCTGGGTTTAGCCGGTCAATACATTTTGAAGCCACTGCTGGGAGTTGTTTTTGCTGCCTTTGCTGTTCGGTTTCTTCAGTTACCTGAAGCAATTGGTAAGTGGAAATATCTACACTTTGATTGGAAAGGTTTTTATAGAGTTGCAGAATATGAATGCGGAATAGACAACCTTGGAAATTGGAAGGCTCAAGCTAGCTAGCAAACATATTTAATGCCAAGTCATCTCATTAAAATGCTGAATATTAGCAACATTCTATTAGGTGATTAATGGTTGGCAACTTGGCATTGAGTAATACGGTGATGGATTACAACCTTCTTTTTATCAACTAGTGAGAGTGACAAAATTGCCTTAGAAATTGGACTTTGGTAGAATGAGGTGAATATACGAAACTTGCGTTAAAACAATCCGGGAATATCATTATGTGGACTATGAATTATAATGCTGAATCACCCCTTTATATCTTGAACCTTCGATTGTTTAATATTCATTGCATCAAAGACCTCACATGGATGATAACCTTGCTTTGACAAGCCACCAAAAGACTGGAAGAGTTGCCTTGACACATGAACTTTGCATTAGAAGATGAACACACCAAAATTGTTAGTAAACAATTGAAGAAGGGGAATGCTATACCGTGAGTGGCGATCTGTGAGCTGCGAGCTTGGATTTTTTTGTCAAAACATTGAACTTTATCTATAATTGTGCATTTTAAACTTTCATCTCTTAAAAAAACCCTGATTTTTTTTTAGTTTTTTATTAATTTTGAGTTCATAATTGAAGTCTCACAAAATCTTGGCTCACCGCTCATAGTTCATTTTTTTATGCTTACAAAAAAACTTTATCTAGTTGAAGGACATCGTTATGGAAATAAGCAAAGTTCATCAATGTGGTTACAATAACAAATTGTTTACTGAATTTTTTTTAGGGAAAATTTCATGGATATCTCTAGAAGTTTGCAATATTTACATAGATACTCTTGCTTTTTCAGAAATTACACAAATACCCTTGGACCATAATTTTTAGGCATTTATTTATTTTGTTGTGCTTGTACTTTCTTCATGACCAATGTTGAAAAAGGGAATATAATGAACAGAAAAAAAAGTGTGCACAAAAGAAGAAGGGAAGGGGTGTGCACAACAGAACAAACACTTGAAAATTTTGGTCCAAGGATATTTGTGTTATTTTTGAAAAAAATAGGGATATCTATGTAAGTATTACAAACTTCAGGGGTATCCATGAATATTTCCCTTTTTTTATAGGCTTAAGAAGAATGTGAATACCACAGCATTAAAGTTGGAGGTTCAGCTCAGTGAGCAGTGTGTTTTTGCAGGCTCTGGGTTGATACTATGTGCCTGTGTAAGTGGAGCGCAGCTGTCAAACTACGCCACGTTTCTCACAGAACCCAAGCTGGCGCCTCTAAGCATTGTCATGACAGCTTTGTCCACAGCGTTAGCAGTGGTGGTCACTCCGTTGCTAACCTTACTGCTCTTGGGCACGCGCTTGCCTATTGATCTTGTGGGCATGATCACCAACATCACAGAGATTGTCGTGGCTCCTATTGCAGCCGGCCTCTTCCTGAACAGGTGCACCACCCTCAATTGTCCCATCCCATGAGCAAAAAAACATTGCATATGATTTTTCAAAAACCGGTTGTATGCCATATTCATCTAAATATGGACCTTACAAAGCTCCTAAATTAACAAACTTTTGTAAGGCAAAAAGAGAAATGGGAAGCAGTATTTACAGCCCATGGGAAATCCAAGCAGTCGATTCTTGTACCCTAATCACTTTGAATGTCATGATCATTCAAATATCTCTCAATAGATTCAAACCCCCAAAGTTTCATATATGCATGAATAGTCCATATTTAGTCAAACATGGCATTTGTGTTTTATTATACGTATTCTTGAAAATTCAACTGCGTTACATTTGACCATGGTTGTCACATTGGACCAAGTGTCTGTCAGTCAAATGCGCTTGCCCATTCAATGTGATCATTTCATAGTTAATTTCAGAAATAGTAAAAAAGGCAAACAACACAATATTTGTTAATTTTTGGAATTTTTTTTTCCCCAAAACCAATTTTTGGGGATATTGAGTTTTGCATTTGTGAGAATATTTTGGTGATTCAAAGTGAGTTTTTGATGATTCCTTCACGATATTTCATCATTGATGTAAGGTCTTGAAGAACTCATCATAAAATTCATTTTCAAGAAATCTCTTAAAAACATAAAATCCAAAAGTTTCACAATTACATTTTTTTTCCCAAGTTAACAAATATCACGTTAAACATGAACTTACCTTGTACACACTAGTTACACACTTGGCTGCCAACATGGAATCAAGATGCAGACTTAGATACATGGTTAGATACATGGGCACAAATGCGTGGTTTGGAGGCGTCTGGCATTTGGCAAGATTTGCATTGAAAATTGTCTTAAGTGGCGTGACAAGTGGCATGGGTTTAAGACTAGGGTACTGTACCAATTTTTGTGAAAAATGATTATTGGTGTTGCAAGAGGACAGGTTTGTGCCGCAACTCACAAAGTTGATACGCCCGGTGTTACCATTGTTGTCTCTCCTGACAACTTGCTGCTGCATTGGCTCCCCGCTGGCGGTGAACATCCACGCCATTCGCTCCCCTTTTGGGCTCGAGATTCTGCTGCCCGTGGTGGCATTCCATACCGCAGCCTTCGTGGCGGGGTACAAGGCTACCGAGGCCGCGTTTCCCAAAGCGGCGGATCTCAGTGCTCTTGCCAGAACCATCTCATTTGAAACAGGTGCCCACCATCACCACTCCCGTGTGCTTTGCTGAAGTGATTTCTGCAGTTTGAGTTATCAAACGTTGATTATGTCTTCATCAAAGGTCAGGATCATATCTTCCTCTAGCAAGGGCTGTGACCTTGATTGTGCTTGTGGAACAAGTCATAGATTCGCTGTGCCTTTATGATCTCAATGGAGTTCATTTCTCCACTTGGTGCAGTTACTCATTGGATATGGAGAAGCATGTTCTTCCCCCATAACATGGAGATGCTTGTGCATTATGGTGTCCGGTTTGTTTTAGAATCTTGGTTAAGTATAATTGAACAAGATCCAATTATTGAGGTTATGTCAAGTTATGTCAAAGTGCAGAACACAATATTTGTTAATTTGGGAAAAAGTTTTTCCCAAAACCGATTTTGGGATACTAATTTGAAAAAATGTTTTGGTAATTTATAGTGAATTTTTTGATAATTTCTTCAAGTTATTTCATCATTGATGTATAGTCTTGAAGAAATCATCATAAAATTCACTCTAAATCACCAAAATCTCTTAAAAACATAAATCCAAAGGTCCCAAAATTGTTCTTTTTTCCCAAATTAACAAATATTGTGTTGTAGCCTTGTTTTGGAAATGCTACCCCTTAGTAGTCATGTAGCTTGGCATTTTATTTTTCTCAAGGATACTGTACTTTCACATTTCCCCATGAGTAACCTAATTTGTCACCTAGTCCGTCACCTAATTCATCACCAAACTAGTCACCTAGTTTGTCACTTAATCTGTCACTTAGTTCACATTTCCTAATCCATCACCTAGTCCGTCACCTAAATTCAGTCACGCACCTACTGTAGTCCATCACGGTTGTCAGTGGTTAAGGCCGGCTGTATTTGGTTGTTGCACTTTAGTCCTAGATTATCTTTTGACATTTGCAAATAAGAGAAAAAAACAAGTGAGCTTATCTTGACAGACGGTTGGTTGCCTTTACTAAAACAAACAAAACTATTATATGATAACCTGTGATGAAATTGACCATGTTATGATTCCAGGCATGCAGAGTAGTTTACTGGGACTTGCATTGGCGAACAAGTTTTTCCCAGATCCGAATGTTGGTCTGCCCTCCGCCATATCCGTAAGTCATTTATACACCCAGCATTACTGACACTAGCACTAATCAGGGTTATTTTTTCATTTTTGTGGGTAGAGCAACCCACACTCAACAATGCAAGCAGGCAAGGAAAAAATGGATAGAATTGGATAGAATCATTGACATGTGCTTGTTCATCCATAAATTATACTAAGTAAATTTCATCCAAAATCTGGCAAATTTGGTGTTGGCTTAAGAAGGGATTTGGCAAGTTCATCCATTTTTTCACCATATGTTTTATGTTTTCAGTGTTATGGTAGCCGGTGACAATTTTAGGTAAGATTTAGGCAAATATTAGCCAGAAATAGAAACCCTGGCACTAAAGCTGTGATTCCCACCGTCTTTCTAGATGAGCATGACTTGTAACTTCTGTTTTGTAAACTGTTGATATTGAGAAAGCTGATGTTGATGAAGGGCAATTGTTGTGTACACAGGTTGTGATCATGTCGTTGATGGCGTTTGGCTTGGTCATTTACTGGAACAAGCACAAACATGCCTGATTCTTTTCAAGGTAGGACAATCTAAAATCAAGCATGTGATTAATTGCGTACTCCAATATATCTACGTAGATGTTTATTGGGGAATGTTAAATAGTAGGATTCTGAAGTTATGACGTAGACTTTGGAGAAATTTTGAATTGACTTCGACTTTGTACAACTTTTTGTGGATAATATTCAACTTTTGATTTTTGGGATTTTAGCCAAGTTTTTGCAGAAATTTGTGTACATGTTATAAAAAACATTATGCTTAGCTAGGGGAGAAATTATTACTTTTATCTTTGTTTGTAGAAAATATTAAGTTTTTCTAGTGGGCATTGTTCAATTGTATCCTCTTTTGTAATTTTAGATTGAATCAAGGTCTCTAAATTCAAATGTGAAATCTAAATTTTCAAATTCAACTTATTGATGGTAAATATCTAAAATTTGCCTTATCCCCCTTGGTGTGCATATATCAATTCCCTTAAATTAAAAATATATATATTCATGTAAATATGCACTTTTATGTCTTTAGAATACTAGATATAACGCGTTATTTGTTAATTTGGGAATTTGCTTACAAAGTGAGACTCTTGGATTTTTGAAGGTTTTTGTTAACTTTCAGGAGTACTCCTAAAACTGGTCCATGTGGCCTCACTTGAGAGGAAGAATTTGCACGGGAAAAAATCTTAGTGGCTCAAACAGAGTTTGACACCTTTGAATCTGGTTTGAGGTAACTTTTTGGCTTTAAGGTGGGTACAAAATGGGACACCCGTTTTTGCCAATTTAACGAATAACGCGTTATATTTCTCAATATTTTATAAATATTTATTTCAAAAGTTTGCATGTCTTTTTTATTTGAACATACTTCTTCATATTTTGCAATTACCTCCCAACTTTTTGCAAATCAAAGCAGTTTGTGGAGAATTGCTTATGGACCGTTTAACCCTAAGCGTCACAAACAAAACAAAGTCCAGACAAGTTTGGAAGAGCGTTCTAAAAATTACTTGGAGTGTAAGCTATAATTGAAAAACTCACCATAAAAAGTTGTTGATAACTTCCCAACAAATGCAAATCTATAATTTTGTGAAAATCCACTGTACAAATGCAAAAATTACAAGGTTTGACTACTGCACTGTTTTGGAATCTTGGATCCGGAAAACATCCTCTATGACGCTTAGGGGTTAAATAAGCTTGGTTCATATTTAGTTCAATGTAGCATAAAGAGAGGTGGGCGTGTTTTTTCTTTGGAGGTGACGTTTTGCACGCGTGAACCCTCAAACACTGCGAGCTCTAGAGAGGGCTGGGGCAGGCAAATTGCAGAAAAAGGCAGGGTGTCATGGTGCAGGTCTGGACCATGCCCGGTACTGGGGCCCGTGCGTTTGGGTTTCAACCGAGAAAAGCTGCCATTTTTCTAAAGCAGACGAAGCACTTGAAAAGGGACACCAATTGAATCAGCATGCTCTGCCCGAAATTCAAAAGGGATTCACATTAGCGTGTCCCAAGTCCCAACTCCTCACGTCCCATTTCAACGCTAGTTTCTTGCTAACAAAAGCGTTCAGAAAATGGTTCAAAAGTTTTATGCAAGACAGTTGTTGGATGAAGGCCCAAGGGTATCTCCACCGGTGGCTCAAACATGCTCAAAGTGGATGAAAAGTGTTGAGGTTCTTCTCAAAATCTTCTCAAGATACTTTGTCCTATCATGTCTAATAAGGGCCCTTCAACACACTATTAAGCATTATTCATTTAAAGTCTAGTGGACTTTATCCCTCCATTTTTCTTGAAAAGTGGTCAAATGATTATTTATGGGGTGTGTTGAAGTGCTAGGTCACCTTTTTTAAAAGCATGGGTGGAGATCAAGAAGCTTGAGGGCCGTCCAAAACAGATGGAAAACTTTGAAAGAGCCTGACCAGTGGAGATGCTCTAAGTAGGCACGAAGGGGTCACGTTCCGAAACCTGCCATTGACGGTTGAGTAACAAAAATTTGTGAAAACAAAGAATGGTGTGTAATTATACACTCCACCTCTCTTGGTACAAAGAGGGGCTACCATTCTTCATCAAATAGTGTTTCTAGACCTATAAGAACATTGTTGGTAGTATAGTTTCATAGGAATTTTTCATATAGCTAGACCTGCATGTAGTTTTGCTATCCAAACTTTGGCTAGTAGCATATCTCCACTCATAATTTTTTTCTGAAAATCTATGTTCCACACTTTACAAACCCTAAATATGTCTCAAGACTATTCTATGTAACTGTACTTGGTTGAATCAATTGTGCAATTAACTTCAAATTGACCTAATAATACTAATTCAAAAGTAGTTTTCAATATTACAAGTTACTTCTTCATCCGTTTCAAAACGCCGGTTCTGACCTGTGTGTCCCCGGCATCAGAGTTTGCTTTGAAAAACCCTTCCTCCTTTGAAAACCCCCTTTTATTGTAAATAAAAATTTGTCCATTCAGAACGGCAAGTCATTATTTTATGAGATCTTCCTTTGACTATTGGCGTTGACAGGACGGGAGTTTGTGTTCTGTCTTTTTGAGTGGATAGTTTGGCTTCTTCAGAAAGCATCTAAGCCACTGTATTTTTATTGTATTTTCATTGGCCGCGAATCACTCACTCTACAGTAGATGCAGGCAAGGAAAGTATAAAAATAAAAAGAACCATCCATGTGTGCACTCTCATCTGGGAGGTTAGTTATCGTTAGCAATCTCATCCAAATATCGGCAAACCTCATCATTCTTTGAGAGGCATCAGATAGTTTCATCCATTTTTGCACAAATTGTGTTCAAGCAACCAGTGTTAAAATGAGTTAAGATTCCGGCAAAAAGAAAAGCAATTGCCAAGATTTTTTTAGCTGATCTGAGCAATTGATTGGACGGTTGGGTCAGGTGCACTCAAGCGAACAGGCCTTTACAATAGGATAATTTTGGTGTGATGCAGCACGAAATTCTTGTTTTACAAATCCACTTCATTTAAAACCAAAAGTAAAAAATAAACGAAATTGTTTGTCAATTATAATTTTCTCTTCTAAATCTAATAAAATAAGGTATGTTTACACTTGAAGTTAACAATAATCTTACAAGTGAGCACTTTTGGCTGGATTAATATTGTTAGCATTCCTTCAAATATATCAAAAACACTAGTTTACATTAACCCATAAATGCTCAAGGCACCAAAATCTAGTGTTCAAAAAATTTCAGAAAACTTTGAAATCTTGTTGAAGGCATAGATTTTATTTTCTTGAGGTTTATTTTTTTGGAAAAGTTGCGTGCTGAAGTTAGCTTCATTGTTCAAATTCAACTTCCTCTTTATCTTATTTCATTTGTTTTTGGTGGAAGGTTAACTACAAGCATACATTTTCTATCATGAATAGTGTTGTGAATAGTGTCGTGAATAGTGTCGTGAATAGTGTCACAAAGCCTATGAGAAGTTGCCACATTGAAAAGATGGGCATCAAGTTGAGCAAAAAGCCAAGATTTCTCTTGGGCACTCCCTTGGGCAATAAGGGCCTTTTTTCTGAAATTTTGACATCCAACAAAATCTAAAAGTGCTTTTGGACTAATTTCACTTGGAATGTTTTTGTTATACTAATTAGAATCTATTCACCATAGAAAATTCTTTCATTCATAATGATTCTTGGTTTAAAATTGTAGCTAAAAATTTCCTTTTTATTAGACGGTTGCGTTTTGACAGTTGCATTGCAGGCTCATTTGTGAAATTGTGGTCATGGATTTGGAAGAGGGGCCATTGGTTTTGAAGTAACAACAATAAACACTAAAACATCCTAAGTGATTGTTTCCTAATTTTGTATCCAAAAGTTGCCAATTTGCATTAGAAATTTTGAGCAGCTCCAAAAAAAGCAAAAAATTCCATACTCATCATCGTTCAATCACAAATATCTTAAAATCCGCGCGGCTATTTTGGATTCTTTTTAGATAGTGCCATTTAGAAACCTTGAAATTCAAAATTTAACGATTACAATTTTTATTTTGATGTTTAATAACGATCTTACAAGGACAATTCAAAAACTTCAAAAGTACCTTCTGAAAACAAGAAAAACACCCTTGGTCATTTAGGGGTTAATGCAGCAATACTCTAGTGCCATTTTCACATGGGCAAAGAAGTGCAAAAAGAAGATAGTTTAGTGATAGTTTAAAGTGCAAGACATTTAGGCAGTTTTAGTAAACATTCATTGTATTTACAATTCCACGCCAACCCTCCTTTATGCCTCCCAAAGTCTAAATCTTTATTGCTTTCTCCTCTAGGTCCCTTGTGCCATTCTAATAAAGTACGCCATTTCGACAAAATTGATGTTTGAGTGTAAGTACTTCAAGTCACAGACACTTAGCTGAAAGCTGAAGACTAGAACTTGCTCCTAGACAGCATGCAATTAACAAGACAAGCAAACTTGATACAAATGACACAAACTTGTGGAGTGCAACAAAATCTCTGCTCAAATTTGAGTAATTTCTACAAGCTTTCGAAGGTTACAATTGAGAGCCTCACATACACAATCTACAGGCATGATTCAGACCATTTCGCTGCATCACACCGTCCTACCTTCCAACCTTTGCTCAAACCTAATGTAAAAAATCGGCGAGCACCCTTGGACACAAAAATATCTATCATTGATGTTCAATTCCTAAATAACCAAAGAATCAGCTCCAACAAAGATGACCTCACTTGATCGTCTCAACAGCAACAATTCCAATTAGAATCCTGTACTGGAATACGTGCCCCAAACCCTAATTTAAGCTCAGGGTTGAACAAATGCCCCAAAAACCCACCAACTGCCATATTTCGACTTTTAAACATATTCATAGGCGGAAGATACAAGGAGTTCTAACAGAATGTGATGGGCACTCAGGGATTGTCAAGAGATCATAAAGTTACAAAGAGTGCGATCTTCCAAACTCTGTTGAATCCTTCAGCACTACACTCTAGCAGTGAAAGGGCGCTGACAGTGCTGCTGCTGACCTTTGAATTTGAATTCGAGCGGACATGCCGATGCAATTCAAACTGCTTCCAGGGAGACGAGGGAGCGAGATGTTTCAAACTCTGTTGAATCCTTCAGCACCACATTCTAGTAGTGAAAGGTTGAATTTGAATATGGGCGGACATGCCGATGCAATATTCAAACTACTTGCAAGGAGAAGAGGGGAGCGCGATCATCGATTGTGAGCATCCGGGGTCCAGTGCGAGAGAGACGGGTTGGCAGGGAGAGCAAAGCCGGGAGTATCAGGAGGCGACCTCTCAATATCGATCCCAGTCACCTCCTGACGAATCTCCTCATTCCGCTGCCGCGTGCTCAAGCTCGACCGTATTCTCGTCGACGAACTTCTCGCGCGATTCCAGTCATGCGGCCGCGTCTTGATATGATGCAACATCTTAAGCACCTCGGTGATATACGGCCGCTCAGCAGGATTCTCTCTTGTGCACAGCAACGCCACACCCAGCACCATAGCCATACGTTGCTGCTCAATTCGCATCTCCCCTACCAGAATCGGATCAAGCACATTCTGTAACGATTTCGACTTGGTGATCGTGTCCCGGATCCACTCCGGCAGCCGTGAGCCCTGTTCCAACGATTGTGGACTGCGACCCGAGATCATCTCCAGAACCACAATCCCGAAGCTGTACACGTCACCCTTGAGCGTCCCCCCTTGCGGCATCGACTCCGGCGCCATGTACCCGGAGGACTCCCCCACTCGGAGTCCATGGATCCTAGTCACACCAAAATCGGATACTCTCGCTGCTCGGAATTGGTTGAAGAGAATGTTGCTAGGTTTCAAGTCGCCATGCACTGTTGACAGCTGGCATTCGTGGTGGAGGTACTTCAACCCTTCGGCAACCGAAACCGCCACGTCGAATCGTTGGCCCCAGTTAAACTCTTTAACTGATGAATCCTCCAAGGAAGGGTGCAACATAGTCGCCAACGTGCCATTCGGGAGGTACTCCATTACTAGCGCTTTGATATCAGGACTACAACAGTACCCGAGCACTTTGACTGTCGTCTCGCTTCTAACGGCACCCAAGGTTTCAAATCCATCAGCTAAAACCTTCTCCGTGGCGGCGTCCATCTCCCCTCGGGGAATACCGAACCGCTTCACCGCAACCACGGTCGCACCAGCAAGCACACCACGGTAGACGGTGCTCTTACTACCCACCCCAATAGGGTGAGCGAAATTCTCGGTGATGTGGATGATGTCCTCAGGCTTGAGCTCCATCTCGAGCTCCGCTGACACAGTCGATGAGCTTCGACCTTTCTGATAATTCTTCCGCCTTCTTCGGCAAAGGAATAACACCAAGACGACAGCTAGAAACGCTACTGAACAACCCACTGATATCGATACAACCTTTGTGTTCGAACTCGAGCTGTCACAGTTCACCCCAATACTCGCCCCACAAAGGAGAAGGTTTTGAAGAAAGCTGTTCCTGTTCACGCTACCGTGCTCATCAAACTTCGGCACTTCGCCACTGAGGGAGTTGTGAGAAACGTTGAGATAATTCACCGTTGGAAAGCTGACGAAGTTCTGGGGTACTGAACCTGTGAAGTTGTTATACGAAGCGTCGAATGTTTGGAGAGTGGTGACTGCTGCAAGCGCGGGTAGACTGCCATTGAAGCTATTGTGAGAGCCATTGAACGTTTGCAACGAGGTTAAGTTCATGAGATCCTGTGGAAGTGTACCACTCAACTGATTGTCGCTAACATCCAA
This sequence comes from Ulota crispa, assembly GCA_963920765.1. Classification (NCBI taxonomy): domain Eukaryota; kingdom Viridiplantae; phylum Streptophyta; class Bryopsida; order Orthotrichales; family Orthotrichaceae; genus Ulota; species Ulota crispa. The sequence goes on along the minus strand of OY987246.1, from coordinate 22,831,348 downwards.
AAACAGCAGTGAATCGGAGACCTGGTTCGGTAAGCTCCCCGTCAACTGGTTTCCCGAAAGGTCGATCTTTTGCACGTGCAACAAGTTCCCAAGTTCAGCCGGGATGGTGCCATTGAGCTTATTCTGCCCTAACGAGAGCTGCATCGTCAAAGGCAGAATTCCTATCGACGTCGGAATGGTTCCATCTAGATTATTATTCGACAAATCGACGTCTTGTAACTGAGGGAACGTCCCCAAGTTCGACACAAAATTCCCCTCCAGTTGATTGTTCTCCAAATGAAGTACCGTCAAGTTCTGCAGGTTTTGAAAAGGAACCACGCCTTGAAGCAGATCGTTGTTGCTCAAGTCCACCGTCTTGAGAGCCTGGCACGAGTTTAACGCCGTGGGAATGGCGCCAATGAAATTGTTTCCCGACATATTGAGCGTTTTTAAGACCAGCAAACTGCCGAGTTCCACCGGAATGAAGCCCCCGAGGCGGTTGTTGCCCACCGAGAGTGACGTCAGGTTGGTTAACTCACCAAGAGTGCTTGGTAACTCTCCCTCTAATTGATTGTTGCTGAGGTCTAGGGTTTCCAACGCGGGAGCCTGTCCGAGCTCCTGTGGGATCGGTCCTGAGAAGGAATTGTTCGACAGGTTTACGTGCTGCAAGCGGGAGAGGATGCCTAACGCCGGACTCAAGGTGCCGTTGAAGCCCATGTTGGAGAGGTCGATGGAGATGACTCGCTTGTCCTCACTGCAATCAATTCCTGGCCAGAACTGATTCGTGCCATTTCTCACCTTACACGGGTTTAAAAAACGCTGCTTGCCTGTTAGTTTCCACCAATAGGTAATGCTGTTGGGGTCCTCGGTGATCGCTTGCTTGATGAGGATCAGCGCGTTGGCGTCGTCAAATAAGTTTTGTGTTGCGTTTAGATGCGGCGGAGGTTGAGCCTGTCGTAGTGAGAAGATCAATGATCAGTAACTAGTGTTTAGATTAGATGATTAGTAACTAATGTGTAGATTCAAATTGATGTGGTCTAAAAGGGCTAGGAATCAAAGTAAGCAACTTAGTCACTTACCAGTAATCTTCTAGACGACGACGTTTGGTCCAATCCTAATTCACCCATCGACATGGCTGCTCCTACTCGTGCGGCTCCGACGTGAATAGCCAACGTCACTAGCAAGCTCGTCGCCAAAAGGAAGTAGTGCGGGTGTAATGCCAAGCTTTTGTGTCTCCGCGATCGAGAGGTCACTGAAATTGGTGGACATCTTGGCTCCATCAGAGCGCTTTCTAGATACACACACCGTCAATTTCCCTGGTGCCGGGGCGGGTAGTATTCAAAGCTCAATCATACAATTGTCGAAGTACCGGATTAGAACCACCGACAGTACAGATGGAAAGAATGGTCTTAATTGTGCAACTACTGTCGGTAGAGTGTCCAGTTCTCGGCAAGGCCTGCACGATTGAGCTTCACACCATCTGCTTCAATTGCATCCACACCAACACACTCTGGCTCGCTCGCCTTCGCCTCTTCCTTGTCCTGTTCGATTTCTTCACGTATTCAACAATTTCACACGCTATGAGAAGTCTCGGCACAGCTCGAAGTGGAAATACTTAGACTATGAATACTGAAGCGCCCCAGCTTGAGGTTTTCTGCGAGTCTGGCACGGATTTGGAAGCACAGAGCAACTCATTAAACAATAGTGTTGGCCAGGCAGGAGAGGACAAGCTCTATCTTGCTAACCGGAGCTTGTGGAACTGTGGATACGACGCATCGGAGAGGAAAACTCGTGAGGACTGAGGACTGGAGGACCGGAGGGAAGCCCAATTTCAACGCCAGTCAGCTTCACTCGGGGTGGTTCAGTTACTGGGTCAAACGGGCAAAGGGAAATCACTTTTAACTGTGAGTCCCGGACTTTCGATTGATTGATAGTTTGATACTATGACAGAGTGTAACTTGCCGACATGCCCGGAGCGACGGATTTGCACGGGTACACGGTAACTATTCACGACCTGAGTGCCCCAGTAGCCTTATTTTTAGAGTTAGTCAAAGTTTGCGATGGAAAATTTCCACTTGGACCCCGAGACTTTGACTCGAAGGAGAGGCCAGGTGTCAGGTTTGCATTTACGACGGCGCTCACGACAAGAATAGAGGCTGGGATGTCCCCGTGTCCCGGCGACGACTATCGGAGCCAGGGCTGCCAGGCAGAGTTTAATTTTTGTTTTTGCCAGGGTAGAGCGACCCGCACCTCACAATGCACGCAACACGCAAGTAAGGAAAATTTGGCTAAATTTGGAATAAATGGATGTTATATGGAAATTCATCCAAAGTACTACTATTATAAGCTACTTTTATTCAAAATTTGGCAAACTAGGTTGTTGCTCAAGGCAGGATCTAGCGATTTCATCCAAATTTTCAAACAAATTTTACAATGTATCAAGAGCCAGTGGCTGTTGGAGGTAAGATTTAGGCAAAGATTTGTCAACAAATTAAACTCTGCTGCTAGGCCCTTGAGTCACTGGAGACTAGACAAACCAATTGTGAGAGTATCTAAGGCAGAGCCACCCATTCCCAACCATGGGATGCAATCCCGCTCAAATGTGCTTAAAGCGTACATTTGGATTCTCAAATCTAGGCATGTCATAGACGTCTTAGCACAAAAAATAAGACGTCTATGACACGCCTAGATTTGAGAATCCAAATGTACGCTTTGAGCACATTTGAGCAAGATTGTATCACATGGTTGGGAATGGGTGGCTCTACCTTATGGGCCAGGGTGAACTAAGAGCATCGCTTGCAAACAGAGTTTTTGCTCTTTCATTATACAAGGGTAGAGCGACAGGAATCCCACACCCATCCATGCAAGCCAGTAAGGAAAAAATGGACAAAATTGGATAGAATCATTGACATGTGCTTATTCATCCATGAATTATACTAATATTAGTAAACTTGAGTGAATTTGGTGTTGGCTTGGGGAGGGATTTGGCAATTTCATCCATTTTTTTCACAGCGTCAGTATTTATAGTGTTGTGGGAGTCAGAGAGAATTTGAGGTACAATTTAGGCAGTTTTGCCAAAAAAAAACCCTACTTGCAACCCTCCAAATGTCCAAGCCGCTCTAATCTTTGGATGATAAACAATCAACTCTAGTGTGTGACAACCTCTATATTTACCTTCTCCTTCAAATAAGCCATATTTGAAGGGGTCTCTAAACCCAATACAAGGTATATTTTCTCTTGGGATTAGCAAGTTGTCACTTGTCAAAGGTTTATTTTTTGTTTATGAAAATTCCTTGACTTGTGATGGTTGACAATTTGGCATTATATCTAGCGGGTTGCACTTGTGGGATACAAGTGGCCATACCCTCTTAAATGGACATAGAGGAATTTAAGGAACCTACATTGAATATTGTGTTTAGGTTGCTCCACACTAATTTCTTGACATTTCACACTATATAAATATTTACTACTGCTACACTATATTTCATCAAAAAATATTACAGCAAACCATTTTTAAAGGGCATGTCAACAACAATGAGCAACAAAAAAGCAAACTAGCTACTTCCAACTTCCAAGGCATGAACCATGTGAATTTTTGAGTATTTAGAAAGTTATATGCTTTTACAAGTGGCCAAGTGATGAGTCATGAGGTAACTCAACAAGGTAAGGCAACCTAATTGTCACGGCAACCTAAATGCAATGTTTGGTGTAGGTAATTATAGGGTGCTCTAAGTGTTCAATATAAAATAGACACACCGTTCTCTGACCCCTCCCCAATTCTGCTCCCTACTTTTGAGGGCTTCTCCACCCACTGCTGAACCCAAAGTGGAGCAGTGAATGCCTTTCATAAGCAGAGTGCTAAGCTTCTTTGAGATGGTTGGAATTGGGAACCTCAAATGCCATTATAGGAACACATCCAAGTAGTTTCAAGGGTAGTCTAGAGTTGCTAACAAGGACCCTATGAGTTGCAACTTTGCGGTTTAACATAAAATAATCTACAACATATTTTTTCCACAAAAATATGTTCCACAACAGCTAGTTGAAAGGCTAACCATACTGATTTTTTTCTTGAATTTTCCAAGATCATGAGGTACCCCAAACCCTTAACCCTAAAGAACCATTGTCCCTTCAAGGAACAAACTAGATTTCAGGCGCCTCAATTTCTTTCCTAATTTCTTAAAACTTTTTTTGAAGATAGAAAAACACATTACCTTTTGGGGAATATAATTTTTGTTCCAATCAATGTCATGGAGCAAATGTCATGCCAAAACATGCAAAAACTTAGGGAGTCCAAGTAGCAATTTTTTTTATATAAACTTCAAAAAAAGTTTATTTATTTTTTCTCATAGGTTATAGTTTTTTCTATATCTGAAGCTTTGATCCATTACATTTGGACTAGTTATGAGAAAATTATGGACAATCTTGTTTATTGGGCAATTCAAGCATCTTCTTGAAAAAATAACTTACAAACTTTATTTTTGAATGCAAGTTTAACATTTTTTCAAAAGAAAGTTGTTGGATAGGGTGAAGATTGCTTTCTAGAACAATCCCACTATTGGGATTATTGCGTTTCAATTCCATTGCACGGTTATTAACAATTTAAGTTTTTGTTCAATCTCATACCTTCTTCTACCTAACTTTTTTTCAAAGAGTGAAAATTAAGTATTTTTTGTTTTGATTGTTTTTGGAAGATTCCCATCTCAACTTCCCGCCACAAAAAAACAAAGTAACAAAATCTACGGTGCAAAAATTTTAAGTTAAAAAAGTCCAAAGTCAAATAATCTAATCATGCAAAAAGCTTGTGTTTTACACTTTAAACGCAAATATCTTGCAATATGTGTGATTTAAGTTTTTGAACTCTTTTTTCCACATTCTTATACCAGTCTTGTACAAGATTTTGCAGTCAGATATGAAAAAAGACCAAATTATCAAACATTTTTATTCTTTGTCATAGAAGTGACAGTTTTGAGTGTCTTTTGACAAAGTAAAGGCCCCAAGGCTTTAGGGGTTAAAACACAAAAGGGGAAGTTATCAAATTTTATCAAGCGCATTTTGGATTTTCCATGAATTTTTCACAATCCTTATTCTTGGAAAATAATAAATATACACAATGAAACAAGTTTGAGAACTTTTCAACTGCATTAGGCATGTCAAATTGAAAATAACGCAATATTTGTTAATTTGGGGAAAAATAAAATTTTGAGACTTCTGGGTTTTTACATTCTTGAAAGAATATTTAGTGAACATTGTTCAATGACTCAAATTTCAGAAGTCTCAAAATTAGATTTTTCTCCTAATTAGTAAATATTATATTAAATTAAAATTTGCACTCATTTAACCCCTAAAGGACCATTGTCCCTTCGAGGGACAGGTTGAACTTTGGGCATGTACGTATGGCTAAACTACTATGTGTGATTTTCCGAAACTTTTATTGAAGGTGGGGAATCCAAAGATCTACGTGGGCATCTAATTATTTCTTGAATCTGGCATTTGATGAAGAAGTTATGCATGAAGTTATGAAAATTTGGGAAGGATTGCCTATCCAGGTAGCCCAAAAACTTTTTTTAAATTTACTTTTTAAAAAAATATAAATTGGAAATTGTTCTTTATATTTTTTTATTCATGAAAAGCTTTGAATCATTCAATTTCAATCAAAGACATGAAAGTTATGAGATGTTTTTGTTTACGGACAATTATGGAATCTCTACTCTAAAATAAACTTTGAAGTCCTTTGTTTTACTCACTTTTCAATATTTTGGAAAAAAAAAAAATCAAAGGAAGTAGATTGTTTTTTCATTATCACCATTGGAATTAGCATTTTTCATTTCCATAATTAAATTCTTAACAATTTAGTGATTTGACTCATTCTCTACTTCTTTTTAGTTACTATTTTTTCCCATGTCTTGCAAAATTCTAATCAATTTGAAATTTCTCCCACACATACTTTACTTGATCTCCTACATGGAAAAAATAAAGCGTAACATTGGGTGGAGCAATTTTTTTGTTGTGAGAGTGGTCAAAGGCTTTTGAAATTTTTGGGCAGCATGGAAGAAAACTTTTTTTTTCACTTTAGATGTAAATATCTCACTCCATTTGGAATGAGCTGATTCTTTTCCCACAAGTACCTCTTTTAGTTTGGGACAAGATCCTACAATCGGATTTCCCAAAAACAAATCATAAAATCCTTTTTTCTAAACCTTCTAAAAGTGACCATTTTTAGTGGTTTTGGCAGAAAAAAAGGCATGATCCTTTAAGGGTTAAAGCAACTTCCATGGTGGCCCAAAATCGGAAAAGCAAGAAACAACAAACAATTTTACACTGCAAATTTGTTTGTCATTTCTGAATTTTGAAGATACCGCGGCAGCATGAAAATTTGCTCGGTATATAGGATTAAGAATTTGGAAGTTTGACTTTTCGGGCAATGGTTTCCTCTTTTTTGCAGTGTTGTCTCTTTGGATACTCCCCTGGAAGTCTGGAACACTGGTCAGGGAATACCGGATCACTCGATCATCGCAACGGAAGTGCCAAAGAAAAATTCTGCCTAGAAATTATTCACAATTTTATAACGGAATGGGATTTGCTTTGCGAAGCGCCTCAGGTGCGACCGGTCACAACGCTGCGACTGAAATCAGAGATCCAACAGTGGAGTGGACTCGATCGATCATCACGACCAGCGTTTGTGGAGGAGGAATAGGGGGCTTCAAACATAAAATCTGGTCTTCAAACTTCTCACCTCACAAGATCTTCGCTCACCAGTGAATTGTTTTTGTTCCCTCACACACGCAAAGTCTGAGACATCTGTGAGTTTGCGGAAGTTCTGCAAAAGAAATTTTGGGGTTTGAGGACGCAAGTGCATGAGCCCCGAGAAGCCACGAATGTGAGTTTCTGAAATTCACTCCTCATGTGAATCACGTTAGGAGTGAAGTCCAGAGGTGAGTCACGTCACAATTCACTACTAAATTCACAAAGGTGAATCGCAACGTGAGTCACCTGAAATTTTTTAAGTTTGAAGCCCCCTAAACTCAGCTCATATTTTGTACCCGTTTTTCACAAACAAGCACCGAGTATTGCCAATATAAGGTAGACACACCCATACCCGACCATTTTAACCCCTAAAGTCCTTGGGCCTTTATTTTGTCAAAAGACACTCAAAACTGTCACTTTTATGGCAAAGAGTAAAAATGCTAGAAAATTGGTCTTTTTTCATATCTGATTGCAAATTTGTACAGTGGCCTCCAACAAACATTGTCAGCCCATCTTCTGCCATTCAGAGGTCATGCGTTGTTATGGCATGAAATTGAGGTCAATTGGCCTTATTTTTTCTTGAATTTTTTATATTTCATTCCTACCACCAATCCCAACCAAGCATACCAAAATTTAACCCCAAAAAGTCAAAATCCAAACTTTGATAAATTGTTTTGTGTTGCAAATCAAGGTTTTACATGGTTTTACAAGAAAATTGATTGAAAAACATTGATGATGAATTTTGGAAATTTGATTGCATGGGTGTATAGGTAACATCCATATGCACATCTATATGCAAATCTTTCATGCTGAAAAAAGCCCCCTTATGTAAGATCTTTGAAGGGTTTAGTGTGACCAATGATATGTCCAAATTTTGTAAAATAGATGTTTTTAATTTTTAATTAGCTTTTCACCAAAAAAACACACTGACATGTTCAAAGGTACAAACTTAGTCACAACGTATGAACCAAAAAACAAAATATGATTATCATAAGAAAATGTCTATTTTACAAAATTTGGACATATCATTGGTCACACTAAACCCTTCAAATATCAATTTTGTTTTACTTAAGAGGGCTTTTTTTAGCATGGAAGATTTGCATATAGATGTGCGTATGAATGTTACCTATACACCCATGCAATCAAATTTCCAAAATTCATCATCAATGTTTTTCAATCAATTTTCTTGTAAAACCATGTAAAACCTTGATTTGCAACACAAAACAATTTATCAAAGTTTGGATTTTGACTTTTTGGGGTTAAATTTTGGTATGCTTGGTTGGGATTGGTGGTAGGAATGAAATATAAAAAATTCAAGAAAAAATAAGGCCAATTGACCTCAATTTCATGCCATAACAACGCATGACCTCTGAATGGCAGAAGATGGGCTGACAATGTTTGTTGGAGGCCACTATACAAGACTAGTATAAGAATGTGGAAAAAAAAGTTCAAAAACTTAGACCACACATATTGCAAGATATTTGCATTTAATCCCTGGGCGCCCCATGAATAGGATCCTATCTCTCAAGATTAGGAAAAAAGGTGTCATGGTCTTGGATTTAGGGGTTGTGGGTTGGATACTGTATTGTTCGGTAGGGGTGAGGGTTTTTGATTAGCCAGAGTGGGTTGACAGGCAACACAAGTTTCCATTTGGGAGAATTTTGTGATCCATTGGGGGGTGCTCTCTGTTTTTTTCATTTTGTCAACCTGGACAACCGGGGATAGCCGTTTCCTCACCGGCAAGTGGCGTTTGCGCCCGGAAAAGGTGGCAATCTCCCTTGTTTTCTAGCAATTCTCTGCCCTGAGAAACGTGCGAGGGGGTGTGGCCAAAAGCCTGAGTTAGTACCTCCCTGCGCAGAGCCGGTTGTTGAGGCCTTCTTTGCCCTGAAATTGTCAGAAACAAAGCGACCGGGTGCAATGCCAAAGGATTTGTTGTAAGCAAAATTTTACGACCAAAAGCCTACCTCTGCATAACATTCAGTAGCTCTCATTATGCCTACCCTCTCTCTAGATGAAGAGTGTGGAATATTCCACATCCATCAGTAGCTAAGAGGAAGTTGTGGATGATACCTTAAGAGAGGGAAAGGCAGCCTCTCTTCAGGCTATTGAATGTTATGTGCGCCGGATTGCGTAGAAAAAAAACCAGGTGAAATTGGAGCATACACTAAATGTACATAAGCCTAGAAGCGATGGAACACCTAGAATTCAAGTGAACCACGCAGAGTCAACCCCAATTTGACCAGTATAATCTTCTTGGGCAAATGGTGGATTTGCATTTTCATGGGTCCCATGGCTACAGCGCCGACCTTGACCCCTGCTCTGACTTTTGGCGGTGACTTTGCCTGGATTGAAAAGAAAAATGAATCGTGAAGCTTGACACGCAGAGACCCTCCCCGCCTTGCATTGCGCAGGAAAAAACTCCAGGTACTCAAGGGTTAAAGTGAAAAAAATAAGCTTTCATGCATCTTGCATGATTGACTAGATTAATTGACTTTAGACTTTTTTAACTTAAAATTTTTGCACCATAGAGTTTGGTACTTTGTTTTTTGTGGTGGGAAGTTGAGATGGGAATTCTCAGAAAAAAACTAAAACAAAAAATACCTAATTTTCACTCTTTGAAAGAAATTAGGTAGAAGAAGGTATGAGATTGAACAAAAACTTAAATTGTTAATAACCTTGCAATGGAATTGAAACGCAATAATCCCAATAGTGAGATTGTTCTAGAAAGCAATCTTCACTCTATTTGACAACTTTTTTTGAAAAAATGTTAAACTTGCATTCAAAAATGAAGTTTACAAGTTATTTTTTCAAGAAGATGCTTGAATTGCCCAATAAACACGATTGTCCATAACTTTCTCATGACTAGTCCAAATGGAATGAATTGAAGCTTCAAATATAGAAAAATTGTGACCTATGAGAAAAAATAACTAGGTGTTTTTTGAAGATTTGGTAAAACAAAATTTGCTGCATGATCTCCATAAAGTTTAGCTTATTTGGGCATAACATTTGCTCCATGGAATTGATTGGAATAAAAATTATATTCCCCAAAAGGCAATGTGTTTTCCTATCTTTAAAAAAAGTCTCAAAAAATCTAAACAAAAATTGAGGCTGTCGGTACTTGCCCAAAATCCCATTTGTCCCTTGAGGGGATAACAAGGTTGTAAGGGTTAATCCCACAAACTCATAAAACAATTGACCAAGCTCTTCATCCTGGCAAGGGAATGATGCTGGGACCACACATGCCAAAACATCAAGTTGAAACAGATGAAGAAGTAACTTGTATTTCTTGAAATTGGAAAACAATCACTTTTCCAGGGTTTTGTCTATTCTTTTTCTGAAGATATCTTCTACACCATTCTAGGGCAAGAGGTTTGAGATGCTTGTTTATGAACTCTCAAAAACTTTAGTTTTGAATAGACAAAAAAAGTGGGCGTAAAAATCAAAGAATCTGCTTTTCCATACAGAAGTAAAAATGGCCACTTGTTTTTTTATAAAATGGCGATTTGAAATATCAATTCAGTTTGGTGTGGCCTAGCCTTGAGGGGGTTAGTTCACCTTGGTTGTTTATGGAAGAACAATAAGGGGTTTCAAATATCAACTTTTTTAGGTGACTCATGTTGTTGTTCACCTCTGTAGATTCACTAGTAAATAGGGAGGTGACTCACCTCTGAAGTTCACTCCTAATGTGATTCACCTTAGGAGTGAACTCCACAAATCCACCTGTGTGGCTTTGGTGAGCACCAGTTTGGACACAACCGTAAATGCTAACGGAGGTTGCCACCCACCCATCTAGCTTCCACTTCTGCCTTGCTCCTTGTATTTGTGTTGCTTGTGCTGGTCCTGCTCTTGCAGCTTTGTTGTTGCAAAAGCGGAACCCTAAACGCAAACTCACACAAACTCACGAGTGTTTGAGACTTTGGACATGTAAGGGAACAAAAATAATTCGCTAGTGACCTGAATTCCTATGAGGTGATAAATTTGTAGACCAAATTTTATGTTTGAAAACCCTTAATATGTCCCCTCCAAGAGTCATGTGCCATGTTTTACTGTGTGGGCCAAGGTGAAAAAGCTCCGCTTTATCACATTTCAATAATTATGAGATTTCAAATTTTACCATCTGGAGATTGAAATTGGGAATTTTGAATTTAGATTTGGATTCATAGACCCTACTTTAGTATGCAAAACCGAGAGGAGATTATAATTGAACATTCAAACATACGGGGCAAATTCTCCCCTAAAGGACCAAGCCCTCTTTTGGGGGGCAAATGGGATTTTGGGCAAGTACTTATGGCTAAACTACTTTGCGTGATTTTTTGAAACTTTTATGGAAGATGGGGAATTCACAAATCAACTTGGAGTTGTGGACATCTAGTTTTTTCTTCATTTTGACATTTGTTGAAGAAGTTAAAAATGAATTTCTAGAAAAAGGTATAGATTGGGCAGCCCAAAACATTCTTAAAAATTGCATTTAAAAAAAAAAGATGAAATAGGTTCTTTAGACTTATATATAGGTGGGGAGCTTTGAATCATTCAATTTTCATTGATGAAATGAAAGTTATGAGAAGTTTTTATTTGTGAGTAGGTGTGATTTTGAGAGAAACCATACCTATCCATAAACAAAAACGTCTCGTATTTTTCATCCCATCAATGAAAATTGAATGATTCAAAGCTCCCCACCTATATATAAGTCTAAAGAACCTATTTCATATTTTTTAAATGCAATTTTTAAGAATGTTTTGGGCTGCCCAATCTATACTTTTTTCTAGAAATTCATTTTTAACTTCTTCAATAAATGTCAAAATGAAGAAAAAACTAGATGTCCACAACTCCAAATAGATTTTTGAATTCCCCATCTTCCATAAAAGTTTCAAAAAATCACGCAAAGTAGTCTAGCCATAAGTACTTGCCCGAAATCCCATTTGTCCCCCAAAAGGGGGCTTGGTCTTTTAGGGATTATTACTATTACCCCTACTTGAAAATTTACTTGCAGCACAAAACACGGCATAGGGAGCTTGCAGCGCTGTTTGAATTTTTTTGGACTTCCCCAGCTAAAATCCAACATTTCTAGTATTCAACTGGATTTTTGTGGGACTGTGTAGGATGTTTTCTAAATTTATTTTGTAATATACTATATTTAGAACTTTGAGTAAAATCCAACATGCTTTTTAGCCAGTAATTTCAAGGGTAAATATCAAAATTATTCCTCAATTCTTTCAAATTATCAAATATACCCCTGTGTTATTTGAAATATAAAAAATAACTTTGGTTTTGTGTAGGTATCAAACATACCCCTTGTTATCTTTGAAAATATCATTAATACCTCTAGTTATTTGTGCCCCTTTACTGCAATATTTTAAAATATCAAAACAAGAACAAGATTTACTATGTAGTCATTGCAATGGCTTTTACCACAATTGACTTACATGCAAACACCCTATATAGAGCTTAAAGAGTTTGCTCCCAAGATTTGGCTTGCATTCAACTTACATCCAGTTTTTGTCCCTTTAATTATCATCAAAGTATTTACAAAAATTTGCAAAAAGAGGTACAAGAGAGTTAGGGATGTTTTTTATAATTCAAATAATACAAGGATATATTTGATGTCTCATGATAATTGAGGGTCCCAAAGAAGTAGGGGTATAATTGATATTCCTACATAAAGTCAAGGATATTTTTGATATTGCAAATAATATAGGGGTATATTTGTTAGTTAAAAGAACTGAGGGCTATTTTTAATGTTTTCCCTAATTTCAAAATGCAACCGATTTTTTTCTCAATTTCACTACACTAAATATTGCATTTAGGTTGCCCTACACTAATTTCTTGACATTTTACACTATATAAATATTTACTATTGCTACAATGATTTTTATCAAAAATTACTACAACAAATTTTTTTTAAGGGGCCCAACAACAACAATGAAGTTGCAAAAAAAAAAAACTAGTTGCATCAAAGTTGTAAACCATGTAGAATTCAGGTATTTAGAGAGTTGCATGTGCCTCCAAGTGACCAAGTCATGAGATAACTTACCAAGGTAAGACAACCTAATTGTCAAGGCAACCTAAACGCAATATTCAATGTAGCTAATTTTGAACTAGCAGTCCGTTTTTCCAACTCATTGGCTTGCAAGGGCTAGGGGGAAATATTGTGAACTTGTTTACATGGATATGCCCTTACTAGGACATTACCATGATTATGTAGAGTAGGTATGTTCAATTTTAGGAAAATATCAAAAATAGGCTTGACAATTGTCCATATTTCAAATATAGGCCTGATTATTAAAATAATATTAAAAGTAGGTCTCATCATATATCAAAAGTAGACCTTGCAACCAAGCTGACCAAAATTTTGTGCATGTTTATTCTTGGGATTTGATATAAGCTTATGCATAATTAGGATTTGATATATGCACAATTAGGGTTTGATATATGCACAATTAGGGTTTGATATATGCACAATTAGGGTTTGATATATGCACAATTAGGGTTTGATATATGCACAATTAGGGTTTGATATATGCACAATTAGGGTTTGATATATGCACAATTAGGGTTTGATATATGCACAATTAGGGTTTGATATATGCACAATTAGGGTTTGATATATGCACAATTAGGGTTTGATATATGCACAATTAGGGTTTGATATATGCACAATTAGGGTTTGATATATGCACAATTAGGGTTTGATGTATGCCCACCATGGGGAGAGACAAGGGTCAGGTGGGGGTAAAGTTTAGATATACATCATCAAAAAGTTGGATTTGGAAAATTTGAATTTAGATTTGAAGTTAGAGACGTTGATTTAGTTTGAAACCACAATGGAGGTTACAATTGAACAGTGCACAATGGAAAAGCTTAGCTAGGGGGCAAATTATTACTTTTACCTTTGTTTGTAAAAAAGCTAATCTTTTCCATTGGATGATGTTCAATTGTAACTTCCATTGTGGTTCCACACAAAATTAGGTCTCTAAATCCAAATCTTAAATCAAAATTTTCAAATTCAACTTTTTGATAACAAACACCTAAATTTACCTCCCCTCCCATTGTCTCCCATGTGGTGTGCATACATCAAACCTTGGTTGTGCATATATCAATTCCCTTAAATAAACATGCACAAAATTTTGGTCACCTTAGTTGCAAGACCTACTTTTAACCTCTAAAGGACCATGCCCTTTTCTTTGTGAAAAACACTAAAAACTGCCACTTTTGGGGAGATGAAAGGAATGGTATTTATTTATTTATTTATTTTTTGAAATCTAACCGTAAGTTCTTGCTCTAGGCAATATGAGGTAGTTGGGAAAAAAATGAGGTACTTGGGAAAAAAAATGAGCTTACTCCAAATGAAAAGGAGTGAGATATTTACATGTGAAGTGAAGAAAAAAGTTTCTTTTTGTACTGTCCCAAAATTTCAGAAGCCGTTGACCACTCCTATATCAAAAAATTTGCTCTACGCAAAGTTGAGATTTTTTTTTCCCATGTAGAAGACCAAGTTAGGTATGTGTGGGAGAATTTTCAAATCAATTGGAACTATACAACACATGGGAAAAAATGGTAAGTAAAAAGAACTAGAAAATGAGTCAAAACACTAAATTGTTAAGAAATTAATTGTTGAAACAAAAAATGCAAATCCCAACAGTTATAATGTTATGATAAACAATCTACATCCTTTGGTTTTGTTTTTTTTTTTTTCTAAAAATAATGAAAATTGAGTAAAATAAAGGACTTCAAAGTTTATTTTAGAGTAGAGAATCTAGAGCTGATTGCAAACAAAAATTCCTCATAACTTTCATCTCATTTATCAAAATTGAATGATTCAAAGCTCCCCACGTCTATATAAGTCTAAAGAACCTATGTTAGATTCTTATTTGAAAAAAATGAAATTTTTAAAGAAGTTTTTGGCTGCCCAAGGAGCATCATTTTCCAGCTTTTCATGCATAACTTCTTCAATAAATGTCAAAATGAAAAAAATTACATTCCCATGTAGATCTTTGAATTCCTCACCTTCAATAAAAGTTTCAAAAAATCACGCAAAGTAGTTTAGCCATAGGCACATGCTTGAAATTCCATTTGTCCCCCAAAGGAACAATGGTCCTTTAGGGGTTAATGTATGATGAGGTCTATTTTTGATATTTTTTAATTGTCATGCCTACTTTTGAAATATGGCCAATTATTAAGCCTGTTTTTAATGTTTTCCCTCCAATTTTATCATATACTAGTAGAAGAAACATGTAGAGTCAATTTTATATGACGGAGGTTAGTGTTCTCCAAATTTGCCATGGCAGTTTAGAAATTTGGTGCAAGGTCCAAGAAATATTTGAAATTATTTGGTTTTTTCCCTTCAATTCTCGTACTGAACCAGTTTATCAAAAACTATTTCGATCAATTTCTCTATTTCATTTTGAAAATGAAAATTTCAAAGATTTCAAACCGCTTTTTCAGCTATGTTTATAAATTAAAAACTTCTCATTTCAACCGGCTAGCTTTGAACTAGACGCGGGTTCTTCCCGGACCTTGATTTGGTGCGCATTGATGGGCTGTACCAAGCCACCACCCAAAAGTATAGTAAACTTTCTCTTGACGAGAATTTAGGGTTTAGGGAGTTCCGAGAATTGAGAATCTCAAGGGAAACCGCTTTTGGCCTCTTGTTCCCATTGCTCCATTCTTATGTAGCGAAGAACATTGCAGGATTCTTCAGGAAATATTTTCCTTTTTTCTACATAGAATACGGTATTGCGTTTGGGTTACCAACTTACCATTTATCCCACACTAGTTGACTGACATTTTTCATTATATAAATACTTATTGATAGTACAGTAGTTTTCAGCAATAGTTATTGCAACAAACAATTTTTAAAGGGCTACAACAACAATGAAGTTGCTGAAAAATAATCTAGCAATGTCCAAGTCATAAATCAAGTGAAATTCGAGTATTTTAAAAGTTGCATGCGCCTCCAAGTGGTCAAATAATGAGTCGCAAGGTAAATTTTTAAGGTAAGAACATCTCCATCGTTGTTGGCCACACCTTGCCCACTCAAAGTTTTTCATCTAAATTTGAATGGCACTGAGACTCCTTAATCTCCACTTATGCTCTCCAAAAAGGTGGCCCTAGCACTGCAACGTGTCCCATAGTCATTTGATCATTTATCAAGGATAATATAAGATAAAGCTCACCAAACTTAGTATGAATAGTATTTTGAAGGGGAATCGCTAGGCATGCTAGAACAAAACACCTTGAGATGGTTTCAAAAGGGCGTGTAGCACTTCTCATCCATTTCTGGCAAGTGTTGGGCCATGAGAGGTCACTAGTGGAGATGCACTAAGACAACTCAAATGCAAAATCTAGTGTAAAATTCTACAAAAAAACAATGCCAATTTGGAGATTTTTTGTCAATTTGGACATGTCAATTTGATCAATTTTTTTTGTCACTTTGAACACACTTGTCAATTTGGACGTGCAACTCCGGAAACTTTTTCTTGTAGTGCACATAATAATTATTTGTTCACAAATAAAGCTTCAAGAACGTTTTTTTCAAGTTTGATAAGGCCATTGCTTTACCTATTGTTGGTGCCATGGCTAAACTATGCTTGTTCGGTAGACGAAATCAGGCCTAAGGATGCTTCAATTCTTGAAATTTATTTAGGCAAATTCTAGGCTCAATTTTACCTCATTTTGACGTTGGCTACCTCAACACTAACAAAATTAGGTGAAAAAAATGAATGAGGTTGTGAAATTATTAATTCCCTTGCAAAAAATATATAAAGTTTGCTAATTTGTGGATGAAATTTATTAACAATAATGGGTTTTATAAGTGAATCTGCATACATAGATATGTATATTCAATTTTCCTTGTGTGCATTCTAGGGTGCATGTTGCTTGATCAATGAAAAATAAAAGAATATTTTTGCTTCAGTTCCCATCCTTGTATTTACACCAAATAGTGCATTTAGGTTGCCTTAACCATTAGGTTGCTATACCATGAAAAGTTACCTCATGATTCATTGCTTGGCCACTTGGAGGTGCAAGTAACTTTTTAAATCTTATGATTTCACATGGTTTACCACATGGACACCACTAATTTACCTTTCTATAATTCTGTTGTTATTGCCAAGGTCTTTAAAAGTTGCTTATTACAGTAAGTATTGGTAAAAGTTACTATAACAACAAGTATTTAAATAGTGTAAGATGTCAAGAAATTAGTATGGGGCAACCTAAATGCACTATTTGTTGTACTGTAAATGCAAACATCCTACATGCTTAATTACCCAAAATTAGAATGCTCTGTAGTTTCTGCAGCCTTTAAACTTGGTATTTTCATTGGTCGCCGGACATGCATCCGTCAATGCAAGTAGGTAAGGAAGTATTGGGTAGAAATGGACAGAGTCAACAAAGTGTGTACGTTCATCCATCCAAAAATTGACTAACTCTCGGACGAACCTATAGTAGTATTAGCTTGACGATTTCATCCATCTTTTCAACCAGTTTTTCTAGCGTTATGGTAGCCAGCCACAAGTTGAGGTAAGATTTTGGCCAAAATTTGCAAGTTTTTTGAACGCTGAGTTTCCGTGGAAAGATAGACCTTATTGGTTGCAAATGGGTATTCGTGACATTTGTTTTTAACGCAATTGAGGAAAGATTCATTACAATGGTAAAGTACAAAACCCTAACCAAAAGCAACCTAGAGAACACAAAGACAGTTGGACGTGGACCACACCCAAAATTGTTGCATGAACTAGGTAATCTTGACATCTTGAAAATGAATAATAAAATTGTGTGCTAGAACTATGCTTGCATATGGAAACTTGTGCAAGAGAAGGATTGTTTAAAGGTAACATCACAAAATAAACTGTATGATGATCTAAAATCAAGGATTTTATCTTTATTTACTAAACAAATGCAAATAGGTACCACTACAAGTAGTTTATCCTATTATCACTTTGCCTCTATTATCACTTCTTTGTTTTCAAAAATCTGTATCTTTTAGCATTTAGCTTCAAATTTAGGTTGACAAGTATTGCAAGAAAGGTTTTAGAATTGTTTACTTAAGAGTGCAATTTTTTTTTTTCCATTTGACCTAAATTTGCAAAAGATAGAGCGTATTAGCTATGAAAACCTCAGTTAGACATACAAGTTTTTTCCCAATGCCTTAGCTATAGCAATGTCAAATGTAAAATATTAAAAACAACAAATCTTTGTCAATTTGGCTAGCACTTATGGATGATCACAAAGGTCAATTACATGAAGAAGAAGTCCAAAGATAAAAATTACAAAATACAATCATTTATGCACGTGCATTTATGACAATTAAAACCTCTAAGGAAGTGGATAAGTGATAATAGGGCAATTTCAAATTTGAGCTTAACCTTGACCTTACCACTTTGAAATCCTAATAATTAACTCATACTTCATTCATTTAGGAATTGGAAACTAGATAAAAAACCTTCACTCAATTCTCTTCTAGTGTCAGATGATACCATAACCATAACATTTGGTGTACTGTAACTTTTCTAATTAATATTTGAATTAAGACCCAATGATAATAGTGGTAAATTGTTTGTACTGTCTTCTCAAATGAATTTTATCCTATCAAGTATAAATAGTGACATTGTGACAAGATGTGAAAGTAATTTACTAGTTCTTAGGTCAAATGAATATACACTATGTCCATGAAAACTTTGAAGAAGGACGCAACATGGGGTGTAGATGTTGCTCAAAATGATTTGTTTTCACTGCTTTTCAATCATGTTGTTGGAGATCCTATTCAACAATGATTTCTTGAGATTAAGGTAATTAATAATCTTCATAATTAAAAGAAAAAAGAAAAAAGAATCTCTTTATAGTTTATACTTTGTAATACTATGGTTACCCTTTAGCACAATTTTCCAACCAGGAGCTCTTGGCTAGATTAGCATTTCAAAACTTGGCATAAATAACTTTGTAGAATACTTACAATATACTAGTTTAAAAAGATGTTGAGACATATTTAAAATCAAGCTTTTTAGCTTTTTAGAGAATTTACTTCATACACATAGCAAAATTCATGCTTTTTGTGGCACAAATAGATTTTGATTAGATTTTTTACACTTACTTGTTTTTACAAAAACAATCTTTTTCACTAGAATAAATATTGTATCTAGGTGGTATTAACAATTAGATAGCCTTACCTTAAAAAGTTATCTCATGACTCACGGCTTGCCCATTGGAAGTAAATGCAATTATTTAGATATTAGGATTTCACATGGTTTACGGCCTCAACACCATTAGTTTGTTTTCCCACAATGTTGTTGTTGTTGTGAAGCCTTTTAAAAATTGTTTATTAGAGTAATTATTGATGAAGATTACTGTTGTGCAAAATGTCAAGATATTCATGTGGGCAAATCTAGCTGCAATATTTAGTATATTAATTGTTCTTTAATAAATTACCTAACCCTTAAACGTCGGACTATTGTACTTGCAACACACTCACAAATGATGGCATGATAGGTCTCGTTTGACTTTTAAAGGTTAAGGTAAGCAAACCTAATGTTGCGCACCGACATGGAGCTCCGGATTGTAGTAACTAGTAACCAGTAACCACCCCCACTTCAAGAATGTGCTAAGGTAGGTATACACAACACCGCTTGTCAACCTAATGCCGTTCAAATGTAGGCCATCAGTTCATTTTAGAACTCAAATGTAGACCATCCATAGATAGCTTATCTTCTGAGATCCTCATTTTAGAACTCAAATGTAGACCATCCATAGATAGCTTATCTTCTCAAATTTTGAGAATCTCAGAAGATAAACTATCTATGGATGGTCTACATTTGAGTTCTAAAATGAACTGAAGGCCTACATTTGAATGGCATTAAGTTGACAAGCAGTGTTGTGTATACCTACCTTATTGTGTGGAAGTTTGCACCCAAATAAGCTCGATTTTCAACAAGAGGATCAGATTCATAATTTTTTTTCCTACAAAAGAAGTGATTTCGTAATTCTCGAGGTCTGCATGATTGCAAGAAAAGCCCTCGTTTAGGGTCATTTTGTTTGGACGACTACAGAGGTGATTGCAGTTTACAAACCTCTTCTTTTGCGATCTTCATGTTGCGCCAATCATCGTCAAGACGAGGTTGAATTCCGTCATCGCTGCTCCCAAGGACTGCAATGAGTCAAAAAGATTGCTGGATCATAGAGCAATTAGGTTTTTATTTTTCTAGATAGCAGAGCATTGATCAATTTTTACCAAGAATAGCACCCTGGGGAGTTATCTTCACTATACCAGTTTTCACTTATCAAACAATAAGGACCAGTACATCACAACCAATGGATTTGGTGACATTTGAGACCATGTAATTAAAGACCCAAGTTATAAGCACGTCTTCATAAGTTGGAGGAATTCGACCAAAAGCAAATAACTGTGACTGAGCTACAAATACATAGTGGAAGCAACATAGCCCTGTAATGCATGACACAACGACGGACAAAGCACTGAAATCAGCAAGAAAAGCCGGAGATATAAATCTTGTCACATCCCACAAGAATCTCTCCATCTTGCATACCACCAGCAGAAGTAGAACACTTAGAGCATCTCCTGTCACTTGTGAAATGAGCCTTGGTAACAGTTATGTTGCCAACCTGTAAACCCTTGCAGATTTGGAGTCTTCAATAGCACTGCACTTATAGATATGTAGGTGCAGGACCTCCAAAATCAGTCACAACCACGTCAAATTTCAATTTTCTAAAAGCTCACTTCATAACCCTCACACACATTGTTCACGCACATGAAAACCATAGATTGTCACAACATCACTCTCCAACTAAGTACACTTTTGAGGCATGTTCTAATGCAACGACAAGCCCTAAACCTTCTAGGCTGTAGGAGAGTTTCAAGTCATGCCCAACCACTTCGTGCAGGTTCATGTCATGTCTTGGAAAATTTGACCTAGTGTGGCAAGGCTGGTGGCAGGAGATGCTCTTTGTACATTGCCAAACTTTCATCAGGTTTTAGCAAAATAGAGAGCTTATTACAAAGTACATGGCATTTTTACACGAGATTGATCTGAATCTCTCTACAGATCACTCACCGCACTTTTAGAAAAGGAGAAGTTGTGCAAGTGTAGCCTGGATCTAAAAACAGATTGGTGACATTAGGGGGGTTACACACGTCAAACTGGCAAAAGATGCGTAAGGCCCGGCGATGTTCAAACAGATTGGTCAGCACAGTCACAGTTGAAGCTAGTCTTGCAAGCCTTGTTAACATCAAGAGAAGTTGCATATAAAGCTGAGCCAAATGATAACGTCAAATCAACGCTTTAAATTACATGTAATCCCGAGATCATGTGGCAAAGATTGCGGAACTTTTCTAACTAGAGAACTCACATAGTAAATAATGCGTCAGAGATCCAACTTGTTCGCTAAAGTGACAATGTGCAGAGACAGGATGAAAAACATGCGTGTTGCTTCACATTCATGCTCAAAGTAGTCTCACCTATGAACTTGGGTGACGTGAATCTTCACTACAAGACCTTATTTCTACACCAAATAGCGCATTTAGGTTGCCCCACATTAATTTCTCAACGTTTTACACTACCAAGATTGCAATAATTTTCATCATTAATTATTGTGATAAACAATGAAGGAAGCAAATAAAAATTGGGAGCAACAACAAGCACCAAAATCTATGAGCAAAGAAGCTAGAACTTTTGACCAAACCAAGAATTACAATAGCATAAAGAGAGTTGCATGCATCTCCAAAGGACCAAACCATGAGTCATGAGGTAACTTTGCCAAAGTGAGGCAACCTAATTGTGAAGGCCACCTAAATGCACTATTAAGTGTAGAGCATAACCTGCCTGGCTTCAGCTGTTAAACCAATCTCAACAGCTTGCGACGGTTGGGCACAGTGATTTGGACCGCCCCACTCCAAGCCGCCAGATTTGGTCGGCTGGCAACGTCTGAGGGTTGAACGAACCTCTAACACCCAAAGGGTCACATACTGAATCCCTTCACGTGATCACTAAGCACCAGCACAAAAATAACTACGCTAAAGTGAAGAGCTCACTATCGCTGCAACTACTAGTTCAGATAGCTACAAATTAAACTAGCTGCAGTTCGCGCTATCATAAATCCTGTGCTAATTAAATAAGTACTTATTTTTTTGATAGTGATCCAAAAAAACCGAGGTTGTAATTTGAGCTTAAGAGTTGTAATTTGAGCTTGAGAGTTGAAATTTGAGTACCTTCAAGGATGAGAGAATGCATTTGTATCCACATTGGTCAGGCCGGCGTTCAGCTGGGAAATGCCTGCTGGGAGCTCTTTTGCCTTGAACACGGGATCCAGGTGAGCTTGGCGATTTGTGATTTTGACAAACACGAAATCAATCCCAGCTCTGACGCTTAATAAGTTGACTTGTACTCTCTATTAATCTCTATTATTATAAATTGCACAGCCGGATGGTCAGATGCCGTGTGACAAAACAGTAGGAGGCGGAGATGATGCATTCAACACCTTCTTCAGCGAAACGGGAGCTGGAAAGCACGTCCCTCGATGTTTGTATGTCGACCTTGAGCCCACCGTGGTAGATGAAGTGCGCACGGGCACATACCGCCAGCTTTTCCACCCCGAGCAGCTCATCAGTGGCAAAGAGGATGCAGCCAATAACTTCGCTCGTGGGCACTACACGAGTACGTCGAGCTAGATACTCAAGTCTCTAGCTTAATAATATTCCATTAAGCGGATGCCAATCTATTATTCACAACAGCTGCCCTTCTCAAGTCATAGTTTCAATAATCACCATATATACTAACTTACTGCAATAAGTAAAGGGGAATTGATATATGTACCACCCCTTTTTTACTATTCTACCACTCCTACTCTATATGGAACGCCATATTCGTTAAATTGGGAAAATGTGGTTCCCAAATTGAATTTCACCTTAAACCCAAAAAGTTACCTTATACTAGATTTGAAGGTATCAGATTTAGTTTGAGCCACTAAGATTTTTTCCCTTGCAAATTCCTCCTCTCAAGTAAGGACACGTGTACCAAAAAAACGTTGCTTAAACCAAAAGCTTGGTTTAAGGTGATCACCTTAAACCTGCAGAAGTCCCAAATTTGAACAAATTTCCCAATTTAACGAATATGATGTTATGGTCAATATTTTCAATATCAATGTAGGTGGGAACCACAGGCAAAACATCATTAATTTGAAAATACAGCTTGATGTAGAAGTTGCAACTTTAATTTAATTTTTTGAACTCTGCATCCCACTCATACTATCAATTAAAAAATCTAAATTATGCTTAGTTTAATATAGATTTTTTAATTGATATTGTGAGCAGAATTTGGAGCTTAAAAAAACAAAATTAAAACTGCAACTTCTATGTCAAGCTATATTTTCAAATTTGCAATGCTTTCCCACGGTCCACATCTACTTTAATATTGGAAATATTGGCTAGGTGTGGTATAATAGTCAGAAAGGGGTGGTACATATATCAATTCCCTAAGTAATGCATTGCAATTGCACGATTCATTAGTAAGAAAGAACCTCTCACAACCGTGCTATCCTTGTTGTTCAGTCGGGAAGGAGTTTGTGGACTTAGCTCTGGACAGAATCCGAAAGCTCGCGGACCAGTGCACAGGTCTTCAAGGATTCATGGTCTTCCACGCAGTTGGTGGCGGAACTGGCTCAGGCCTAGGCTCGTTGCTGTTGGAGAGGATGGCTGTAGACTACGGGAAGAAGACCAAAATCTCCAAATGCATCTTCCCAAGTCCTCAAGTATCCGGTGCGGTGGTGGAGCCTTACAACAGCATTTTATCTTGTCACGGCCTCTTGGAACATACGGAGGTGTCCATAATGTTCGACAACGAGGCCATTTACGATATCTGCAGAAGAAATTTGGATATTGAGCGCCCCACTTACACTAATCTGAATCGGCTTATTACTCAGGTTCTTTTCAGATATTCTTGGCAATGAAAATGATGCTGCATCTGCGCACCTTGTGCCGATTCCACTTAATGCATCGTATTTATGCAAGGGCTAAAATTTAAGGGAATTGATATGTGCACACTCAGGGTTCGATATTTGCACACCGAGGGAGGGGTAAAATTTTAGACATTTTCCATCAAAAAGTTGAATTTGAAAAGTTTGAATTCAGATTTGGATTTAGAGGCCTTCATTTAGTCTAAATTCGTAAAGGAGGTTACAATTGAACAACGCCCAATAAAAAGAGCTTAGCTAGGGAGCAAATTACTACTTTTACATTTGTTTATTAAAAAAACTAAGCTTTTTCATTGGGAGTTGTTCAATTGCAACCTCTTTTGTGATTCAAAACTAATTCAAGGTCTCTAAATCCAAATCTGAATTCAAACTTTCCAAATTTAGCTTGTTGATAAATATTCAAAATTTACTCCTCCCCAGGTATGCAAATATCAAATCTTGGGTGTGCACATATCAATTCCCAAATATGATAAGGAAAATTTCATGGATACCTTTGAAGTTTGCAATATTTTCATAGATACCCCTACTTTTTCAAAAATATCACAAATACCCTTGGACCAAAAAAATTAGGTATTTGTTTTGTTATGCATGTCACTTCCTTCTCCCTTTGTGCGCACTCATAACAAGAAAGAAATAGTGTGCACACAAAGGGAGAAGGAAGTGACATGCATAACAAAACAAACGCCTAATTTTTTGGTCCAAGTGTATTTCTGATATTTCTGAAAAAGTAGGGTATCTATGAAAACATTGCAAAACTTCAGCGGTATCCATGAAATTTTCCCTTCCACTTAATGCTTCGTATACATGAAGAGCTAAAATTTCACATGTGTTGACATTTTGCTTGCCTGTTGTGGCATGCAGGTGGTGTCTTCGCTCACGGCCTCCCTGCGCTTTGACGGCGCATTGAATATGGATCTCACAAACTTCCAAACCAATCTGGTGCCATATCCCAGGATCCATTTCATGCTCTCTTCATATGCACCAGTCGTATCCGCAGAGAAAGCTTACCATGAGCAGTTGACCGTCTCCGAGCTAAGCAACAGCTTGTTTGAGCCTTCTAGCATGATGGCCAAATGTGATCCACGGCATGGCAAGTACATCGCCTGTGCGTTGATGTACCGTGGTGATGTGGTTCCGAAGGATGTCAACTCTGCAGTTGGTAGCATCAAAACCAAGCGCACAATTCAATTTGTGGACTGGTGTCCCACAGGCTTCAAGTGTGGAATTAACTACCAACCTCCCACAGGTACATAAAATAATCATAGGGAGATTACATATAAGGGAACAAAATTAAAAATTATTACAGATAGGGGCACAGTTTCAAAATAATTACATTACACCATATTAGGTAAATTGGGAAAAATGGAGGTATCATTATGTAGTCCACTTTAATCTTAAATACAATAAATGTAGACATATCTATAGCTCAAAGTTGAAAACTAATTGAAATACTTGTAGGCAATCACTGAGACTTCAATATTGTACAAGTAATTGCATGTTTTTTCTTTTGTAAAATGCTGACTTTTACATAATGACAGAAATAGTGAAAGTCCCAGAATGTACTCTTTTTCTCAATTTACCTAATATGGTGTTACAAATAGGGGCACAATTTTAAGTTTTTTTTTTTTTTTTTTGTAAATTCTTGTAAAATTTTGGTTTGGACATTGGTTGATTTAGACACATCACACTAAATGTTAACTAAGTTCCAAGAAACTAAGAGGCCTCTCCAAATCAAGCCTAAAATAAAGAAATTTTAGTAAAGGGGTCTTGAAATTGTTCCCCTGTTTGCAATTATTTTGAAATTATGCCCCTATTTGTAATATTTTTCATTTTTCTTGCCCTATATGTAATTTCCCCTAAAATAATTGAAAAGGCATAGTTTTCATATATAGATCTGATTGTCCACTTGTTAGATCACACACATGCATTCTCACAATCTAACCAGTATAGCCTCTTCCAACAGTGGTTCCAGGAGGTGACCTGGCTAAAGTGCAACGTGCCTGCTGTATGGTTGCGAACAGCACCAGTGTTGCTGAGGTATTTGCACGCTTGGACCACAAGTTTGATCTGATGTACGCCAAACGCGCATTTGTTCACTGGTATGTCGGTGAGGGAATGGAAGAAGGCGAATTCTCGGAGGCACGGGAAGACTTGGCTGCCCTCGAGAAGGATTACGAGGAGGTTGGTGCAGATACTACAGATATTGATGGTGAAGGAGAAGAGGAATACTAGATAAAGAACACCGCATCAGACCATGTCAGATGAACAGTTCGAAATTCCACCAACTTAGATAGGTGGAAAGAAAGACTCGATCTAGAACTTAGTAGTTTTCCTTAAACCAAAACATTCTTATTTGCTGAGCTCTCATCGGTAGTTGGCTACAATTAGATCAACAGCTTCTGACCTTTCTTCTCCCAGAAATTTTGTAAAGAAAATAGGAACTTTGTTGCAACATTGCTACTGTTCACGACATTTAACTACAAAAAAACAGTGAAAACAGTGTCCAAATCAACACGTCTAAATTGACTAAACCTGTCCAAATTGACAAACAAATGTCTGAATTGACAGAAAAAAAACGTCCGCATCTACAAAAAAAAAATGACCAAATTGACAGCATTTTTCTGTTAAATTAATTTAACAGGCCTCGACTTCAAAAATTACTTGTGAAGGAGCGTAGAATGGCGATTAGTCGTGCGAGCGGACAATTGGGACTACCAAGCTAGAACAATCTATCTCCTACTTTGCATCTTCAGATTCCATTATAAAAAAAACCTTGTAGGTAATTCACGAATGCAAAAAGTGAAGAATTGTAATGAGAATCCGTACTAGTTTAGATCACACCAATTTCATGCACGCATCACCTACAGAGGACACGATTGAGCCGATTCTGACCGCTTTACAAGACATGCCGATACAGCTAAAATCATGTTTTCTTCAGATCTGTAAACAACCATTGTTTATTCAGAGATAAAGTGTCAATAGAGACACAGTAGAGAAAGCACGGTGTATGTTACAAATGAAACTAATGAAGAAACTAAGTCAACTTCTTTTTCTGAAGACAAAGAGAGGCAAACACGTAATCCAAAATAAGGAAAAAAGCACATACCACAGTGATCAATGGATGTAGCACAAGCTTGAACAAGCTGTCCAGTCTTAGTATTCATCATCGGTAATCAAACTTATGTCCAGAACATAATTAGCAAATGACTCAAGCGGAATGCATGGATGAGTAGGACAGCTTTTGATCACAAACACCTGTTTTGCAACGATGAAACAAAGAAACGAGGATGGCAATTTAACGTAAAAAAACATTCCTACTGGTAAATACGCCACAGTATAAAACAGTTTTTAAAATCCAAAACTCCTCATAAATCATTCTGAGAAGATATATGAGGAACTCACCTTATCATTTAGCAATCATGGAACGTGCTACAAAGAAGCCTAGAAATCAAGAATTAATAGATACGTAAATTCAACATATCTTCGGCTCAACTTGAATGTCGCAAGCCTTCGACCATTGCAAATACAAAGGCTTCAAATCTGCTGGAAACGAATAAGCTCCACCTTATCCCACAAGGAAGACGTAAAATGTAAGACCTCTGATAAATCCAATATGTCCGATTAACTGCTTATCGAAGGAGATCATTTCTTGTGGGATAAGAAGGTACTTATCTGATTCTCTAAATCATCTCAGAACGTTCCTTTGAAAAAACAATTTCTTGAGTTTCTGGAGTTTGGAGATATTTACTTCGATAAATCCCGAGGGAATATTGCCCATTGGAAGAGGTATGTTAGGAAAGCTGCCAACAATAGCACTAATCTAATACAGAAATCGGAATATCGCAACAATAGTACTGAAATTCAAACCGCCTTAGCAGCAAAATTTACTAAAACTTGCACAGTGAAATAATCTAAAAAATATCCAACATCTTCAGGTCCGGCCACAGGTATTGTATTTTTCTCTCATGTAGCCCAGGTACATTCGCTGAAACAAAATCTTCTTCGGCTGCTCACTGCAAGATTCTTAAAGACTGAGAGGGCGTTCAGCGAAAAATATGGACTGACATAAGTAGGGCTACAACTAAATGGAACTCTCAAAGAGCGAGCTGCTTCTAGGGAAGGGACCAGAGCAAAAGAGTAGCAGTAGATACAAAAAAAATAATCATTCAACACCACAAAGTTGCAGCATTGAGCATTCATCTGCTCTTGATGGTGAAACCTGCAACCGTTTTATGATAGTAAAATAAATCTGGCATAAATCAACTTCAAAATAATGTCCAAATTCGCTTAAATGTGAAATATATTTGGTCATGAAACGGAGCAAACAAATGTGCTCTTGAGAGGCTTCAAGGGAGCAAGAGCGAGAAGTCAACACAAGAAAAGATGGAACTATGATTACTGTTTATCTGAATCAACAATGTCTGAAAATTCAGTACTGTAAGGTAAGAGGCTCGTAAACCGACCATCTAAGAGCTGAAACTGAATTTTGGGGTGGTGGAACTTCTTGAAATATTTTTCAGTAATTTTTCCTGGAAAGACAAGAGGAATTGGCATTTAACTCAAGTTATTTTGTATTTTTTTAGAGCAATGTGGAATTAGTTATGAAATTTTAAAGTGAAAAAGTCATAGGGTTCTAAAATGGTGCACCTACTCAAATGTACATCCACTGTACATTATGGAAAAGCTATGAATAAGACATGTACTAATGGAGATCATTTTAGAAGGTGAGCGGAATTAGTGCCCTAATGGAGTTTGAGCCTCCGCCCTTAGTTGATTCATGGCCAAAGCCATTCCTCATCACTCAATAAACACACGCCCTAAAATGAGTATAACATACGTATCACACTTTCACCAACTGTTTTTATGGAACTCTCACTTGAAGTGTAGTCCTGCGCTTACATAAGAGTTTTATTTTGTCCTTCCATTAATGATTTCTGAGAGTAATTCTTGACCACGCTATTTCAAAGATGCCTACACAAGTTGTACTTTAGAAACGGACGGGTAGGCAGAGCAGCTCAAAAATAGCAATGAAGACCTCTCTCGTTTGCTTCATTCTAGTTGCCAGTCATTTCCATCAATAAACAGTCACTTATGAAATCAATACACTCTTGATTATTTTCCACTTGCTATTGTCGGCCTTCATAAGATTGAATAATCTGCTGCAGATTCTATAACCTCACCCTTGCAGTCGCTTAAGGTAAGAGGCTTGTAAACCGACCATCTAAGAGCTGAAACTGAATTTTGGGGTGGTGGAACTTCTTGAAATATTTTTCAGTAAATTTTCCTTGAAAGACAAGAGGAATTGGCATCTAACTCAAGTTATTTTGTATTTTTTAGAACAATGTGGAATTACTTATGAAATTTTGAAGTGAAAAGGTCATAGGGCTCTAAAATGGTGCACCTCCTCACTTCTACTGTACATTATGAAAAGGCTATGAATAAAACATGTACTGTCGGAGATCATTTGGGGAGGTGAGCAGAATTAGTGCCCTAACGGAGTTCGAGCCTCCGCCCTTATATCATTCCTATTGAGCTATTTTTGAAAATAAAGAATACGTCTCGTGATTAAAACAATGCATTTCTATTATAAATGGAATACTCCGTTTCGAGATAATGAAACGTACTCGCTATTCGATTACTAATTCAACGACAATTGTAACGATTTCTTTTAGCGATATCAATCTTTGCATGCGAATTTATAGCTTAGAAATTACACAGTCTTTGCAAACAGAATCGAATTTTAAAAAACGCTATGTAATGCACATCTACAACAAATGGAATACTCCGTTTCGAGAAAATGAAACGTACTCGCTTTTCGATTACTAATTCAACGACAATTGTAACAATTTATTTTAGCGATATCAATCTTTGTATGCGTATTTGTAGCTTAGAAACAAAGTCTATGCAAACAGAATCGAAACAAAAAAAACTCTGTGTAAGTTAAGGTTATCAAAAACGAAATCAAAAAGTCGTGAGAACGGGAATTCTCCGTTTTCACGTAACCTCACGCCTGCATTCGCTTAAATCATTCCTATCGAGGTGTTCTTGAAAATCAAGAATACGTCTCATGATCGAAGCAATATATTTATACTACAAATTGAACACTCCGTTACAAGAAAATGGAAAGTACTCGTTTTTCGATTTCTAACTAAGCGACAACGGTAATTTTTTTTAAGCGATATCAGTCTTTGTATGCATATTTATAGCTTAGAAATTACTCAGTCTTTGCAAACAGATTCGAAATAAAAAAACGCTCTGTAAGGCTATCAAAAACGAAATCAAAAAGCTATGAGAACGAGAATTTTTCGTTTTCATGTAACTTAAACTGAAGCAAAAACTTGCACATTGACAATGGCGTAAGTTATAGCCGAATATATCCACCGATTAGCATTCCCTTGCCATGTCCACCTGAATGCCTTGTCAAAAACTTACTTACGCTCAAATTTCTGCAACTTCTATGATCTTCGTATACTGCCTCTCCCGCCGCCCGTAGTTTAAGAGATTTCTACCTCAGTTCATCTCTTTCCTCTGAAAATGCAATATGATTCAGACAGAAAAGATACGACGAAGTGAAATGCCTCTCTTTGTTGCAGATAAACAAATCATTCAGCACCAAAAAATTTGTACAAATGCCGGCCACCGAACAAATCAAGCGCATCAATAGAAAATCAGAGACTCCGTAATCACAACTAACTTAAGCTTATTTATTTAGCCACAATGTCCTGCCATAGCAGCAAGTCCTTCAACGCTCCGAACGGAGCTTTGGTCGATGGACACCACCTTTCGTCGGACGAAAGTCTAACGAATCGTTCAGTCTCCGGAATGAACTACACAAGCTGTTTAAAGTACAGTAAGGCAGGAGGCTCAGAAACCGACCATCTAAGAGGGCCAGGGTGAACTGACTCCCTCATCGCCCCTCACCCGGATGAACCGGGGATGAAAGGAGGCCAATCCAGCCCCATCAATGTGCACATTCCCACAGATTTTTCCTTCCCATTCCCACAGATTTTTCCTTCCCATTCCCACAGATTTTTCCTTCCCATTCCCACAGATTTTTCCTTCCCATTCCCACGAATATCAGACTTGCCCACGTTCCATCGTTCACTTGAGCTGCCCGTACTGCCCGTACTCCAGCTTGTGCGCTGCGAGGCTTCACGGAGCTCTCATTTTGTCATGTTGGTTTAGGATTCCGACTGCTTGTTGTGAGCTCTGAGCACCTCCAGATTGTTGTCGCCATGGACTGTTGTTGTTGAGGCATGGGTACTCCTGCATTGCTAAGAGCATTTTTGCCAAATGACTCCAGCATGGAGCAATTGTTGGCTTGCAATGATTCATGTCAAGTTTTCTCTTCTAGGGTCTATCAACATTCTAGTCAACATTTCAATGCTTGTATTTGGTCAGTAACTAGTATCAACATGTGTGGTTTGTGCTACATCATTTCATTTCTCTTTGAGTAAAAATTTCTTTAGTGTGAATGAGAGTTTAGCATATTGACTATTGTAGTAGGTTGGTGCGGTTAGTAGCAAGGATGAAGAATGTGCATTACCCGTAAGAAATTTCCACATTTGAACCATTTGGCTTGCATATAATTGAAGCACGGAAGGACCAGCACCGCATTTGGGTTTGCCAAAATTTAGCCGCAACACTAAATTCCATTCTTTTAAAGCGCACTCTTAACTTTTTCTGACCTTCACATCCTATTACTAGAGAGCTTCAAGAAAATTTTCACCTACAAGGAAGACTTCAATGAGCTACTCCTACATTTGTTGCAGAGTTTAGTTTCAGATGCCATTTGCTTTGAGGAAAGACGTCCCATTCAAATTCTCACTTATTAGAAGTTGTAGTCAAAATGCTTGACCTTGAAGCAAAGGTAGGACCTTTGCAACAAAAGTGAAGATAATGTGCTATAGCATGTATGAGGAGTGTTTTGGTGAATTTTATATATTAATTCTTTGTAAGCCTTACTTGATCAAAAGCACCTTTGGTTTTAGAGTTTATTTGTTAAGTTGTGTAAATGCTCTTGTATAGCTTGTTCTTATTTTGTGTTTTGTACAGGCAAACTATGGAATTAATGATTTGCAACCTTTTTACAATAGCAGTCAGTTTAGCTTGGCAAACTTTAGGCTTGACCAAGCACAAAGGGTTTTCAAACATTCTCTCTAAATTCTGCACTATATATCCATGCTTTGTACATTACTTGTACATTTGTGCTTAGTTTTAATCTCTAGACGTCTTAGCATGCCGCTTCAACCAATACAATACAAGATTTTATTCTATATTTGAAATAGATTCACACCTTTACTACATTTGAGATCAACAAAGAAGTTGGAGAATTGATCAAAGCTATTTGAGTGCGCTACTTGAGATCCCAAATTAAAACTTCTTATTGGTAGCAAATGCCAATTATACAATAACATTTATAATATGCCCTATGGTCATTCAAGGGTTAAACTCTTAGAAATATCTCTCAAACACTTTTCTATATGAATTATGTTAAGTGTATTATGCGGTATATGTTTGATATAAGCATTGCTGGTTTCCTGAATTTTGGGCTGAAACATATCTTTTCGTTAAGGTATGATACAACTCTGGTGGTATTGTTTAATATTGCTTGCGTGGAGTTGTCTCCTTTTTGCAATTGTCATGTTAATCACTTATGGTGCCGTTTGGTCGAACTCCATTTTTTATGCTGAAATGAGTATTTAACTAAAGAATCAAGTTCACCAAGTGTAGTTTTTAATGCAATTTTCTAATCTTAATAATCTTAAATGTTAATCAAATTATGGACAAATATCGGCTAGATGTTGGCCAATAGTGGGGTTGGGTTTCTCAGTACATCAACATGAACAAAATAATAAAAAGTAATTACTTGTTACATAAAATATCCAAATAAAGAGAACTGCTAAATCCCCACATTTTTTTTGCTAATTCCCCCATATTGCATCATGTTTAGGAGTTCTTTTAAGAAAAAAAGGGTAAATTTTGAATTTAGTAGATGATCATTTAATGATGATGCCAAACATACTTATTCCAAGTTTATATACACTTTAAGTTTTGGAAGTTAAGCTAAGTAAAAAAAGGAAAAAAAGAAGGAAGAGAAGATAAAAAAAAAAAGGAACACAATGGTGCCTTGTTAGAATTAACCCTTGTAAGAGAAAGGCTTGCCTAATATGACTATCCTAGTGGAGTATGTTTGACATCATCACTAAATGGTCATTCAATAAATACAATAAAGAAATATTAAGAACCAATTTTACAAAAAAAATCAAAAAATGTAATTTTAAAAGAAGTTTGACTACCATGCCCAAACTAGCTCTTGAACAAAGAAAACAACATATCATGCAATAACTTTTGAGCCGTGTAATCAAAAGTTATGAAATTTGTTGGACTATAAAGCTGCTCCTTGGGCACATCATGTGTGAAAATTTCAAAGGAAAAAAATGAAAAACACATTTGTGATAAGTCACCCAAAATTGCTATGTTGTCAAAAACCAGTACTTGGGCCTTCAGGGGTTAATTGAAAATCCACTAAAAAATATGAGTCAGTTTGAATTTCTAAATAATAGGAAAAGATGGTTACAAGTAAATGATTATTATTGCATGAATATTATTCAGTATACTCTTTTTAAAAATTGTCAATATTTATTAAAAAAAATATCCATGAGGTTTTATTGAATTTTTAAATTTATTGGTTGAATTGTGTCACCCTAATTAATTATTTAATTACATTCTAAATGATAATAAAAATGTGTTTGCTTATTACAATTTTTTTGTATTCATTGAAATATAGCAAAAATCTAAAGATTAGTAATCTTTCTTAAATTTCAAACAATGGAATTTTGGAAAAATATAAAAAATACACTCAATTCTTTCAAAATAACAAATATACTCCTATATTATTAAAAATATCAAAAAGACCCTTAGGAATATCAATCAAAATGACAACAAAGTACTATGTACAGTACCAAAAAGAAAGAGTACATAAGTTCCTCTCATGGCATTCCTAAAAACTTGTATAACAAATAATATTATTGGCATTTTATCCTCAGATTTTTTGTATGTGATCCTTGTGCAATCTTGAGCAAGCATACCAAATTTCAATTACTAAAAACCAGAACCCTATGTTTGGTAAATTGTTTTTTTGTCAAAATCATGATTTTACAATAAAGTAGATTAAAAAACATTGGTGATGAACTTTTGAGATTTGATTGTATGGATAAGTAGGAAACATCCATATGCACATCTTTGTTTCAAACAAACATTTCCAAAAAGTTTCAAAATTAACACGATAATCATTAATTTGGGAAACGGCAATTTCCAATTTGTATGTCTCCTTAATCTGAAACTCTCATCTTAATCTTGTTTGGCACACCTGTGAGAAAACAACTGATACTTTACAAATACTTTACAGATGACAGATGTCTAAATTTGAATTAGTCATGAAGAAGTGGAAATAAAATGGACGTGGCATGAAATGAAAATGTGCCCAAAAGTCCCAAAATGTCTTGGAATTCCCAAATTAATGAATATTGTGTTAAATTTCTTCTATAGGGATTTTAATGTTAGGGTGGTCATGACCAAATTTAGTAAAATATATATTTCTTTAGGGAATTGATATATGCACACCGGGGGGTTGATATTTGCACACCCCCGCCCTTGGGGTAAACTTTGAGATTTCAACTATCATAAAACTTAATTTGAAAATTTTGGATTTAGATTTGGACTTAGAGACCATGATTTAGTCTAAAACCACAAAAAAGTTGCAATTCAACAACACCGAATGAAAAAGTTTAGGTAGAGGGGAAAGTATTACTTTTACTTTTGTTTGTAAAAATAGATAAGGCCGACTTGTCCCTCCGGTGGAGATTTGTTCTACTAAAAGTGCCTCCCTACCAGGCTAAGTTCCATGTTGGAGTCTTTTGGCAAAGATGCTCTTAGCAATGCAGGAGTACCCATGCCTCAACAACAACAGTCCATGGCGACAACAATCCGGAGGTGCTCAGAGCTCACAATGAGCAGTCGGAACCCTAAACTAGCATGACAAAATGAGAGCTCTGTGAAGCCCCGCAGCGCACAAGCTAGAGTACGGGCAATATGGGCAGCTTAAGTGAACAATGGAACGCAGGCAAGTCTGATATTTGTGGGAATGGGAAGGAAAAATCTGTGGGAATGGGAAGGAAAAATCTGTGGGAATGGGAAGGAAAAATCTGTGGGAATGGGAAGGAAAAATCTGTGGGAATGGGAAGGAAAAATCTGTGGGAATGGGAAGGAAAAATCTGTGGGAATGGGAAGGAAAAATCTGTGGGAATGTGCACATTGATGGGGCTGGGATTGGCCTCCTTTCATCCCCAATTCATCCGGGTGAGGGGCAATGAGGGGGTCAATTCACCCCGGCCATCTAGGAGCTGAAACTGAATTTTGGGAGGTAGATCTTCTTGAAATATTTTTCAGTAATTTTTTTGAAAGACAAGAAGAATTGACATCTAACCCAAGTTGTTTCATATTTTTTGGAGTTTTGTAGAATTAGTTATGAAATTTTGAAGCTGAAGTAGCATAGGGCTCTATAACCACTCACCTCCTCAAATGTACGTTGCTTGTATTTTGGAAATCTATGAAAAAATACATGTACAAAATGAGAACATTTTGGAGGGTGAAAGAGTTTAGAGCTTGGACGGTTTTCAAGCCTTCTACCTTAGTGCTTGGCTAAGATGAAGGTGTCAGAACATGAAAAAAGTTTATCTCAAGAAAATATTCATCATAGCCAAATACCCCTTGTAGCTCCTCCAACACTGAACTTGCTAAGTTACTTTCAAGTCAGGGACATTGATCTTATCCAAGCATTTTTCTTACATAGGTTCATCTTAGCCAAGCACTACTATATTGCGCCCCATATTAATGATACTAATTTGCACTAACCTATTATGCTCTAAAATTGTCACTTTAAGAGTTGGATTGATTTTTCATGGGCTTTTAAAGACAAGAAGATTTTTTTATCTAATTTTTAGATAGAGAGGAATAGTTGCCAAATATAACACAAATTTTTTCACATTTTTTCACATTATTGAATTACTGATGAATTTTCAAAGTTTTTTGTAGTAGGCACCTATTTGTGACTCCATGTCTCCCATAAATCATACCCTTGCAATTTATGAAGAGATGAGGTGAAAATAAGGAATATGCTTGACCCTTGCAACGAAATACACCTTTTCTTTTATGACTTAAGAGGTCCATTCAAGGACCAGTACATTACCATTCTTGACAACCTAGGGGATGCTTTATGTGACAATGGTTGCAATTTGAGCATACTACCTTAATCCAACAAATAAGTAAGTTTGCTAGGTGCACTAGTAAAGAAGTTCACACTAATTTAGTTAATTTAATATAACATGGTTACAATATTTGAATACTATCTAAGAGAGTGTGGTACAAGTGGCTAAAATTTCAAAGAGACATGTATGTCTTGCATGTGCTTTGATTTAAGCCTCTCTTGTTTTGTAGTGATTTTTTCAAGTGATTTTTACCCTCCTTTTTCTTGCCTCTTCCTCTTCCTTTCCTCTCTCAATTAATCATAAGCAAACTTTACAATAGAGAGTTTCAAATTTTTAGTGTTCTTAAAGAGTTTTGAGTTTGCATTGACAAGTTGACACATGATGCTCTATAATAGTGATGTACAAATCAATGCAAAGATATTTTTCATTCATTGTATTGCAAAATTAGGGCTTTTGCAAAACTTGTGTCATCCATGATCATTGAGTCTTCATTCTCAAATTCATACAAACTCACAATTTCATCCAAACACCATTAAAGTTGCTTTGGAGAAAAAAGGGTGAATGCATTGGACTTTGGCCTCCATGTTAGCTTGTTTTTTTCCATAATGTTCTCTTCATCAAGCATTAGGGTAGTTATACCTTCTTCACCCTATTCTTAGTCTTCAAAGAATGGGGATGTGACACTCTCTCTTTGATTTGCAAAAATTCTATTTTTTGAAAATTGAGAAGTTTTTTTTTACCTCCAATGAAGAATGCACATGAAGAAATTCTAGCACATAAAGTATTTACCAATGCGTGTTTTTTTTTTATCTTGCTCTTTTTACTTCCACCCTCTTTATAGTTGGAGACCTTTGTTGAGTGTGTGAATGCAACTTGCTTTCTTATTACATCACCATTTTTTAAGTAAATTCATTTTCCATTCCTCATCACCCACAAAGAGGGGAGTCACACCTTCTTCATGTAGAAGTGCTCCCCCTGGCTCCTATTTCCACTCTACATCTTCTCAATTTCCACTCTACATCTTCTCAATTTCCACTCTACATCTTCTCAATTTCCACTCTACATCTTCTCAATTTCCACTCTCCATCTTCTCAATTTCCACTCTACATCTTCTCAATTTCCACTCTACAACTTCTCAGTTTTGTCTTCATAAAGAATATGCAAACACTAATTCCTTTTCCATCTCTTGTAATGCATGATGAATTGTTTGTCGATGTTCTCCAGTATAAAGCGTTCCTGATACTGAACCCCCATCCAAGGTGAAGCCGCAGTGCCATATCCAGCATCATCATGTCCATGCTCTGTAAGCTTCTACAGCAAGAAACAAAGAGCTCCCCTGCAATTGCGCTTCTGTGCTCGCCATGACCTAATTTCTCACCATCAAGCAGCATATTGAACCATGAGAATCGTCCGTTGCAAGCTCTTGAAGAAGCTACACAGCAGATGCAGCAGTTTCTTCTGTGCTGCAACGATCCTCATCGTCTTCGTCGTTCTGTGGAGCACGCCTTTCACCATTGTTTACGAATCTGTGGTGAAGGAGCGATATGCACTCCTCTCCGCTTACTTCCAGTCGCCCGGCTCCACCATCACAATCCCCCGTGCTCTCAAGCGCGCCTCCTTAGTATGTTCCCATACCATGCTAGCTGGCTGTTTGTCACAATTCGGATTCATCCGAGCTCGAAATTAGGGTTTGGGAGTTTGGCAGAGTTTGCTCGGATTTATCTGAGCTTGAGATTAGGGTTTGGGAGTTTGAATTTGGCGGTGGTGTTGGTTGGTTGGATGGTTGGTTTGCAGGCTCCTTATTCTCCCTTGCGGACCAGCAAAATTAGGTCATACATTCAAGGCACGTCGCTGCGAGGCAAAGAGGTCCGCCACTTCTGGTCTCACCAGGATTGCTTCAGGTTGTCTTAACCCTAAAAGTACGCTAATTTCATGGTTTCAAAATTAGCCAAGTCGATTGATTATAACGTGAAAAAGTAAAGTTCAGGCACAAAGATATTTTACAGCACTCAAGAACGTTGCATGTGTTGGTAGAAATATAAGAGCATCGGCACCCTTGTACGCTAAACATGCCCTCAATAACACTTGGCAAAACAAAACAGGCCCTCAACACTTGGCAAAACAGGCCCTCAACAGCACTTGGCATGGGTGCTCTGCTTGGCACAATATCACCCCAAACGTGCCAATGCCTTATGCAAGCCAGGGCTTGTTCAATTGTATCTCATACACTAGAATGCTCAAGGTTTGATGAATTGTTAGCGCATCCAATCCTAAACAATTGAATTGAAGCTTGATGATTGGTCAACACAAGAGGTCCACAATTGAGGCTCCACACATGTCCTCCTTGGTATGCTCTTAGTGCTTGCTTGTACCCTTCTTGAGGGCAAGGGTGCGACTTCAAAGATTTGAGCAAGCCCGTGGTTGTGAATACACCCTAGACACCTACTTTCGAGACCTCCAAGTTGCATGCAAGGGTGCGGATGCTCTAAATGCATTTTTTTATGACAAAAGGAAGCCAAATTGGTGACACTCTTCTGACAAACAAGGGCAAATGTGGGCTGGTCCCTCCAATGAAATGTGGACATTTGTGATTTGGCAAAAACTTTCACGCCCAACAAAAATACCTTGCTGTGAGCCACTCAAAAGTGCTAAAAAAGCATGAGGCTCAGTTTCTTCAAGAATTGAAATAAAAATTGCAGATGAATCGGTTTTTGTAATTGTCAATCTTAACTTCGGGAACTAAAACCAATAGCCGAGTGGTTGTTAATTTCTGTGACCAGTCAAACAGGGCGATGGGTGCGGGACGAAACACCGAGAGCTATGTGTTGCAAGGTAAAAGTCTACCATACAGCGAACTTCACGAGGTGTGATTATGCGCTTCCTTACTGCAACGCTACCACCACCGGCGCTGTCGTCGTTTACGGGACTCCCTTGCCTGCTTCTTTTGCAGCCAAAGTTCAACCATGGACTGTAAGTAATTCGAATACTATACCGCATATACATCAATCAGTTAACACAAAAAGAGAGTCCCAAAAACCAGATCAATCCATGATCAGTGTTATGTCTTCTTCCTTGCCTGCCTCTTTTTGCAGCCAGAAAACGCTATTTGGTGAGCGTAAAATGGTGAGCAATGAGCAAGGATTTAAGATTTTCAGAGCAAGAACAAATTCTCAATTCAATATGAATGGAATAACTAAAAAATTAACAAGTTTTTTAAGAGATGAATATTTAAAATGTACAATTACATGACCCTATGTACACGATTAGAGGTGGAATTTATATTTTGACAAAAAAATCCCTGCTCATTGCTCACGGATCCCTGCTCGTAAAATAGCATTCCCCTTTTGCAATAGCATTCCCCTTTTGCAGCCCAAGTTCAACCATGGACTGTAAGTAATTCGAATACCACCGCATACATAGGTTCCAGTTAACACAAAAGAGAGTCCAACCAAACCAGATCAATCCATGATGATCAGTGTTATGTCTTCTTCTTTCTTCATCTTTTCAGGAATTACGTTCTGTTTTGCTGTTTTTGGGAATGGCAGAACAGTCAAGGGAGGAACTGAAATGGTTCTGGCAAACCTCACCGTCGTGTCCCATGGTACCTTTTGATCGAGCAGACTTTTGCAAGTGAGTGTACGGTAGTGTTTCCACGTAATAAATAAAAGAGAAAATTTCATGGATACTCTTGAAGTTTGCAATATTTGCATAGATACCCCTACCTTTTCAGAAATTGCACAAACACCCTTGGTCCAAAAATTCCAAGCATTAATTTGTTGTGCTTGTACTTCCTTCATGACCAATGTTGAAGAAGGGAATGTAATGAAACAAAAAAGAAGCAACATGTGCACAAAGGAAGAAGGGAAGTGGCATGCACAACAAACATATGTTTGAGAATTTGGTCCAAGGGTATCTGTGTAATATCGGAAAAAGCAGGGGTATTTATGCAAATATGACAAACTTCGAGAGTATCCATGAAATTTTCTCATAAATAAATCACCTTTTTTCAGAAATTGTACAAATTCCCTTGGACCATAATTTCTAGGCATTTATTTGTTGTGCTTGTACTTCCTTCATAACCAATGTTGAAGAAAGGAATGTAATGGAACAAAAATGAAACAACTTGCCCACAAAGGAAGAAGGGAAGTGGCATGCACAACAAAACAAACTCCATTTTTTCATCCAAGGATATTTGTGTAATTTCTGAAAAAGCAAGGGTATCTATGCAAATATTGCAAACTATCCATGAAATTTTCCCATAAATAAATTAGGTTAGGATTTAGGCTAAAT
Organism: Ulota crispa; assembly: GCA_963920765.1. Lineage (NCBI taxonomy): Eukaryota > Viridiplantae > Streptophyta > Bryopsida > Orthotrichales > Orthotrichaceae > Ulota > Ulota crispa. The sequence continues at coordinate 22,791,089 of OY987246.1, read as the reverse complement.
TAATCACCAGATAAGAGAGAGAGATCAACATAACCATGCGTTTTGGTTGTTTCTTTCTGCAGACGAATTGGACGAGGAAGGCATTTATTGATATCCGGGGACTCCATAAGCTACCAGCTTTTCATCACATTCCTGAATTTTTTGCGATTCACACTCTCAGAAACGCAGTATCCGTTCCACGGTGTAGGATTTGAGCCGGTGTGTGTGGATGTGCTGGGAGGCGAGGGCTTTAACCTTGCATGGGTTTGCAGCCCTTTGTTGAATGCTACCGAGGTCGCTCAGTACATCGAGGAGTGGAACATTGAGATCCTGCTCATGAACCGAGGAGCTTGGTTTCGATCCGACCAGTCTTTTGTCACTGAGCTCCATCAAATAGTGCAGGTTTTGCAGGCGCGGTATCCGCGCCTTCTCGTCGTCTACCGCAACACTTCTCCAGGTAAAACTCTCTCTCTCTGATTGCATCAGGTTTTGTTCTTCTTTCTTGTAACCTATCCTCTATACCAGGGCATTTATTTCTGGCAAAAGGAAGGCAAATTGGCGACAAATCTGATAGCCTTGGACGAATGTGGGCTGGTCCCTCCATTTATTATCCACTGTCCTTTGGACATTTGTGATTGGGCAAAAAGTGTTAGGCCCAAAAAAGATGCCCTACTCTATATGCTCCAAAGTCCATTTTTTGGATGATGAACAGAGCGCAGCAGTGTATCAGTGATGTTTTATCCCTATAACTTCTCACTTGTCCAAAGTAAGGGTTAATTTTTGAAAAAAAACCTTCTTGATTTGACCGATTTGATGAAATTAAGGTAACTATATTTTGGTATTTTTCACGGTTGAACATAAGAGCATCCACACTCTTGCACGCAACCTAGAGCTGACAAAAGCAGGTGTCAAAGGTGCATCCATGACTGCAGGCTTGCTAAAATCTCAACGTCTTGAACATAAGAGCATCTGCACCCTTGCACATAACTAGAGCTACCAAAAGCAGTGAAAGGTGCATCCATGACCTCGGGCTCGTTCAAATCTCAAATGTCCCACCATTGCCCTCAGGCATGCACAAAGAGCATATCACTTGAGAGCAAATCCTCAAGTGTTGAGCTTCAACCACAAGCCTTTGTTGCCGACCAACCAGTAGGCTTTGGCTGTCTTGGATTTTGTGCGCTAGTAGATTACCCAACCATATTTTTGTTTTAAGCTCCAATTGAGTGAGCCTTTTGGCTTGCAAATGACGTTAACTCGTTTGCAATGTGGCATACCAACAAATGTAGTTGGTACACAAAGTGGTATTCTGGGTGTGTGTTTCGTGTGATGGTGCGGATGCTCTAATACATTACCTACACGGTTCAACTTGGGTGCACATGCTTTGGGGTTTTAATACAGAATGTGATGGGCCTGAGCTTGAACGTGGACTTGGATCATTGGGTGTGTGTGTGTGGATTGCAGGGCACATGGGATGTGTAAATCTGCACAGGCCATTGGAGGTGCACCAGGAGAAGGCACCTTTGCCGTACCATTGGGGCGAATTTGCAAGGCAGAACGAAATGGCAAAGAGGATCATCCACCGAGCGCATTTTGTTTTCATGGACGTGAACACCATGCTGAGTCTGCGACCAGATGGACACATGGGACCTCCCAGAGACTGTTTGCACTACTCCATCCCTGGGCCCTTGGATGTTGTCTTTTACCTTTTGTACAACACATTGCTGCTCCTCAGGTAGCATGTGAAAGGAAGTCTCTTATCTTGGCCCAACCATCGTCAACGTTTCTTTTACTGACAAAAAGCAAAGCCTACGAGGGGTCCGTTTATATTCCTTTACATATTAGAGGAAGTTCTACACAATGGTTCCCTAGAGGGTTTTTTGAGACCAAAGAAAAAGTGATCTACTGTAAGTGCCATAAGTGGATAATGTAAGATATGGATATGCCAATAGATCTCCTTTTAAAGGATATTGTACTTCATTAAGAGGTGTTGCAATATTCTAGCTACCAATTTTCTATGGCGCTCATTAAATTATCATTGACTAACTTAACTTCAACATCATAGACATGTGATCCAATTTTTGCAAGAAGTGCATAATGGGTGATCCATGTGAGCAGGACCAAAAAAAGTATCGCTTTTGGATGCCTCTTCCTCATTACAAATTTTGGCAATTTTTTCTCATGAACTGAAATCAACTCTTATCGTTTGCGATTCTTTTCAGCAAAAGTAATTTAAGAATATTCTTTTTCACCTGTAGTAGCTACAACATAACATCTTACATACAATTTCTAATTATTTAAAAGCAAAGTGAACACATATAAACCATCAATAAATTTGCTCCTCAAGAGATTCAGAAATCTGGTACTGGTAAAATGTTACACAAAAACAGAACTATGATGTAAATTCTAATGTACCCAACACTAATTGCACACAAAAGTGTACATTGATTAATTCTTAATGTATTGAGTACACTGACTTATGTAAGTCACACTATCTGAGAAATATTCAAATTAGTGCAGGCTGAAACATGATAATATACCAGTTTCTTCATGAAATTACAATATATCAACTGTTTTTTGTGGTGACACTGTTTTTGCAGTGACACTAACTTTTCCCTTTCAAGAATGGGATAAGTCAGAGTAGCTTGTGAGGGCAACAGCAAAATCAAAACTCTCTGCCAATAAATAAAAACAGTAAGGTGATCACTCAATAGTGTAATCTCAAAGGGCACTAGTGACAATAAAGAAGATAACCTTCTCTAGCATATGTTGGTGCTTAACAAACACCGTCGGGTTAAGAGCAATGGAACAAAGAATACTGAATAAATTATCATATATATTTTCCATTACCCACACAAATAAGTCATAGTTTTCAATGAAACCCTTTTTTTTTTGAAGTACCAAATTGTGACATTCACTGGCACAAAGCTCTGGACTAAATCCGAGTACAAGTATCAATCTCAAGTTTCTAGAAAAGTGGCAATGTTATAACTGTAAAGAATATGACGGCTGTATTAAGATATTGAAGAACTCATTGATTTCTCCATAGTTTCAAATGGCTTTTTTACACTCATTAATGTACTTGAAAAACTGTGACCTTAGCATGGATTCGGTGAATCCCATGTGTTTTACACTGATGAGTGTCTTACTAGTGTTGTAAGAGTAAGTCACAGATATGTTGATGTGATCACAGTGCTATCCCTTCACCTGTATTACAAACACCAGTGTCTACAAACTACGTCCTTTTCAGCCAGCTATTGGAGATTTTTGTTTGTAGTTTTTAGTGCGAAACCTCTAAAATCCAAGCGGTCTGATAACTCTCAAAAACCTCTATAAATGGGTCGTAATTGCACTCTAATGTTTAAAATTTGATTATAGCATTAGAGTGTCATGTACATGACAGTCGAATTGGTGACGTTATGATCACATCAACATATCTGCACCAGTAAAAAAATTATGTACCATAAATGGAACCACTGACATTTTGGGTTCATGTACCAAAAAAAATGTACAATTCTGGATGAGTGTGGTACATACCTGGACATAAATTCCCCAGAAGTGCTGCAAAGGGAGGCTCAGACCTTACCGAATTCTCGTCAAGGAATTTAGAACGCTCCCTGCTTCCTTGGTCTTGGCTTTGGAGGCTGTTCTAGAAGATTCTGGATTTCCAAACACCTTCCAGAACCTTAGGGTCTCATCCCCGGCTGCTGATGCTATTGTGTATCCATCAGGACTCTGCAAAGGTAAAATAATTCCAAAGGAACAACCATGTTAATCATTAAGAGTGCCAAGAGGTATTGCAGGAAAGTGGGGCTTTAAAGACCAATAGATCACCAAAAAAATACTAAAACCAATAACAAAAATGCAAAGTAGGCTTTAAGCACTCTTCTATAAGATTTATATGGACAAAATCCGTCGAATACAATGATGATTGGATAAGGTCACTGCCCTAGGTGAGAAAAAATGTTGATCATATCCAAGCATTGACCACAAACAAACACTCCATTTAACTGAGCCTAGAACACAAAAAAGAGAGTGGGACCCTGACAATATCCAAATGTTTCTTTTACGAAGGTTGACCTTATCCAAGCATCACTGTATAATGAACACAACATTGTTTTGAAATTGATTGTTGAACATTTGAACGTAGTACATGCACGCTCTTGTACTGGTTGAGTAACTCAGTTAGAACTAAAGTTGTTAACCAATTCTAGCAAGGTTCCTATTGCCTCACAACGGTAGTGCGATTGCAATGAAAAGATGCAGTTAAAATCCTGGAGATACACGTTCTTTCTTGTAGTGAAAGTCAAGAAATGAAATCAAATGGTATGAAAGAGTTCATATATATTTGATGATACCTGTGCCAAATGGAGAACCCTTGATGTATGACCTGTAAGTTCAGCCATTTTGACCATAGAGGGGTACTTCCATAAACACAGCTGGTTCTGACTGAATCCATGAGAACTCAACAGCTCACGCTCATGCTTACTCCATTGCAACGCACACACCTGGAATCATGCACCACAAAATAAATCTACCTTTTGAGCACACATATGTCGCAATTATACCAAAAAAAGAGCTACTTTGTAAGAAGAAACAGGTTCACAAAACAATGGTGGACATTAGATTCACATAGATTCAAACACAATATTGGAGCATTCAAAAAAAATGCTTGCTGGCACATGAATCAGTACTTTAGAAACAGTAAAACTCTCAAACATACACAAACTCATCTCGAACATTATATCCTACTTATACGACAGGTTAGTAGTATTCAACATCCTAAATTCAAAACCATCTGTCTATGAAAAAGTAAACTACCAGGGAAAGCTTTGCATTCATTTTTTATAGAGTGGATCATATTGCAAAAGCAGTTTCCAAGCTCAAGCGTTTCCGCATAATTAAGCATTGTGAATTTTATACCCATTGACGTCAATTTTAATGTCCTCTTTGTTGAGCATTTCATTATGCTTTTACTGTTTTTAATGCAAGCAGAAAAGTTGAGGGAATTGGTACCTGAGATTGAGTGTCGATGCTGTTGAGACAAGCCCCGGTGTGAGTATTCCAAAACTTGATGCACCGGTCAGCTGTTCCTCCACCAGATGCCAGCAAGTTGCTTTGGAAAGGGCACCATGCCAAAGCTTTGACGGCAGCTCTGTGGTCGTCAAGGCGGTGGAGAAACGGGCTTGGGCCTTGCGTTGATGCAGCTGCTGCGTCCCAAATGTGGAGGAGATTGTCGTTGCCTCCACTGGCCAGTTGTTGTCCTGATGGAGACCACTTGAGCCCACACACCTCCTGGTCATGACCCTCCATAGTCCCAACCACATGGTCTCTGATCCTCACTGCAAAACAAATCATACAAAACCCTTCCTATTACACTCACAAAGTTCAAATTAATAACAAGTTAATACTAATCTAATTCAACCAATTTTTTCAACATTTTTAACCCTTTGACATTCGTACTCTATGGATGTACGAATGGCAGCATTTCTAGCTTCTTTAAGCGAACAACTTGAAGGCAGCGCCAAGTAAATTCTAGAGTAGTGTTTACAATTTCAACTGTGTTAATGATTGAATTAGATTGGCTATTTAGGAGCATCAGATTTTTTTGACTTGCCAATTAGACTTCCTGTAAACACGCTGTGGATGAATATACATCCGCCCGAAATGTGATGTATGAATCGATAAAGGGTTAAGCTGATGTTGATTAGATGTTAACGTATAAAGCTGACATTAAGCATCACAATATGGATACAACACAAAGGGTAGGTTAATCAAATTACTCAAAAACATACAGAATTTTGTTGATAGGAGGTTTTGAATGGGAAAGCATGTTAAGTTTAAGCAGTTCACAGAAAACTTCAAAATAATCATACCCAAGAGTAAATAATAGTCACCAGTCACAACAACTATAAGTAATGAAAAAGCAGGGTATGGTTTTCTCAAAATTGAGGGTAAGAAGAAAAGGATCGAAGATACCGTCGTGGTTTATGATGAGATTGTCGCGGCTGCCTGTTGTGAGAATTGGGCCGTTCCATGCCAAGCTTCCAACACGTGCCGAGTGGCCTTTCAATGACCTCAACTGAAAAACAAACGGAAAAAAAAAGGATTCAGAGAGTATCATTAATCCTGAAAGGTCCCAGCTAGACCTCCTTTGCGTTTACAGTTTCTGAAGTTGGCCATATACAAAGACTTTCCTTCTTGACTGAATTTAATTACTCATAACATCTAACTGAAATATGACATTAAACAAAGTTTGAACTATTTCAAAAGAACACAAAAGAAAACCAAACAGAACTTAATCAGCATACAGCACTTGATCTGTTATGCTCTCTCGGTCTCAAAATAGGCAAATACAAACAGCTGAAAATTTTGGTCCAAGGATATTTGTGTAATTTCTGAAATAGTAAGGATATCTACGCAATTATTACAAACTTCAGAGGTATCCATGAAATTTTCCCTTCATAATGAACATACATTTATGGACACATGGGCAAAGGGTTTTAGGGTTTAGGGTTGAAGGTTTAAGGTTGTTCTGGTACCTGACGAAGCTCTTGAGAGTCCCAGAGCTGAACATCGGCGTTATTCAGTCCCACAGCAAGGTACCGGCCATCTGGTGCCCACTGGACACTAGTGACAGGCCCATCCTCTTCAGCAGTCAAGAGCTCAGCTATGGAGCTGGACGTAGCGTCCCAGAGGTACACGGTGTTTGCAAGGGCAACTGCGAGGACGTTGTTCACACTCCAGTCCAGCAGGTTCAAGTAATAGTCATCCAGCAGATCAGGAGCATCCAGCGTCCTCTCAGCTGTCTGAGGAATGTGTCGAAACAGAGCCCGGGGCTTGGCTTGGCCATGCGCCGTGTTCTGCGAGTACAAAAACTTGCGGTCGTTCACAAATCCTTCCGGAGGTGGTGGCGGTTTGCTTTTGAACGCCAGAATGCGACTCTGCCTCTGACTGTTGTTCCCGTGCAGCAAATTCTCAGCAAGCTGTTTCTTATACTCTTCCTGCACCAAATCAACACACTTCTTCTATTATCATCTTTATGTTTTTTTTATCAAATTTAGCTATACATCATAGGAAGTGTTATCATACTATTTGATAACCAGTAACTACCATATCCTTATATTCAGCACTGAGTTCCATTAACAATTTAATACACAAAGATTTTTGCAACTTTGTTGATCATACAGTGAAAAGACATAATGCACTTCCTGCACCAAATCAAAACACTTCTCCTATCATCTGTATGTTTTTTTTATCGAATTTTCAACGTTCTAGCTCTACATCACAGAAAGTGTTGTCATACTATTTGACTACCATATCCTTATATTCAGCACTGAGTTCCATTAATAGCTACATATACATAAAGATTTATGCAACTTTATCGATCATGCAGTGAAAAATCATAATGCAGATACAGGGTCCAACTTAGCGTTGGTAGAATGTTTTTTTTCCAAATTCTGTTCTAGCTCTACATCATAGAAAGTGTTATCATACTGTTTAGGAAAAATTTCATGGATAAGTCTGCAATATTTACATAGATTTTCAGAAATTACACAAATATCCTTGGACCATAATTTTTAGGCACTTATTTGTTGTGCTTGTACTTCCTTCATGACCAATGTTGAAGAAGGGATTGTAACAAAACAAAAAAAGAAGCAACATGTGTACAAAGGAAGAAGGGAAGTGGCACGCACAACAAAACAAACGCTTGAGAATTTTAGTCCAAGGGTATTTGTGTAATTTCTGAAATAGCAGAGGTATCTATGTAAATATTGCAAACTTCCGGGGTATCCATGAAATTTTCCCCATGTAGTATGATAACCAGTAATCACCGTATCCTTATATTCAGCACTGATTTCCATTAATTAGTCCTTATACACAAAGATTTTTGCAACTATATTGATCATACAGTGGAAAATCATAATGCAGATACGGGTCAAACTTAGCACTGCTAATACGAGAGTGATGAACATCGCACAAGGTAACTAAACAGTAAATGAAATTTGGACAAAATGTAATCCTTATGATTTACTTTAAACTGCTTACAAAACAACACCACTGGAAAAGTTGTCTTTTGTGAACCAAACTATGATGGAAGTACTTGGAACTCCATACCCATTTGGACGCCAAGCTAGTGTGCATATGAGTTGTAAAACCAAGAATTTTGACTCCCCAAAGGATGACTTTTTCTACTCTAAGAACGAGGACTGATTAGAGACTTAAGAAAGTTTAGGGGTTAAATTAGGTGAGTAGTATGATGAAACCTACTATGGTGAGATGGTGTTTCTATACCAGCTTACATGATAGTCAAAACGAGGCGAACCTTTTACAAACACCGGTTGTATTCAAAAGGTTATTCAAAATTATGTAGGAGTGGTTGCACTTAAAGTTTTACCTTGGAAGGAGAATGAACAGCGCCATTAGTGAGTGTGTTCTCCTTCAAACTTGCGAGCATGTAATTTGCCATGCTGAAGTCCATGGCGCTACGGTCGGTAATGAATCGATCGCTCTGCTGTGATGCATCACAGAAAAAGTACAGTCAGTAAATCTAAAAGACAAAGACTGAAGTCCAAATGTTTCTAGTACTCACATTATTTGCTTTCCAAGCCTAAAATATCCTCAAAAACTGGAACATGCACAAATGATGAAGTAGCAACCGATCCTAAAGGACAGCTAAAACAACGAGACTTACAACAAAAAGTAGTGATAGTGGTATTAAAGGATATTATTCCAAATATAGTTTTACATTAAACATATTGCATATCCTAAAAGAAGAAAAGCCTTCCATTGAAGTTTTGTATCAAAGTTACCATTACAAATATTACGTCTTTTCTATGTCTGGATTTCCTTTTCTACATTTGAATTGAAGGCAACAGATGTTTGGAAAGTAAACAAGAAAAAATCAAAATTTACATCTGGGATGAAGCAGCAACCAATCCTAATGGGTAGCTAAAACCTCGGGGCCTAAAACAAAATGTAGTGATGGTGATATTAAGGATATTAATCCAGGCATAGTTATGTATTAAACACATTGCATATCCTACAAGAAGAAAAGTCTTTCATTGAAGTTTTGTACCAAAGCTCCCATTACAAATACCATATCTTTTATATGTCTGGTTATTTTCTTCTTACATTATAATTGAAGGCAACAGATCTTTGGAAAGCAAACAAGAAAAAAACAAAATTTATATCCGGGATGAAGCGGCCATTGGTCATAAGAATGGTGCAAGAAAAAATCAAAATTTACATCTGAGATGAAGCAGCCATGGGCCATAGAAATGGTGCAAGAAAAAATCAAAATTTACATCTGAGATGAAGCAGCCATGGTGGGACATGACAATGGTGTAGAAAGAGACGAAAGCATACCGGTCTTTTAGGAGTCTTGCTGCGTGGAGTCTTTCTACATAACATCTCCGGAGAGAGCTGCTCTTTGAGAGGATACCTCTCACTCCTGCCATCGATCTTCGTAGGAGTGTGCACAACCTTCGCCATATCCTACAAAACTGAACAATCCCACAAAAGAGACTCCCACACAACAACAAACACCTCTCCAGCTTGGCTACAACATAATAATCTCGCTCAAATCTCGAGAAACAATATCTTCCAAACCATTCAAACTCAAACCAATGCCAGGCGGAGAAATCCAGACCAGCCTAAAACCAGAATACACCAATAAACAGCGCTCAAAAACCAAAAGTCAATAATAAAATCTCTTTCCAGAGCGAGTGTGAGAAATATTTGAGCACTTGTCAGCCAATGCTAGTGACATGGAAGAGAAGAGGTAAAGCAAGAGGAGATGAGTTCCGTGTCCAAGCATTGGTTTGCGCTCCAGAAAAGCTATGGTTTGTAGCTATAATATCTGATGGGTAAACATTGCACATATGCTAACGTCCAAAAGACTCGTCCCACCAAATCAGACCCAACAAGAAACGACAGTTATAGGTTAGCAATTGAGCTGGTCTTAAGCTTAATCGGAGCAGCTGATCTTTGGTTAAAAGAAAAGGCAGTAGATATCTTTGTAGACTTGGATTCAAACGTTGAGCGATTGTAAGGGAATGAGCAGTGGTAAGTTTTCAGTAGCGTCTGTGATTGGAGCTGTGGTTGTGGTGATGTAAGTTAATGTGGGATTGAAAATGGGTGAAGATTGATAGAGATGTGATGAAGAAGGCGATGGCGATGGTGGTGGCGATGGAGGAGGCCTCGGGAGGTGGTCGGGGAAGAAGTTGGGCTCCAACGGTCGAGTTGCATCTAACGGTCACTTTTTGAGTGTGCCACGTGGCGGAATCGTCTACTGTTTGTTCTCACGTTTCTTCACTTGGAGCGAGAACGTGCGGGAACGTGCGCGAACGGTGCTATAGTCTGAACAGTAATGTTTCGCAGTTAGGGGACATTGTGTATAGATAATTTACAGATATCCGTTTGATATATGTTTTATAACTGTTTGTGTCTGTTAGATATCCACCTGATAACTGATTATGTTTCGTTGGTTGTCCGATGTTGGTGAGACTTGGGTGATACTAAGGTAGGAGCGTTCATGAATGGAGCATTTAAGGGCTGAAACTGAATTTTTTTGGGGAGGTGAAACTTTTTGAAAAAAAATTCAGCAAATTTTTCTTATAAAACAAGAGAAATTGGCATCCAAATTGTTTCATATTATTTGGAGCTTTGTGGAATTAGTTATGAAAATTTGAAATGGGAAGGTCATAGATTTCTAAAATGGTGCACTTCCTCAAATATACATTTCATGTACATTGTTGAAGGGCTATGAAAAATAATGTGTACCAACAGAGTACATTTGAGGAGGTGCACCAATTTAGAGCTTGCACCATTTTAGTAACTCTTACCTTAGACTAATTTGGATTTGGCATTTGTAATTGTTGCATGTAGCGTGGGAGGATGAAAATTGAAAGTTCACTTCAAAGAAATGGTTCAAAGAAGACTTGCTGAGAAATTATAGTTTGTTTGAAAACATATGATTGATGCAAGAAATATGGTGAAAATTCTCCAAAAATATGATTGCCCAAAGTGAGTAGTATGTTCATTTGAGTTGGTGTGACAATATTTTGACCTTTTTGCAACAAAAATTGTCAAATCTATTTAATTGCATGTTGTATACATTTTTTGCACTAGGTAAGTGTTGAAGAGATTTGTTCAACATGCTCCAAATCATGTAAGGCATTCTTCCAAAAAAATTCATGGCCAATGGAGACATGGAAACACATTTTGCATGAGCTTGCATTGCAAACATGCTTCTAGTTTGTACTTGACTTTGAATCAATTCACGTAAAGATTGAAGAAACCAAATTTGCACACAATGAAGATTGTATTTTTGGAATCTTTTGAAGCAATAATTTCTTTTGAATTGAAGGCTCCAAACCTCTACACTACCCTTAGCACTTTTTGGGATTAGGGTTCCTAGATTCAACTATCATTGTTGAAAGTTGTTCCAAGTGTCCTAGTAGTAAATACATATCTTTTGAAGTAATTTATAAGGAAAAAAGTTAAAACATTTATTAAACTAAAGTATGATTCCAATATCAAACAAGGCAAACCTTTCAAGCAAACCTAAGAAATATAAACTTGACCTATCTTTGTAACATTACTTTAGTATTACATAACAAAGCTTGCAAAAATGAATTTACAGATTCATTGACAACACTTAAAACATTCAAATTGAAATGTTTACCGCTATTTGTAATTTCTTTTATCAAGTCCATCATGTACTTTTCTATGTTTCTCAAGGTTTGGTGTTATAACTATTGATTGAGCTATTGATATGATCAACAATTGCAGCAACCCCATAACCTCAAGCTCTAGTATAATGTATGAGTCTATTGTTCTTGTTCAATATTTGCTTATTACATAAACCACCACCATTGGGAAATTTCTTGTTCATTTGTGGGGTGGGTTTTGCGCCGCAATCAAGGTTTCCTTGCCTAATTATGTGTTTTGACCTGCGTAACCAAGGATTACACTATTTTCATTCAAAAATGATCTGTTGATAGTTTTCATTTAATTTCCCAATGGTTGTTTAAGTCAGGCAATGCCCCGCATCGTTGAGAATTGTGGGAAAAAAACGATCTCCTCATTGAGCTCTGCCCTCCTTGTTGGCCCTTTTTTCTCACTATCTCCTCCTCCTTGATCAAAATTGCCCTATCCATAAGTGGTTTACAAATTCCTCCAAAAGATTTGAAATTGGATGAGTGTTCTCTATCATATACTAGTTGTTTGGTTTGTAGATCCAAAGTACCTTATGTTTGTCTTTCATCGTTAGAGGTACCAATGATGATATTCAATTGAAATTGAAGGAAAGTAGGACACCCGTCTATATTTCTAATTTTGTTCTTTAAATCTTCAAGCTAAGAGATATAGTTTAGAGGATTTCTTTTATTTAAACAAGAACATTGATTTATTTAAATTAAATGTTTAAGATTATAAGATTCTAGATGCACAAGCATTTCTACAGGTGCATGCAATCTAAAGGTGGTATATCATTAATGCCAAAAATAAAAACCAACATACTCTACATATACTAAAGGTCTTCTGCACCCCTCTTTTGTGTCTTGCAATAATTAAACAATTCTTACACCATAAATTACTAATTGGTCAACTTCCATACTACACAAGCATTTGATAACACACACATACACAAGGATTGACATTGTACGCAATACAAAAGTTGCAACGTTGCTATGGTGTATAAAATCACTGTGATAGATGACACATTAGAAGACTTTACCCCCATTTCCAAAAGGGGAACATGGTGATCCATTTCACATAGTGCTAAAGTAGAAGGTCCTCAAAGCAACCCTTTACCAACTACCTCAAACTATTGAGGAGGTAAACTCCATAAATCTTTTAAAAATTATTTATCATGAACAATAAATGGGATTATAATTCACTCCAATTCAGTTTATATTTAAGACTCCTTTTGAAGTCAGTTATGAATATTTGTATTCAGTTATGGATATTTGCAATTGATATGTGGTAAAGGTCTGAACTCTAAAGGAGTTCACAAACTGAAACGTTCAGAGTCGGTACACTGAAGTATATTTTACGCACTCGTGTTAGTGGACGCTATTGGAGCCCAAACTGTTACTGGGCTTCTTAACTTGCTGCTTCAATGAAAATCCTTACAAACACCTCAGAAACCATGTTGCATTTGACAAAATAAACAGCGAAGTAGATTGATTGAACCTTTGAAAGTGTTTCCTTCATCACGCAGTAATTTTAGCCACCTGAGTAGCGATGGTTGAACTCTCTTTCACACCTCATGCGGACAGCACACTTCAATCGCCAGAATACCAGGACAATAATCACCGACAACAACTTCAATGAACTCCTCATGTGAACATTGGAAGGGCATAGATGAAGGGACTTCAAATATGGGCCTATTGAATGTAATTAGGTGCCAAGCCCTAGCCAACATGAGCTGCCGTTAAGCATCAATCAAAGGCGTCCAACAAGCACGTTCTGATTTCACAAATCAAGAGCTCGGATCATTTTCATGGTGCAGGTCATAATCGATGACTTTTGTACAGCACCTTCTAAACTACCCTATGTACAACTACCAGTTAGATGCCATTGACGTGGTTCTATTTCATTTTACAAGACGATATTAGTACCTTAGAAGCTCTCCGTGTCCGAGAAATCCGACACGACATCGTCGCTGTCTTCCTTCGCTTCATCCTCGCTACTACTATCGCTGATGATGTACTGCACTTTACGGCGCCCCGTTCGAGCTGGTCGGGCTGCTGCTTCGGCCTCTGCCGCTTGCAGGACTAGTTTGGATGTCAAAGCCTTCGTCTTCTTGTTCAGTGGCGATACTTGAATTTTCCGGACCTTCACGGCCACCTTGGGCTTTGTCTCTGCAATCTCCGACTCAGGCGAGCTAGGGGGTGAGAGTACTGCTCTGCTTTTCGAATCAACCTTCTGGAGTCCCTTCTTGGGTGCAGGTTTTGTCACCTTTGGAGCTTCTTCTTCGACCTCTGAAGGCTTGATATCCTCTGCAGAAGTGCCCTCAGATTAGAAAACTACGCAAATGGCAAAACTTACACATTGCTCAAAAATGTCGTCTTAAAACTTCTATTACACGTAGAATCCGGAGAACTTATCCTCGCCCAATGTGGAAGAAAATGACGTTGGTTATCAGAAACTCATTGGAGAGACTGTGTCACCCACCGATAATGACGCTTGGTTGGGCAACCTTGGAATTGAAAGATGCAAGGCGGTCACGAAGGCTCGTAGTGAAGTCCTCATCGTCACTGTCATCGAGTTCCTGCAGTCACGGTGGGTCAAGACACCTCAATCAGTAATTGCGTTGCATGTTCAAAACAGATACTTTCTTGGAAACCTCAATGGTAAGTTTCCAATCTTAACTAGTGCATAATCAAAATAACACTCACCAATACTTTAGCGGGCTTCTTGGGGGCTGCCTTTGCCCGAGGTTTTGGTGGTGCTTCTGCATAAGATACAATGTTCTGTCAGAATTGAGCAGCTTGCAAGCAGGCAGCACAACACATACTATATAAGGCAGCGGAAAGCACATAACAAAAGAAGTAAAAATCCCGCTGGTTCGAGTACAAACTATCAAGTAGCTTACTGGTAGCCGCAGGCTTGCTTGCCGCTGGAGCAGCTGGGGCTGGGACGGACTCAGCAAAATCCTCATCCACAGGTTCGGTCTTCTTAACTTTAGGAGCGGCAGGCTTTCTGGGGGCAGGTCTCTTGAAAGCTTGGTTCCCTTCCTTGGCGGAATGCTTGGCCTCGTACGCTGCGTCTATCTCTTCTTGTACTTCCTGGGCCTGAAGGTCATCGGTATCACAATGTCGTCATTCCGCGTTCATAATCAGGCATGGCTGTCTACTCAAAAGCGCACTCATGCGAACTGGATAGACATAAAATCAACAACTGATGTAGAGTTGTTGATCTAGTTAGGGCAAGACAACAACTTACATCCAATTTCACGAGAAATTCATCAAGATCCTTCTCCCACAAAGCTTTAGGAGTGGCCTTCTTCAGCTCCTCTACGTCATCTTCCATCTTGTCTCGCTGGTTACGAAGTTGTTCAACTTTCTCGTATGTCAGCGTCCCGATAGGCATGGAGAGTAGATACTCGTAGTCCCCGACCCTGATTCCCTTCACTTTCTCGTCCTGAAACCGTTCGATTTTCAAACGTCACTAACTCAGAACATAAAATGAAGTTTAGATGAAGAAATCTTTCTATTGTCAACATCAACCTTCAGTAAGTTACACCCACCTCTTCTCCATCTTCTAAAATGGGATCAGCACCCACAACGGGAGGATCGGAAGACTTCGCTTTCTTGGGGAATGGAGTGAAGTCTTTCCTCTGGAGCTCAGAAAGCAAATCTGCACGTTTGCGGTTGTTCACAATAATTTCACCTTTCACGACACCAAGGATGAACCTCACTTTGTTGTCAACCTTCAATAGCTCGTACTGTAAGTTCTGGAGTTGAACTGCCTGCACTTAAGAAAAGCTCACACGGTATCAGTAACGGCACCTGCTTCAACCAGTCATCAATTCTTTAGATCGATTACAAATAAAAGGCTGTGAGAAAAGAATGCGGTACCTTTCTCTTGACATAGAGCTCCAGACGTATATGATAAAACTCCTCAAGGACTGCCAGTGATCACGGAAAATTGATGTCAGTCGCGGGTCACAATAGTTGAGTCAGGAAGTTTTACAACGAAACCACGATAAACGAGAATCCTCCGGTTTCTTGTTCATGACCTTGGTTACACAAGTCCACCATAACAGGTCCAGTTCAAACCATCAGAACTGAAAACCTGTGACCTCAAGACAGTTAAGACAATCCAGATGGGAAATAAGCATACTCTGCTCAGGGGTGTCGTATTTTTTGATGAGGCCCTTCGAATCAAACAAGTGCATATTGCTTGTGCTTATGGTGGTTGTGAGTTTGAACTTCTTCACTAGGCCTTCTGCCAGTGCAATTGCCATATTCTCTTCGGAAAGAGTAAGCTCAAAATGCACTTTCGTATCGGTGTTGTGCTCTCGGAAGTCCTACATACAGAAAAACGCAACATCAGTCCGACCATTGGTGTCCAGCAGCCCTGGGCAATAAAAGGGCGTAATAAGTTTCGAAACGAATAGCCCATTATTCAAAACAAAACCGACCAAAATCCTCTGAAGAGACCAAATTGTTTTGATAAGCCACAGGTTGAAAAGAAAATAAACCTTGATGAATGGCTCCCTGATCTTCTCAGAGGGTGTCATCATGACATCAAGGAACTCCTTGTAGTCTTGTGTCCATTTGCGAACCGGAAGCTCCGAGATCTTAATAGTTGTTTCGTCAACTTGATCGATAATACCCGTGATGGTGTATGTGAGGCCACTGTCCTTCGTTGCTGAGCACTCAATAGATCCCTGGCATTCATCGAGTGATGGTATACAGTCAACACGTCTTCCTTTAAGCAAGCACTACTTCAAAAGAAGCGTCTCCGTGGAACATTAAAATACGTGATCATCACATGTCACGAAATCACATGTAGGAGCCTATAAGAAATTGTACCTTAAAGTGCTTGTACCATGGGTGCATCGGTACCATTTCCTGATCTTTTAGCAGGCGCCGAATGTTGGCAACAATCTCCCTGGGGTTATAGTTCGGTACAAAGGAGCTCCAGCCCGTACCGATACCTTCGCTACCATTGACAAGCACCAGAGGCAATATAGGGGAGTACCAGGTAGGCTCTATGGACTGTCCGTCCTCTTTCATGTAATCAAGAAGTACGTCGTCTGCTTGTGGAAATAGAGCACGTGTAATGGGAGCAAGGCAAGTGAATATGTAACGAGGACTAGCATGATTTTTCCCTCCCTGCAAACAGCGATGACTATGCAATATTAGAAGTCTCTTGTCAACGACACACTCGAAAGGTTAAATACACGACACTATCTAGACGTCACTTGCCAAAGCCAGTTTCAAAAAGTTCCGGCTTGACGTCCCGAGATCATACCTGTTCACGAGTTCCAAATTGACCCTCTGGAGAAAGAAGATTGATGTTGTTGCTTCCAACAAAATTTTGCGCCATGCCGATGATGGTGCTGGCTAGACTTTGCTCTCCATGATGGTACGCTGAATGCTCTGACACGTAACCCGAAAATTGCGCAACCTGTTGCAATAAAATAGTTCAGATAAAATCTCAGGACAAAAATGACCAAAATTGCGAACGGTTCTTTAGATGATAGTCAATGAACTTATAAAGAATGGGAGTCTGGCATCGTAGAAGAAATGGTTGTGAACCTTGGCTTGGGTGACGAAGTTCCTCTTGAAACAGCAGAAGAGGATTTTCCGTTGGCCAGGCTTCAACCCATCCACCATGGATGGAATAGATCTCGAAAGGTCGGCCATCGAGAACAGGATAAGCTCCTTATTAACGAAATCGCAGTAATTAATTTTCTCTGCAGTCATATCCAGGAAGGTTCCAGGCTGTCGCAATGCAATTCAAAAGACATAGTCAGTTAACGTAAGCATGAGATGCATACAGAAATGTAAATAAGTGGGCGAGGCACTCGAAGGCAAAGCATCTCACAACTGGAACCTGGAGTCGCAAATTATTATTGAGAAAACCGAAGCTAGCAAAACCAAATGGGTGAACTCAAAACCTAGCTGCGATGAGACTCCCAGAAATGGATACGACAGATAGTTGAAGTATCCTATTGAAGAGAAGATGACAAAGTATACCTCGTAGTGGCGCAGCCAAGTCTTCCGAGCTTCGATCTTTTTCTTACTGAATGCCATCTCGATTGCATCGCCATCCATTTGACTCTCCCAAGTGAAGTCCTTTTTATGCCTAATGAGTTCACGGAAATATTCCTTTCCTTCTTTGGATGTTGAAGTGCCCAGACCCTGCAAGACCCGAGCGTTTGTCGATTAGGTATCCAAGCTCAAAGCGATTGCATCACAAAGTTTCACCAGAAACAATGAGATATAGAAACAATTCGAGTGTACCAGATTAAACCCTATAATCAAACCTTATAGTACTTGATGGTCCATCCCTTTGTTTCACCGTTCAGGGACTCCTTCCAAGCTTCATACTCAGGCATGGTGTAAAATGCCAATGTCTTTTGTTTGTTGGTTGCCTGCACATAACAATGTACACAAAAGAGGATGAGCTCGATGAAAATTAGATCGCTCGGGCTCAGTGTCCAGACCACAACTTCGTTGAGTTTCTTAAAGTCGAGATTACTTGGCGCACCTTCACGATTGGGGTGATGAACTCCACCATGAAGGTCGGAATCTTGAGCAGAGATGGCCAGAACGAGTGAATGAAGTTGATCAGAAGTCCTTTAATATGTGACCCGTCGTGATCCTGCCGCGGTAAGATGGAATGTCAGCTTTGGTTATAGCTGTTAAAATCAGCATCAAGAAAAAAGAACAAACATCTGTCGGAAGCAAAGACGTCCTAGAGTTCATCCGAAGCGTAAAATCAGGGACATGAATCATACGTTAATACAATACTTTGGAATACTCAAACGACGGTGCAGACCTGATCGGTCATGATCATCAAATGCCCATAACGCAATGATTTGGTGCTGTCGTAGTCTTTGCCATGCTGGAGACCGAGGATGCGTTTGATGTTCGTGATTTCGGCATTTTCCATGATCTGCTTGTGGCTGGCCTCCCTCACGTTCAGAAGCTTTCCTCTCAACGGGAACACTCCATACTTATCCCGCCCCACAACGCTAATCCCACTCATCTGAAAAAGAATTCCAATCCAACATTAATAAACCTCTGGAGGTCCGCAGCCACATAGGTATTAAATTCTTGAATGAAGTCCAGAGTAGAAAGCTGCTTCTGTATCAACCCTCGCGACCTCTCACACCAACTTAAAAAGGGAGGTTAGAACATGCGAAGCTTACAGCAAGGGCTTTCGCGGAGTCGCCCTCTGTAAGAATGAGAGTACATAGCTCCGAAGCTTTCCCACCAGCATCATTGGCATCATCAAGTTTGGGGATCCCGGTGATGCGCTGCCGTTTGGCACCATCGTTCTTCTTCAGCTCCTTGCTCTGCTTGAAGTCCGCCCAAGTCAACACGTTCTCTACAACTCCACATTTTGCAACTACAACACGCGGGCACGGCAGTCAGAAGAGAACCTTCAATGTCGTTCAATCGATATTGATGAAGACGCTACTTAGAAAAAGAACTTTCAAAAGACCTTTCACCTTCAATGTACTCACGACCGTAAACAGGATGCTAATCATAAAGACCACACTGGCATTTAAAGAATCTTAGTAAACTCATTGCGTGAAGGACTTCTCACCTTTCTTCAAGAAATCATCTGATAATTCGCACTTGGACCCAAAGCTACCGGCACGAGAGGTCAGGGTTTCTTTCGTTTGAGAGTCGAAAGTAGGATTGTCAATAAGCGCATTGACAAACACCCACATGTGATTTTTAATTTGAAACGGCTTCACGTTGGCCGTCTTGTTCTTCTTGTTTACGAGCGCCAGGACGTGCGACACAATTTGGTCCGTCACGTAAGCCACATGAGTTCCTCCTCTGATCGTAGCAATGCTGTTACAGAAACTCACCTGCGAGTCGACAGATATAGTATTTCTACATTAGACAGAGATGCAGAATGAAAGCGATGGAAGAAAACAGGCCACAAACATGAACAGAATTAACGAATTGGAAGCAGCACGGAATATTAGGAGAGGCGCCTCAAAACTCACGCACCTGATTGAACTGCCCGTCACTGAGACTGACACATACTTCCCACCGGTTACTTACTCTCTCGTAGATCCTGAAGCAATGGCAATAAAACAGCGTCAATAGACATGCGATTTTAAATTTCAATACCCGACTACATTCGGACACAATATAAGGAGGGCAAATCGAATGAATAAATGTAAGAAAGAACAGTAGTTCTCAACTAACAAGCTGAGCTGGGAAAAGAAGCACAAACAGCACGACCGCTTGATTGACACTGAAATAATGTGGAAGCCATGAGAGAGAATGGTAGACCTAGGTAAGGGTTCCTCTCGGTTGGCATTAGCAATAGACAGGTACAGTCCAACGTAGTCTTGGAACGATTTCACTGGAAGGCGTTTGCCATTGAGCTCAACTTTACAGCCTTTCCCTAAGCACCCAGCAATATCCATCACACGCTTGCTCATGAGCGCGACCACATCACTCTCGAGGTGGGTCATGTTGAACTTGGAAAGGTCAGGTTTAAATGACACTTTCGTCCAATTTTCATTTGACTTGCACGTGGTGATCTTGGGCTCGGATTTTTCGCCCATGTTGTTTTTAAAAACCTGCAACCACCAAGAGCAATTGTAAGCTAGGTGGTTCGTTCAAACCTCCGATCCCTGTAGTCTTCTCTTCAGCTAGTAGCGAGATGTAAGCACATCCAGCTCTAAATCGCGCGTGCCATGATCGTACCTGTTTGTACCGTCTTTGCCGTTTCCCGTCAGCTGTTTCAATAGTGAATTCCGTCGAGAAGATGTTGGCAAGCTTAGCTCCATACCCGTTTCGACCTCCCGTGGTTTTCTTCTCAGCGTCGTTGTAGTTACTGCTAGTGAGAAGATGTCCAAAGATCATCTCTGGAACATACACACCTTCCTCTTTATGGATCTCAACAGGGACACCATCTCCATTGTTGTACACACTAATGAAGTTCTGTTCGATGTCAATCTCCACCTGGAGCAAAATAGCAATATAATCAGAGATCCAATCTCGTGAAGTCCACACCTCCCAAGACAAAAGCACTTCATTCAGGTGGAGCCAAGTTGAAACGGAACTGTCAAAAGAGTGACTGCGAGGTCTTACTGGATAGTCCGAAGAAGTTCACAACTTCAGATACTCTATGAAATGAATTAGCCTAGGTTCAATTATTTGTTATGTACGCCACAGATTTCCACTTCTAGAAGTTGCACAATTTCCAGCAACTAGAAGATACAATTTTGCCGTTGTACTGCGACAATATTCCCCTCCATTCCAAAAAGGCTTGATAGTCTAAGGGTGATCGAAAACCAAAAGGTGATCGAAAACCAAAAGGAAATTTTGTAGAATAACAGAATATTTGAGAAGGAAGCATCATCTGGGTCAGCAAGAACCACTCGTCCCGCAGTCAAGTGAAGTAAAATGGTCGGTCAAAACAAGGACTTATGACTAACCTTCACAGTGTCCATGGTAGGATCGCGCTGCTTGTTATCAGCCGCATTGACTAAGATTTCGTCAAAAATCTTGTACAACCCGGGAACGAAGGTCACATTCCGGTTGACCATTTGCTCGTCTTCGTACACCCAAAGTGTTTGAGAGTGCTTCTCAATACTTCCAACGTAGGTGTCAGGTCTCAGTAGGATATGCTCCAGCTGAGTTTTTTTCTGGTAAGTCTCCTCGATAGACTTGTCAGCTTGAGGCTCACGCTTGGCCGGCTTGACAGCCTTTTCTTCAATAAGGTTTGCGTCGACATTGCACCCGGAGCTGGAATGAAGTGGTACTTTGGCAGACTTGGAAACCTTCACCACCTTATCCTTCGCTTTCGATACCTGCATTTCAATGCCATCGTCAGAAAGGCCATCACAACCAGGCGCCCGTAAGGCGGGTGTATGTCATATCGCGAAGGAAAACGCGACAGGATTCCGCTACAGTCTACCATATTTCAGTACACTTACTTACAAATTTCCGAACTCTGATGTATTAAGAACTTATTAGTCCTTTATAAAATGTACCGTGAAGATATTTAGAACGACTTACACCATCGTGCATTCAGTGCTCAATCCTTAAATACCTTCTGCACTCCCCTAGTCATTAATTGTCCTTCATATGTGTTAACAGTGAAAATCACGTTCTCATTTGTTCCCTCCCAAACTTAAACTATCAATCAGCATTTTTCTTTTCACTGCGATACGATAATTATCGACATTGTAAAGGTCAAATTCCTAAATACTTCATAATTTAGACACAACCGTTTCTGCGTGAACACTTAACGGCTTAATTTCTATTTGCTTCCCCCAGTGATACCGCTTGTAAAGCTCAAACAGCAAACCGAATAATCAGTGTAAGCTCTACATTAACAGGATTGGAGGGAACCTAAGGATGACATCCATGGAGAGGAGCAAGCAAAGCCGAAACGTGGCAAGAAAGAGTGATAACAACAGAAACTGAAGCGAAATATCAACGCAAACCAAATCAGGCACACGCCTCTCACCTTCTTCTTTACGACTCCGACGTTCTCCACTTCGCCAAAATCGAAGTCGTCCATCTTGAATCCTTCAAACAAAAATCCGCGCAAAACCTTCAGAAATATCGAAGAGCCTCAATCAAAAGTATCAAACACCAAAAACTCCTCCTCACACCGGTCTTCACTCACTCGTCTCTTCAAATATGACTTTGACACTGCGCTCTAGCTCCTTTCAATAAACTCTTGCTCGTAACCTCTCGCTCGAAACCTCTTTAGAGATCAGATCACCTTAACAACACTAAACAACCTCTTCGGGAATTTTAAAAAGAACCTCCAGACAAATCAAAAGCCTCAATCGATAGTATCAAATGCCAAGAAGTCCTCCTCACACCGGTCTTCACTCCTGCCTTCAAATATGACTTCGACTGTACGCACTGGCTCCTTTCAATGAACTCTCGCTCGCAATCTCTCGAAATATCAAAACACCTTAACAAGAGATGAAAAGCCTCACTCGATAGTATCAAATACCAAAAAGTCTTCCTCAAACGGGTCTTCACTCGTTCCTTCAAATATGACTTCGACTCTGCGCACTGGCTCCTTTCGACAAACTCTCGCAACACCTTAACAAGACTAAACAACCTCCTCGGAAATTTTAAAAAGAACCTCCGCAAGCAACAGAATAACTGCAAGTTCTCCGAGATTTCTTCAACTGGCTTAGACAATACGAGAAAGCTTCCGACGAGTTATCGGCAGCTTAGATTGCAGAGTAAGTTATCAAAGGGAAGAGACCAGAAAACATTTGAGGGAAGAGCTGCGATTGCAGCGGTGAAAACGCCGGATGAGAGAGGGGCAGCAATGCGGGGGTGAAGGGCGCCATGGACTGGAGGGTGTTCAAGTGCGCGAAACAGTTGCAGAGCGGCAGGCCCGCCATGGCCTTTTCAAATTTGAATTTGAATCTCGCCTTAACGGTCAACGTCACGCTTCTCCGCGTGGGAACGCCTTTGGGAACGGCTTTGGGAACTCTATTCGCTAACTTACGCTCAACCCACTCTGGTGACACTCTGTTGTTGCACATTCTGAGGATATCCCGAGAACCTCTTGAGTTGTTGCTGCTCTGGAGTGGACGCTTTATTCTACGGAGAAACATGTTATCACGTTGATCCAAAGGAATTAAAACCAAAGGAATTAAAAAAGGAAAAAACCCCAAATGTAAGTTTGTAAAAAACCTTTATAATAATAAAGCTTCTTTAACCCTTAAACGGCTGAAAGCTCCTTTGCAACCAGTATGATATGGGGTATTTTTCTTGTATTTGGAATGTATTCATACTTTATGAGATCAACAAAGAAACTGGAGAATAGATCAATGCAGTTCTATTGAGTTGCTTGAGATCCCAAATTAAAATTTCTTATTGGTAGCAAATGACAATTATACTTCAGCGTATATATTATGCTCTATGGTTGTTTAAGGGTTAACCCTTAAATGTCCCATGGGGATTTTAAATATGCTGCCATATAATTTGTATTTGCTACCAACATAAAGTTTAAACTTGATATCTCAAATAGCTCATAGCTCATTGGAACCACATTGATATGTATTCTAATTTTTTTGTTGATCTCAAATGTAGTTAAGTGTGGATCCATTTCAAGCATTAAAAATAATTCTTGTATTGTAATGGTTTCAAAGCTGGTTCTTTCAACCCTTTAACCCATACAATGTTTTTTGGCAACATAGCAATTTTGGGCAAGGTAGTACTTGTAAAACAAAGAATATATTTTCACAAATTAATTTGAAAATGTGTGTTCAAGGAGTAGCTTTCAATGCAACAACTTTGAAACCATTTAGTTTATAAAAGAAAAATTTGTGATGAAACATGTACTTCTACTTATTTGTCAAGCAAGGCTAGCAAAAAAATTTACACTACAACTATAATTTTGAGATGTTGCCTAGAGGTTTAGTAGCAAAGATGTCTCCTTGTAAGACTCCTAACTTAATCCAACCTCATTCCATGTAAGCAATAATTTTTGCTTATTGCCCTTTCCTTCACCTTTGTTAAAAATGACCTTATGTTGATCAAATAAGTCAAAGCTGCAATATTTTGGCTAATTTTCATTTCATTTTCCCTCCTTTGACGCTAGCTAAAATCTTAAGCTTCACCATTCACATTTTGAAAAGGTTAGTGTATGCAGAAGCTAAAAATTGTTGAAAAAATGACTTTGTATGAGAATTTTCTTGAAGCTAGTTTCCTATTGTAAATTTTTAGACGTATGTATTTCCCAATTCAAAATGTTATGAAATTTTTTGGGCATATGACCAACTCTTTGTAAAAACTAAATCTAAAAAATCACAAACAAAAAAAATGAATTTAATTGGTGTGAAAGCCTTCCTAGGTTAGAGCTGCCCAAAATTTGAATTCACCAAAAAAATAATATTTCTCACTTCAAACCCTACAATCTCACAAATTCCGGAGCAAATGTCTTTCATCTTTATACTATAACATAATGAAGTAGTCTACTAGTATATCTTGTTGTAAATTGCACCAAGATTCCATTTCGCATTTTTCTTTTCCTATGCTACCAAAACAACTCATTTCAAGTGTTTTTTGGTGAAACATAGTCAAAGAACTTTAGGGGTTAAGAGTTAAACTAAATATTGTCTTAGATATTGTATGCATTTACTTGGATAATATCAACTTGGAAGAAACTAATATAGAAAATTTGGTGCTGTGATTGTAAAGGTCAACCAGATGGATGAAAATGAACCAAGTGGATCAAAATATACTAATGAAACAAAAGTGTCTTTTTGTTTTTATTTTTAGTAACTATGGGATGCATTTACTATTTCTTCTAAAGAAGTTTAAAGTTATAAAATATAGGATTTATGTCAAAGCAATAATATTTTTCTGATAACTATCTCAACATGCAAATAAAAGTTTACATATTAGCATCAACTTACAAATAAATCATAATTTTCAGATGCTAGGAATATCCAAATTATAAGTAGATTTGTATTAATCAAAGATTGAGACAAATTAACGATGTTTCATTTAAAATATTAACTTTTTTCAAGTTTTGCAATCAATGTTTCTTGTTCAGAGTCAACTAATGTTTACCTGATGCATATACCTCCCTTTAGAGACCAAAACTAATACAGTTTTTGAGATTGGATGGTTTCATACATTTCTTGGCATACAAGGTTCATAAGTTAACTATTCGTTCATCTAAATATTTGTCAATTTTGGTATTGTTTCTAAAATTTGTCAATATGAAATATTTAGAAATACTACTTCACAGAGATCCTAATGCTCAAATATTATGGTATATTTCTTTTTAAGAAGTAATTTTCTTCTAATTTTGAAATGACTCTTCAAAATAAACACCACCAAAATAACCATGCAATATTACTTGATGATAATTGCTATTAGTGCTTTCGGTTTTAAACATTACAAAAGTTATATAGATTATTAATGTTAGATGTGGAATCAATCATAAAAGAAAAACCAAATTTGTGAAAGATACTTGTGGCCAATGTTTATGAATGCAGCAATAGAATCAATCTTATGTAAGGTAGGAGCACCCATAAGCGTGAGTTTAAGGGTTTTGAACATAATGGCTATTAGTAAACATCTAGCAAATTACAAGATCCCATTAGCAACAAAAAAATAATGAGTTTGCACTTTTGAATTTATTATTTGGATACTATGAGAATAAGTTGTGAATTTTTAAAGAGCAAATTGCCATTGTATCCATAACCACTATTAGGATTTCATATTTAGATGTTGTACATCCTTATCATTACATCTACCTACTTCCGCAGATTTTTCAAGATTTGAGAAGTCACGCTTATGGAAACCCTCACGAGGATGGATACTCCTACCTTAAGTCTATAAAGACTGCAGTAGACAACTGCTATTGGAGATGCATCACAATTCCTTTTTACTTAGTAGTGAATTTTGATCCTTTTTATATAGTCTATTCCATATTAAATGGATCTAACCAATAAGATGGTTGTTCTTGAAGGAATGTACGTTAGCTTAACAATTGGTTTTTTCACAATTTTAGATAAGCTTGTGATTTTAAGATAAAATTAGTGAAGGTGACTCTCGTTGGGAAAGGGACATCAAGCCCTGAGAGGCATTTAACATTGGGAAAGCATCTCGTCCTTTCATTGTCACCAACTTCATGCAAGGCACTCATAAACAAAGTAGGGGTTTCAAATATCTGAAATATTTAGTGAACAAATGGTCGTGAATGTGTGCTCATTCACTGGTGAATATGAAGTGACTACCTCTGGAGGTAGTCATGGCGTGTTCACCAAGTGATTTGGCTGGGTTGTTCACGGACACTTGTCCATGTGAATGAAACTGGGGTGAAAACCCATATTTGAAACTCCCTAGTACGTCAAGTTTGACAATACACCATTTAATCCCTAAATTTCTTTGTGTTTACATGCTTGAAAGTGACATCTCTCAATAAATGATTAGTGGATGATATTTTGGATTGTTTTCAATAAATTAACCAAAAGATCTATTTTTTCACATACTAATGTACACCCTTTTAAAATTTCAAACTCTGTAAGAGCATACTTCATTAGATCACAACACTCAAAGTCAAGTCAAAACTTTTGTTTAAAGCTTGTCCATAGTATAAAATGGTTTTGGTCATCTAAATGATATCTTCCACCTTATGAGTTTCTTACAAAGCACAAAGTTGGCTATATACGTCACAAATATCATGATCATCCAATCCTTGAAACATAATGGAAAAAAATTGGAAGTAGGAATTACTTTATTGAATTATCATTACACTAAGGAAATTTCATGGAAGAGATTCTCATAGTAATAATTCTCAATTACAAAATGTATAAAATAAACCTAAAACATCATGTGGAATACTTGCCAAAATGATTTTTTTCTAAATGAAAAGTAAAATAAAAGTTATTTTATAGTCAAGGAGAGTTGACTACAAATTTTCCCATGAACCAAGCCATTGTAAAGTGTGTTTGAACAATTTGTGAGCAATGCCCTTTTAAAATCCCTTTGTTTTTTTTTTTATAGAATGCCTAGGTTGACATCTAAATTGCATATGCAACCAAATCTTACAATTTTTTTTAACCAAATCCACGTTTTTTTGGGAAGAATGCAAGCTTCTCAATGTGAGCTCATTCACCCGGGATTTCACAAATTTATCTCTACTATTTACACCAGAAATGCTTGCCTAAATGTCCAAAAAGTTCAAAAGTGGGCTTCTTGGTTCTTTATGTGTTAAGCTGCTCCTTTGACAAAAAGATGATTGAATTTGGCAATGGCTTCGTGAGTGCTGTAGTGAGAAATCCACTTTTTTCTTCATTTCATTAATTATAACATTTTCAAATTCATGAAGTTTTGTTGTTGTTGTTTGGAGAACATAAGGATCCACTCTCCGGCATTTGAGGATTTAGGGTACCAAAAGGTCTTGGAAAATTCAAGAAAACAATCTTTATGATAAACCTTTTCAACAAGTTATCATGGAAGGTCATATTTGTGGAAATAAAATATTGTAAAATACTTTATATTAAAGGAAAAGTTACAGCTCATAGGGTCCCTAAAAGTAACTCTAAACTAATCTTGAAATTGCTTGTATGAGTTCCTATAATAGCAATTGACGGTCCCTATCCCAACCCTCCCAAAGCAATTTAACAATTGACATGTGGCAAAACTTGCTTGTGCAAGTAGCGTTCATTGCTCCACTTTAGGTTTAAGAGTGGATGGTGAACACCTCAAATCTAGGGAGCAGAATTGAGTGTCGCTTGGGAATAGGTATGTTTACCTCATAGGCAATTTGGAAGTGCATTAAAAGCACCACTGTGATTCCTTCATAACTTCCTCAAATGCTGGTGGTTGAACTTGTATGAGTTTTTCAAGCAAGACTTATTGCAACGTTTTGATCTAGTTCCACACTTTAGAGCTTTGTTTAGTTTCATATTTAGGTTGAGTAAAGTACTCCATACTAGAAGGCTTGTCCTGTACTATTATGTGATTGTGCATTCTTCATTCAAACTCAAACATTACAAGAAAATTTGTGTCTACAATGATTAAAAAGTGTCATCAATGACTCCCTTTAGCCATTGTTTAGTCATTCTGGACATAATTTTTCTTGCAATGTAAGAAGTTGAATTATATTCTCCTCGTTTACAAGCTTTGAAAAATCCAATTGACCATAAAAGCAACCAATGCATTAGTAGGATTGATTGTGCCCAGATTATTCAAAACTAGGAAAAGAAACTTGTAACTTCACTTTCCCATTCTCAGCACATTTTTTTAAGGGAAAATTTCAAATGGGTAACCCTGAAGTTTGCACTATTTTCATGAATACCCCTGCATTTTCAGAAATATCACAAGGGAATTGATATGCGTACCACACCTTCTTGACTATCCCACCACACCCGGGGTAAATTTTAGATTTCTACCATCAAAAAGTTGAATTTGAGAATTTGGAATTCAGATTTGGACTTAGAGACCTGGATTTTGTTTAGAACCATAAAAAAATATTGTAATTGAACAACACCCAATGCGAAAGCTTAGCTCGGGAGAAAAGTAAAACTTTAACTTTTGTTTATAAAAAAGTATAGCTTTTTCATTGGGTGTTGTTCAATTAGAACTTTCTTTTATGGTTCTAAACAAAATTCAAGTCTCTAAGTCCAAATTTGAATTCCAAATTCTCAAATTCAACTTTTTGATGGTAGAAATCTAAAATTTACCCCGGGGTGTGGTGGGATAGTCAAGAAGGTGTGGTACGCATATCAATTCCCATATCACAAATATCCCTAAACCAAAAAATTTAGGCCTTTGTTTAATTGTGCATGTCACTTCCTTCTCCCTTTGTGCACACACTACTTCTTTCTTGTTATACGTGCACACAAAGGAAGACAGGAAGTGACATGCACAACAAAACAAATACCTAATTTTTTGATCCAAGGGAATTTGTGATATTCTTGAAAAAGCAAAAGCAAGGGTATCTATCAAACTTCAGGGGTATCTATTTAAATATTGCAAACTTCAGAGGTCTCTATGTAAATATTGCAAACTTCAAAGGTATCTATGTAAATATTGCAAACTGCAGGGGTATCCATGAAGTTTCCCTTTTTCAACCGGCTAAAAACCGCCAAATTTTTTTTTGGAAAGTTTCTAACCATAGTACATGACCATAGTACATGTACAGGTAATGTCCAATGCAACCACTGAAAAAGCTGGTTGAAAATGAGAAATGTAGGAATTTTGCCAAAGAAGTGAGTCGAGTGGCTTTATCATGATCCTGCAACCTTCAACCTACTTCTCCACTCCCAAGCAATCGACTTACGTAACAAGATGCAGTTGACATTAAAAACCCTAACCAATTATTTCAGCATCACTTTCACATGAAATTAGAGATGACATCTCAAGGAATCCTCTCGAAAGGGAAGAAAAGGATTGCAGGACTTCCGCAACAAGATGCAAAAGATATCAAAACCCTAACCAATTACTTCAGCATCACTTTCTCATAGGACAGGAGGTGGCATCACAAGGAATTTCCTCCAAAGTGAAGAATCGGGTTGCAGGACTTCCACAACCAGATGTCAAAGACAACAAACCCTGAATAACTATTTTGGCCTGACTTTCTCATAAGAGAGGAGGCATTACCTCAAGGAATTCTCTCAAAAGTGAAGAATCGGATTCCACAACAAGATGCCGAAGACAACAAACGCTAAACAATGATTTCAGCATCACTTTCTCACAAGACTCTGAGGAATTCTCTCCCAAGTGAAGAATTGGGTTGCAAGGCTTCCGCAACAAGAAGCACAAGACACCCAACCCTAAATAAATATTTCGGAATGACTTTTTTCTTGTGGAACAGGAGGTGCCCCAATGAATTCTCTGGAAATTAGAGCACAAGTTGGAGGAGGATTAGGGTTTCTTTGAGGGTCAGAAACCTCTGGAGAATCCGTAGCGATGTTTGGTGATTTCCTGTTTGGGATTGAATTAGGGTTTCCCTCCGAGGGAGGAAAAAGAGGGTTGCGCCGGCCAAGGAAATAGTGCAAAACCAAGGCGACGCGCGCGGGGCCGAGCAGCAAGCTGCCAGGTAGCCCCGCACCCTAGCTAGGAGCACGCATGGGTGTCACGTCCCCATGAGCGTGATTTGACTAAAAACACATCTCTATTGGGTTTTATTCCCAACTCCGCAGTTTGAGTTCCTTGTTTAGTCAGAACAGAAAAAAGTGACAATGCTTGGTGGCAGTAAATTGGCCAGGTTGTAGATATCAAGGTTTTGGTTTTAAGGATAATTAAAGGCACTAAGGGGCTCCATGATTCATGGCTTAACCCCTGAGTGCCCCAGCGACTCGATTCGGGTCCCTCCAGATTTTAAAACCTTGTTTTGAGGCACTAGATCTAACTTTTTGGTCTTGTTACAAATTACAATTATGAAGGCATTCAAGTTGTCCATGTCAATGGAGTAATGGCAAGGAAAGTCAAATTGTTGTATAAGCGCTGCAAGAGATTTGATTTGGTGAAACACCGTATGGGACAATAGGGGCGATTTAGCAAGCAACGTTTTACATGCTGCAACCGGTCAATATCCCATGTAGGCTTCCTTGTGTAAGCTTTGTGGTAGCGGGAAAGTTGTTGGCAAGGGTTCAAGCATGTTCTAGACCCTTATTATGGCAACTGTCACCAATTGTGCCAATCATTGTTTTCCATGCATTAGCAATTTGAAGCCCTAAAACTTGACATAGTGCAATCTTCAATCATTTATAAGTGTGTGCATTCACATCTGATCTTGCTGCTCACAAAATTTGAGATGAATTTAGGGCTTATAGAATTTCGTAAAAATCATCAAATAGCAACTACCTACCAAAAAATGAAATTTTGTCATCACACGTTGTTTGATCAAATGTTATAATCTCCCATCTCCCGTGGTGAATTGTTCCCAAAATTTGCAAGCCATTTTCTAAGTAGGTGTTCCACTATTTTCAACGGTTGTTTTTTGTGGATCATCCGATTGACCAAGATACAATGCTCCCTCTGTCAACACCCATGGGTAAGAAACTATTTAACACTTTGAATAAGTGGCACAAATATATGGCCATGTAAGCAAGTTTTTTAACAAACCCCATATTTTAAATTGCCTTTTCCTAACCTAAAAATATTAATTTCAACTCTATTTCTTAAACTTATTTCTTGAACTTACATACCCTAAAATAGAAAGATTCTTGATTATGGGTGCTCCTACGTTACACTTGATCTTGGCCAGAAGGCCGAGAAAGGTATACCTCTGGTGTCTCAACCCGCCCTTCTTATACCCACAGTAAGTCATCCCCAGCGCCAAAAAGTATGGGGTAAATCTTCCCGTTCCTACTTTTATTGTTTGTTTACCGAGAGAAAATTGTTTCAACAACGATACAGCTGCGCTTCGTTCAAGATATTCACTGGTAGCTTGCTGGAAGAAAGTCAGACTGAAATAAAGGGAGCCCGAATGGGTTTGGTGTCTTAGGGCATCTTCAGCGTTGCACTATACATGGTCAGATACTACGCCCTGACTTGCCCACTCTTCAAAATTAGGGGTTTCAGATATCTCAAAAAAATGGTGAACAAGTGGTCATGAACGAGTTTTTGTTCACAGGTGAACATGAAGTTATCAAAGTGAACCACCCATGAACGACGTGAAGGCGTGAAGCCTCTCCCTCTCGCTCATGTTCTTTTCTCCGCTCCCGCACCTGTCCTTGTCGCTCCCTGCCTCTAGCTTTTGCTCTTGCTTCTAGCCTCTTGCTCTTGCTCCCAACCTCTCACTCTCGCTCCACGCTGCTAGGGTTACAAGCAAGCTAAGGGGACTTGGATTAGAAGCGGCAACGGTGGAGCTCAAGAGATCCGGATTAGCTTACAAGATTGTTGATTTTGGGCAAAGTTGAAGGGGTGGTCTATAGTTCACTAAAATATGGATATTTGAATGGGCAAAGGAGAGGAAATGAACGATGGCTTCACTTATTTGTTCACCAATTTCATTCACGTGAACAAAATTGGTGATGAACGGCATATTTGAAACCCCCTATTAGATCCATTGGGAACTTGTTACTCAAGAAATTTTCAGAGGCCTAATCAAACACATTCTCTGACATTGGAAGTTGGAGTGTTGTCTCTAAGCTTTAGCAAGCTCAAATCTTGGACCTCTATTTGGGGAACAGATATTCTCCCTCCCAAATAATAAAAGAAAACAAAAATGGTATTTGTTTGCAAGCAAGCTCTTTGCACGTCTTGGAGAGCAAGGACTCTAAGGAAGAGAGATCAGTCAAAGGAGGATATGTCAACAAAATTGCTAATGTCTCCACCCTTGGCAAGCCTATTCTTTGACCACAATTGGGACTCTAGCATTGCCCTCAACATGTAAATCACCACCTTGCAAGTATTATTTGATGCCCTCTATGTGGCTAGGAAGGCTAGAGATGCTCTTAGAGGTAGTTCATAGTATGTCTCACGTCCCGACTTTGGGAGTCCCACTCTCCATCTTTGTGAGTCCCACGTCTTATCTTTGCAAGTCTCACGTCCCATTTTTGTGAGTCTCATGTTCCATCTTTGTGAGTCCCATGTCCCATCTTTAAAAGCCCAACTCAATGAGAGATTCATGTTTTGTTGCATTATTAATTGCAAAAAAGAGTATCAAAGAAAGCTTTCAATATTTTACACAAAAATACTGATGGGACTTGGGCTGAAAGTTAGGTTTGGCAATACGGTTGGCCCAAACCTTGAGTAAAGTTCCACCTTCTTTTGCCAAAACTTCCATAAAGTGCCTTCATATATGCAAATGCAATGAATGGGATGAGAAACTTGGAACGTAGTGTGAAACACAAAGTCTCAACTTCTAGATTTACACCAATTGGATTCTCAAATTTTGGTAGGACTTGGGATGTGGGACATAGTGTGAACCGCTCGACACTGTGGTGTCACAAATTTGTCAGCCTAGCAGTAGGCTTTTAGTTGGGACAACAATAAACTTGCAATGTCATGCCAATGGCTATAAAAAAAAGGCCACATAAAAGACTTTGATCACATACCACTCAAGGCCGTGTTTTTATGAAGAAACGGTACTAAATATTAGGTATTTGTTCACTAATCTTAAGAGATATCTTGTAGGTGCAATTGACAAATTACTAGAAGAAACAGATTTGGCCCACTCTTGACAATGAAATGCAACACATTGATCACAGAACAGCTAGGTATTACTGTTGGCATGAACTTCAAGAAAGCCTTGGATGCCATGAAATACAAGGGGTTGTGCTTATTGATGCCAGAAAATTGACCAAGATTTGCAACAGGTCATCAATCAATATTTGGCTACTTATTAGATATTTGGCTACTTATTAGAGTTAGTTTAGAAGTACCCGTAACTTAAGGTCTATAAACTGTATTTAACAAAAAAACAAAAAACATAATGAATAGTTTTTCAAAGGAGGAAAAAAAGAATTGCTGCTTTTAAATGCAATAAACCCGAAATATCACAAAAAGAGGTGATGAGTTCAACTTAACCTGAAGTTCTAAAGGTCAAATTTGCGGATTGTCAATCTTTGTTGGGAGTTATGACCTTGACACATCATTTTCACTGTGCACAATTCATGCACTTACTTTCACTTATTCTAAAAACAACACACAAGATGATAAAAAACACACAAGATGACAGTGGTTGTCAAAGAAATTCTAAACTTTAAGGTCTCTATTCTAACAAATATGCAAAAATATTGTTGGAAACACCTGAAGAACTTTCCAACAATGTATTGCATGTTTTATATGAAAGAAATTATCGGCTTGCTTGTAGAACCGACTTTTAAAATGAACTTCAAAACGAATTGCAATTCATTTGTGGACATAAGCGGACTAAGTCACAGTTCAGCCGCTTCATCTGCTAAGTTAGAGTCCCAAAAGTCTAATTAGTAAAGAGGTAAGAAGAAGAGGGCCTTGACAATTGACACTATGTAGATGGGACTTTGCTAAAGAGTTAGGTCAAACAAAAATGGAAACTCAACTTCGAGCCCAGGTCCCAGTACTTCGGGAATTTCTTCAGTAATTTAATTATGCTTTTTATGGGACTTGCCCACATGACGTGAGACAGAATGTGACCAATACCTTAAATTCTATTGAGAGAAATTCATTTTAAATAATACTTAGGGCATGTTCACACTTGGTGTTAGGAGGGGTACTAGCAATATGAATGCAGTCCAAAGGGTGTCTAAATGCATCTAATTTTTCTTTGTTAATACCCTCCTAACACCAAGTGTGAACATACCTTTAGTGGTGTCAAAATTTCTAAAACGAGAATTGTAAACTAGACATAAGGACTTTTAATTCTTCAGAAGAATTTGAGGCTCAGAATTGTATCTGCTGAAAACCGAAAGCAATATAAGAACCCTGCAGTTGGAGGAGCGCTCACTGACGCCCCTGTTATCAGGAGAGATGCCGCTCGAATGTTTGCAACTTCCACGGCTTCACCTGTTCCAGCTATCGCTTAAAAGCTTTCAGCACATTTAACACTTAAAAAGAAAAAACGGCTTTCATTATATGTCACTGGATCTGAGTGCCCCTAAACATGAAATGCTCACCAAGTGCATACACCGTATTAAATACAGAAAATATTTTATACAAGAGAAGAATGTGTACTCAGGAAGGTCCTTCATGGGCTCAAACAGTGCTCAGCACAAGCATATTGTCCCAAAACTAACATCAGAATAAGTGGCTTAAAGCGAATACTTAAGAATATTGGTACTATTAAGGCATCTATAGCTCTTTGGATCTACTGTAAAATACCTTAGCATCAGAGTAGCAGGAAACTCCAGTTTGTATCTTTACTGCAGGCACGGCTCGACAATATATCCTTTAGAAGCTCATCTTCAATCAAATCTGAAGACTTCCGAAGCTCCATACACTGAAAGAGAGCGGCTGTTCATCACCTAATCGAAGAGACTTGCGAGCAGTTCACTTCAATATTTTGCGCTTGGCTTCGTAAAGGTAGCTCAGTACAACAACGACACCTGCAACGCCGACGCCAATTGCAGCTTGTCCAAGAATAATGGCGTTACTTTCATACGCGTCAACAGCTGCTTTGCTATTGGCAGACTGTGCTGCAAATGCAGGCGATGTATGTATGCAGCCCAGCTCTGACAGCTTCTTGTGAGACACAGCATAATCACGGAAGAAAACATCTTCATCCTGGAACATGACAACCACGATCAATCTATTAGACATATCTATTGGACCAAATTGTCACTGACACATCACTTAATCTTAGCATAAGCCATCATCAGGGAAACAGGCTCTCGCCCACGTAGATTATGAAAATATGGCTTACAGAAATTCGTGCATACCAATCGACTACAGAAACTGGAAAACAACAACAAGAAAATTCATAGCGCCTTACCCTAGCGTAGAGCTCCACAAACGGCCTAAAAGCAGGGTCCTCCAATAATGCCTTGTCTGTTGGGAGGAGCAAAATTCCATCTGACTCCCCCTTCAGTAGTTCCCTGCAAACGGCCATATAAAAGTTATACATATTTGGAATACAAAAAAATGGGAGAAACTATTATCTGAAAACATGATGACTCGAAGTGGTAGCCTTAGCATACAGCAATCTGCTGAATCATGCGTTGAAGAAACTGTTATCAAGAATCTAGGCTGCGTTGATTGCAGAAGCTGGTGGTAGAGATAACCACCAAAAATCATTCGATATACACAGCATGCCTCAGGTCGCTGTCCAAGACCATCAACGTGAAGACTCTAGTCCCTAACAAATAAAGTTCGTTTCAGGCTATCGTAGACAAATGCCTTCAAGTCATTGTCACAGACTGCACCGACCAATAATAAAGCTGACTGGCATTTAACGGCAACAGAACACTTACTGAAAATAGCCGTTGTCAAACTCGAGTGGATTTGACGTCCATGGGCCTTCAAAGCCAGATCTGTCTGAATGCGCTCTTCCCTAACCATCCAGCACAAACAACATACGGTATACGTTGTGACTCACAACAATTTATCTTAATGACATCAAGCTTATGATTGGTGACCTACGAGCACAGATGAGACATTCAAGGTAGTAACCTAATCTGTCAACGAACTGACATGTGACTTACCAGAGTGTGGGCGCCAGACAAAGCAACGATGTCTTTATCCGTCAAACCCATCCGATAAAAGATGTCTCTTAAATGTGACGGCCCTGCTCAACAACAGAAACTGAAACGTTCATAAGCCGAAGAAAATGACGGCATGAACATAAGACAATGCTGGTGCATTGCATTCGCTTGTCAGCATGGGCATTTGCTTGATAAAGATAAAACTAGCCAAAAGTGCAACCAGATCTGAGTCGAACAACTTGTCACGTACCTTTCTCAGCATTGGGCAATCTTCCCTCGGGTGGAGTGGCCACTGAGTCCTGCAATTATAAAACAATACAAAAACCATCTCAGAAAAGACATATCCTACCAAACGCCAAAACATCTTTTACTGATTCCTTCAGAAATCCTAGACCTATAAGACATATCGTTCAGATAGGTCACCCTCAGATCGAAACCTAAAAGTAAAGAACATATATCATGAAAAAGCTTACCTTCCGCCCAGGAATAAAGTCGACGGTAGGACCTCCAGTGACTTCAACTGCCACCACACCTGCGAGCTATACATAGCCAAAGAAAAACAAAAATAAAAAAACAGAAGTAACCGTGTTTTAATTCAACTGCTAGTACTACTCCATACATTTGCAATCCCAGCTTTCCTTGAGACCTTGAACAAATCCTCGAAAGGCTGAAGGAGTTGCTCATAAGGGCGAGCAAGATGCAGTAGCCTATGAACCAAAAAGAAACTGAAAAAGCCGTGATAAATAAGAATCGTCACAGAGCTCAATAGTTGTCACCTGGTAAAGATCTGCGTATGTGATGACGGGATATTTCACTTTGATGGCCTCTGTCACAGTAAAGAAAAACAACTAAACATTCTGCTCCATCTGATCACGAGTGCATGAGCTTCACGAGTGATGCTTTCAAAGCAATGAGATGCGAAATATCCCATTACAACTGTAGAAAAATAAATATTGCTCCATTCAAAGCCGGTAATTTGAAGAATTTCCCATACGTTAGAAATAAATTACCGCAAAAGTCTATTGCAATTTTAAGGCCATTGTTTGCTCCGTGAGTAAATTCGCGCTCGCTACGGATGGATCCGTTGGGTCCTCCAGTCCTAGTGTTGACATCGTACGTACCAGCATCATGCCATCTGCAAAATATTGTCTTTGTCAATTGGTAGTCGCAACAGGAAAAGTTATGTTGCAGTTCCCCACTACGAGCAGATCTTTGAGCTCACTTCAAATTTCCAGTATAGTTCAGCAAAGAGAAAGTATTCATCAGCCGATCAGGTCTTAAATACTGTCTCACCGTTGCACCAGCCAATCTA
This sequence comes from Ulota crispa, assembly GCA_963920765.1. Taxonomy (NCBI): domain Eukaryota; kingdom Viridiplantae; phylum Streptophyta; class Bryopsida; order Orthotrichales; family Orthotrichaceae; genus Ulota; species Ulota crispa. The sequence continues at coordinate 22,753,512 of OY987246.1, read as the reverse complement.
TACCACCTCATGACCTAAATGAAAAGAAATATAAAAAATCAACTCTCAGGACACGACACGAATCCAATGAAGTTCGCTTCTGATTTTTCCACAACAAAACAATGAAGCTCTCGCTGTCAGGGAATAAGAACAATCGCTATCCAAAACAATCTAGAAACTCGAACTTCTTATTAAGACTGCTGAGAGTGGTGGAACTAGAAAACTCTGAATTCAAGTCCCCGCACTCTTGCCTAAACTAAAGAAACTCATTTCCTCGACTCTCAGAAGTAATTATCTGATCCTCTGCAGCTTTCATTTCAACAAAAAGGAATTGGTTAGAGAGAGGGAAGTAGCAATTTCTAAAAATCCAACATTTTCAAAAGCTCGCTCTAAAGTGGTCATCAAAGAGAGCATACGCAAGGCGAAGCATGATAGGAGCACAGTTTTTCTGGGCAATAAAAGCTCGCAAGTTCCGGCGAGCTTTCACTATGCTCGTCTTGTACTCCTCGTCAACAATTGGAGCCGGCATCCTGATCGCCCCGGGTCACTTAGTCACGCGCAGCGCTAAAATAAATCTGCACAGCAGCGCTCCAGTTAAGACACGAGAATCTCCCGACATCCATTCACACAAGCGCACGCGAAGATAAACACACATGTCCACACGATCCTACTCGCTGAAATCAAGCTTCTCCGATTCCAGAATTTGCGAACCAAACAAACAGTCCAATCCAATAACAATCATCCCACCACAATTCTCTACACCAATGAACTATTCAAATCATAACGTAATATCCTCGATAGGAGCACCATTGGAGAAACCGTGATAAGATCCCGCCCACGATATTTCATACCATCAAACAATAAGTATCAATCAAAAATTACTGACGCCTCGACTTTAATAATCACGTCACGCACCTAAGCAACAAACGACTATAAACAACTCTTCCACACCAAAAAGAACTCTCTAAGGAGCTAACACAAAACAGCAATTGAAACGGACACACCACGCGTGGTACAGAAAAGATAGTCCGTCGACTACAATCCCATGGCGCAATCGTCAGGAATAAAAAGCGTTGAAGAGACAGAAAAACAGGGCGGTGATAATCATGAGGATCAGACTGCCATGCCTAAAGCTCGGAAGAGTGCGCAAATGTCGATGAAACAAAATGGAAATCATGCAAAATTAAAACAGAATATCCTCGAGGCGAACAAGATTGCAGACCTCGTGAGCAACAAAATTATGTCACACAGATGTTCGATCAAAAATTGCATTATGGATAGAAAATTAGTGATACCTTACGCCGCAATTGAGTGACGCACCGTCGCCACACGCAAGAAATTAGCTTACCTACGCTGCTCTTCGATGCAATAAAAAGAAAAGAACTCCAGGGAGCTGAAACAAATGCTTTACATACAGGCCATGGCAAAATGGATGCTCTCTACAATTGTTAACTTATCTTGTAGCGCAATTTTTGGAACAAAAATATTGCAAGCGATAATAAACCGGACCGGTGAAAAGAGAGGAGCGGACTAATCTTGTTGCAGACCTCGTGAAGCAACAAAAAATACGTCATACAGATGTACGATCAAAAAAGTACAATATGGATAGAAAATTAGTGATACCTCACGCCAGCAATCGAGTGACGCACCTTCGCCACACGCAAGCAATTAAGCTTACCTACGGTGTTCTACGATGCGAAACAAAAAAAGAACTCCAGGGAGCTGAAACAAATGTTTTATATACAGGCCATGGCAAATGGATGCTCTCTACTTACAACTGTTATATTGTAGCTCAATTTTTGGAACAAAATATTGCAAGCGATCGTAAAACGGAGCCGTGAAAAGACAGGAGCGGACTAATCTAGATATGTCACACAGATATACGATCAAAAAAGTGCAATATGGATAGAGAATTAGTGATATCTCACGCCGCAATCGAGTGACGCACCGTCGCCACACGCCTCCGCTCCTCTTCGATGCAAGAAACCAATAAAACTCCAGGGAGCTGAAACAAATGATTTACATACAGGCCATGGCAAACGGATGCCCTCTACAACTGTTAAGTTATCTTGTAGCGCTAATTTCGGAACAAAATGTTGCCAGCGATGGTAAAACGGAGCGGTGAAAAGAGAGGAGCGGACTAATCTGGATAGCGCTCGGAGCGAGATGCGCAACAACTTGCGAGTTGGCGAAGCAAGGGGCGGTGCACCGTTCACGACTCCATGTGTGACGAGAGACCACACAAGTCCACAACCTGTGGCGAGTGGTGAGAGGCGATGAGAGACGGATGAACAACTTACGGATTCTGTCTGCCGGTGGATGAAGAAAACCTCGAGGAGATGAATGAATGCTGAGAGGATGAATACTGAGTGGATGAATATTGAGTGGATGAATATTAAGTGAATGGATTTTGAGTTGATGAATATTGAGTGGATGGATTTTGAGGGGATGACTTTTGAGTTGATGAATACTGAGTGGATGAATTATGAGTAGATGAATTCTGGGTGGATGAATGCTGAGTGGATGACTACTGCATGGATGAATGCTGACTGGATGAATGCTGAGTGGATGAATGCTGAGTGGATGAATGCTGATTGGATGAATGCTGATTGGATGAATGCTGAGTGGATGAATGCTGAGTGGATGACTACTGAGTGGATGGACTTCGTTATGGAGTGACGCCTTTGGATGAATGAGACGGACATGTCCATGGTTGGTCAATGGTGGCGGTTGAGCTGGAGTGCTGGACTGACCATAAAATGGAAGCCCCTCTAAGCTTATCTGTATGTCAATTCAGGTGATTTCGTGTTTAGTACCAAGCTGCTATAAAAACACTGCTAAAGATGCTAAAAACATGGGGAAATTACAAATAGGGGCATGAAAACGTAAAATATTACAGATAGGGGGCGCAGTTTCAAAATAATTACAAATAGGGGCATGAAAACGTAAAATATTACATATAGGGGGATAGGAGGGTGCAGTTTCAAAATAATTACAAATAGGGGCATGAAAACGTAAAATATTACATATAGGGGGATAGGAGGGTGCAGTTTCAAAATAATTACAAATAGGGGCATGATTTCAAAAAAAAATTGTAAATTTTTCTAATTTTTTTCGGTTTAGACATTGGTTGATTGAGACACATCACATTAAATATTAGCTACTTTCTAAAAAATTTAAAGGTCTCTCCAAATCAAGCCCAAAATTTTACAAAACTAGTAAAGAGGATGGCTATTTTTGGAATCTTTTAATTATTTTGGAAGTTAACTAACATTTAATGTGATGTATCTAAATCAATCAATGTTCAAACCAAAAAAAATCACAAAAATTGCCCCTATTTGTAATTATTTTGAAACTACCCCCCTATCTGTAATATTTTTTGTTTTCATGCCTAAATTTGTAATTTCCCCTTCTATACCTTAAATCAAGGTGTTTATTTATTTGTTTGGATGTTTGTTTGTCACATTGAGATCTCCCAAATTGTGTGTCCTTCTGTTGCATGCTTGGTACCGTTGGAAAGCTCTCGGCAAGGAGGGGTGCACAAGCTTGGTTTTGTGACATTTGGGCCTACAATGGGAAAGTTATTGAATTTTAAAAAAATGGGATTAAAAATTTAGAAGATTACTAATTGGCCAAAGACAAGCTCTGTGTAAAAATAAGGTAGAGTATAAGTTTAACTACATTAAAGTATTAGTTTAATCACGAGTGGCATGGTGGAGGGGTAAAAATTGGACCAACGACACAGGACCACACTAGTACAAACTTAAATACCAATACCAAGATCTTTATATTTTTCACTTTTTTTTGGTTGGGTATTACAGATAAAAACTTGCAATATTTAGCTAGCCACCTTTGTGAAAAATGTTTGATACCGTATTTGTGTCAAAATGTAGCCATAGCGTTCATTTTGATTTATACATTTTTTGCAATGAATGGCTCGAGAAGGCACTTACCGCACAACCCTAAAAACCTTGAAACAAAAGAAGAAAATTAATATCTTCTAATCAAGTTTTGTCAAATTTGGTATTTTAGTTATAAACATTGGCCCGTGGTAATCTGAGGTGGTAACATCCAATATCAAAGGAATGGCACTGAACCTCATATTCAGTAAAATGGGAGATTGGGCACCTCTTAAAATAATTAAAGGAGACATAAAACTTTTCAATTTCAGGTTAGTTTTGAAAGGTTTTATTGTAATTTAGGTCAAGTTGACCTAAATTGCAATAAAACCTTCTAATTTTAAGTAAAATCTGCAAGGTTTATGTCAATTCGGCTCAAATTGAGTTGAATTGTCATAAAACTTTTTGTCAACTTTTCTTTACATTACCTCATTTCAATGGAAAGCTCTCATTTTACTAAATATGAGGTTACTGTTGCCTTAGTTTGCGCTTTCACTTTGTTATATTTGAAGCATGGTAACTCCAATGCACCTTAACCCCTGAACGGCCCAAAAGCCCTTTTCGGCTGTATGTATGGTTGTATATATAGATGTATTTGAGTTGCTATGAGGGCTTTCCAAAAAAAATATGCATTCACCATCATACAACCCTTTATTACATATGGTTGTAACACTTAATTTTCAACTGATTCAAACTTCTGAATATTGATTGCAACCATATTTGGTACCATATCTCTAGAGCCCAAGGGCCCTCCAGAGGTTAAGGTCCATTTGCACTTGGCGTTAGCAAGCAGTCTTAGAATGCAATTTTAGAACAAATAGCCTCTTTCGTTCATACCTATGGTCTTTGCCAAATACCAAACTTACGTGGATGCTGACTCTTCAATGTATAAGAGCAGTGCTTTGCATCGAAAAAGGTGAAACTACTACAGTCTTTCATGATCTCCGGAAGGTTTTATGCAACTCTCCAACCATAGGAAAATGAAGATTTCAGCAATATAAGATCGCTTTTACTTAATGATGCAAAATTACCTCAAATAACAAAAAGAGGCAATTTTACTCAAGGAGATTTTAAATCATCTGTTAGAGTTGTCAACAAATCCATGACTAGAGTGAGTTAACAAAGCTTGCAAAATCATGTAGTTAATATTTAATGAAGCATAAATTGAAGTAGGAAGAAGAAAAATCACAAATTCAACTATGCAGAAATACATAAAAGAAATCTATGCTTCTATTCTAAATTGCAAATTGTTTAGTAACACTTGATAATAGAGATGACAACAATTTCAGAATTAAAGGAAATTGAGTTGATCAAAATGCAAATGTGGTGGTTTTGGGATACAAATTGTTGTGACAGAACTCAAAATTTTGTATCCCCCAGCCTCCTCCAAACTCAAAATTTGTAAAATGTGTTTCTTCTAAATTCAAAATTTGTAGTCCACATCCATGATTGTATACCTGATGACAACAAGAAATCTTTCATGAGCTCAATTTGTAATGCTTCTCCAATGAACAAAGAAACCCTAGACATGACCAAAATTAAAGCATGTTCTGAACCACAACACCCATCAATTTCATGTCATGAGAGAATTTTGGCTCTCACTGCCCACCGTGTTGTTCTTGGAGGCTCTCTAGGGTTTCAACACAACTCAAAGTGCGCCACCTTCTAGATGCTCCAACTTTGCCAATAGAAGATTCACGTACCAAGCAGAGGAAACTACTACAACATTCAAATTCTCAAACTGCAAGAGCAGTGCTTGTGCCGTGCCCAAGGACATAAGAATTCATAGCAAAAAATCGAGATCAACAAACATGCAACAAAGGAACTCTAACACACAAATGCAAATTCCAAAAACAATCACAACTCTTGTAACGAGGAGGACAAAATAGTGAATTGATTGTGATGATAGGAATAAGCGAGGGGCAGTTTGTTCCTAGCACGCCATAACAACAATAGGCAAGTGTGAACGACCACCCTGACGTGGCTCATCTCATCGATAAAAACATGAACTAGTACTGCATCTTAGCATGTGTAAACAATCTAATTTTATATATTTCCTAAAAGTGCAGCATGAATTATGGTCCGACATCCTTGATGTCCAGAAGCTCAAGCACCAAGTTTTTAATTCATAACACTGATTTTATCTTTAAGACCCGGTTTTCCATAAGCCCAAGTGCAAATGGACTTAAGCCTTGCACTAGTGAGAAGCTTAGTGCTTCAGTTCACCTCATGTATGTATACACTACAAGAAAAAGGCCCTTTTTTGACTAAGCACTATGACTACCATGAACCATATTGGACACATTTTGTGTCCAACATGGTTCATGGTAGTCATAGTGCTTAGTCAAAAAATAGTCCTTTTCTTGTGCAATAGGTTGTTAGTATGACAAGCATGCTCATGGGGGCAAAGTGGAGGTGCTTTAAAAAGATTGGATAGCAAGTGGATGTGAGCAATCAAATCATATTTAAAAGACCAAGCAACTTCATTAGAATTAGCTTTGGCAACTCTTGTAACAACTATTAAATGAAGCTCATTGCATTTGTTGTGTTGTAGGTTGGTTTTGTAAAATGCAATACCTGTTTCACTTTTGGTAAAGACTTAAGTTATATGTGGCACATATTCCCACTTAAAAAGTCACGTGGATTTTTTTTCACATCACTTGTCCTAATTAACTAGAATTCTCTAGTCTAAAAAATATTGAACAAAAAGAACACAAATTGCAAAATCTTATCAAATACTTATTCCAATCCCCTAAATACTCAAAAAGTTGAAATCTGTATGAAGGATACATTTAGATCTTCTTCACAAAATATTTTAACATTATTTTTGAATGTTGATTCAACTAAATGAAAACTTACAATAAAGAGGCACAAGAAAACTAGAGAGATGTGTGATATTCTCAAGGACAACTAGTGATTTCTTTGATATTTCCAATCATATAGGGGTATATTTTATAATTCAAAACAATTGAGGGGTAATTTCGGTTTTTTTCTTTCCAATTTAAATGTTACAACCCAATAAATAATAATCCTATAGTTAAATTTTTCAAAACACTAGAATTACTTTGAATAGCCTTTGAGAATGATCTTGTATAGTGACTTTTGAGTAATTTACTTCTAAAATTGGTGTTTAGGATGAGTGAAAGCTAGTTCTTTTTTTTGTTTATAAATAAAGTTGTAAAGATCAACCACTACATCTCGAAAGATTGTTTGAATTCAAAAGAATTTGGAGAGATCATTCACAAGAAATACGCAATTCCAAAGTTTATTCATGAATGAAATTCTTCATGAATATCCAGAAATGAAATATTTTATGAAGATTATTCACTATGAAGTTTCATGAAAATCATCCATGCAGGTTGTAATTTGAAAAAATCATCCAACAAGACAAACCGTTAGAAGATCATTTGAACTTGAGTTTATAAGTATCATCCCCATTAATTAGGGTTTTTTTGCAAAAATTTGCCTAAATCTTACCTCTGATGGTCATTGGGCACAGTTTGGGATGTTTTATTAGCTTAACCAGCCAATATTCTACATTTTCTTGGGCCAATTGGTTATCTAGAGTATACTCCTAGCTAAGCCTATAGAAATAAAGGATATTCTCTTATTTTTCTCCTTATATGGCCAGTTTTTTTCTTTAACTTTTGAATCCAATTCAACAATCCTCAAAATCAACCGGCTAGCTTGTAACTAAATTGTACATCACAGAAGCAAAGAGAACAGGCAGCATAGACACATCTCCTAAACCATTACAGCCTAAAGGATATCAGTTCTCTTGACTTGTTTAAAAAAAGAGCTTAAAGGCATCATGAGACAAAAACATGGTAGGCCCGGCAAGTTGTTGTGCTAGAATTGGTAGGCTATTGCTCCACGCACATGGAGCTAGAACTTGGCGTGCGCCAGTGGCCGTTGGCGGGCTGGCGGTTCTTGTCCTGGTGGAGATGAGCTTTGCTAGGTGTGGCAAAAGATAAATGTCAAAAAAAATTCCCCTCCCTAGTTACATTCTTGTCCTATAATTGGATTTTATAGTAGGTTGAGTTGCATTCCATGTACCTTCTCCATCGCTCCACCGCTTAAGCTCTAGCAGCCGCTTCTTCTCCTAGTGGACTGCAAGGACTCCAGGATTGTATACTAAATTTCTTACTAGAGTTTGTGTTTTTGATCTGTTTCTTCTATTGTTTGTGGTCCATAGAAAGTCACAAAAACAAGAAAGAATGCAAAAAATACTAAAATAACATGGTTTCCCATCTTCAATACTCAGCAAAAATCGTTAACTCAACTAAACCCTAACTTCCAATGAAGCAAAACTATGCTGTGGCACAATAGGGAGGTTCAGTGACATAGGCACGGCAGGTAAAATGGTAGGAAGTGTGGCAAAGATGAAGAGTAAAATTGACGAGGCGCATGTGCGCGTCCCCTCGCCTCGCCAAACTCCGCCAATCCACGTAAGCTCTCAAAACCAGTTGACAATCGCCACTTGGCCAAGTAGATGGCGGATAGCGGAGCAAAATTGCTTCATGAGCGTGGAGCATATATGTCTCAAGGGAGGTGGCAGACAGAGGAGGGATCTATGAGATTAGCAATCACACCACTATCTCAAACCATGCACCGGTCATTATGACCTTGACACAGAGGAATCAACCAGCCACAAGAAGAAGTAGAATGCTGATGGAACTCCTAAAACAGCCAAAATATCAAAGTAGGCTCGTCCAAGCGTGGAAAGAATTGCCAAACCCAAAAGGTGATGGCTCCTAGATGGACATGGTATTGATGGTGCAAACTAACATCATGAGTGAAGCAGGAGTTTCTGCAAGGAGATAAAGAAGGAGAAATATAGAAAAGAGAACCTTGCAGAAAGATGGCTAAAAGCGGCTGAAGCCGCTTTGGCACAAGATCTGGGAGATCAATGCTCCATCAAAAAGATGCACGTAGTGAGGACTTAGCTACATGAAATTTTGATGGAAATCCTTGAGGTGCAGTATCTAGTACCATCAGCACAATGGATGCAAAATGGAGACAGATGCACACGCAAATTTTTGAAGTCTTCAAGGACACCAGATACTGCACATCTATCACACTCTTACAAGTAGATGGCCACGAACTCATGGAAAAGGCTGAGAAAGCACATGCAATCACAAGTTTTTACACAAGACTATACTCTTCAGACTCGGATACAGCCTGCGTGGTCTTGGCTAGAGAAAGTGTCCTCAAGAGCATATCCATGATAGTATCAAATGATCAAAACAAGCTCTTGAGGAGGCCGATAGAAGAGGTGGAAGTTCTAGAGGCAATCAAAGATCTATCATGCAGAAGAGCCCCAGGTGAAGACAAAGTCCCCACAGACTTTTACAGAGAGTGTGCGGACTGAATCAGTAGTGATCTACGGTGGCATTGGTGGGCAGTAAAGGAGGTGTGGACATTCGGATGCCTCTCTTGCACACACAACAAAGGTTTCATCAGTCTGCTACCTAAGGGAGGCAACATGACTGTGGTAACGAATTGCAGGCCCATAACTCTTCTTTTATCCTTTTACAAACTTGTGGCCAAACTTCTAGCTAGATGCTTATAGCCTTTATTACCAGAACTAGTATGACCCTTACAAAAAAGTGTCATCTAAGGGCAAAGCATTATTGACAATATCTACCTCGCCCAAGAATCGATGGAATATATTGTGGAATTGAGGCAAAATCTAGCATTACTTCTTTTGGATTTTGAAAAGGCTTATGACAACATTTTCTGGAGCTTAATGCGTGCAGTATTGGTGAAATAGGGCTTTGACCAAGAGTTTGTGAAGGGTGTCATGGCCTTCTATACCAACGCCTCTTCAGCAGTAAAAATAAACAGGGAGATTGGGCCGGTTTTTAAGCTCACAAGGTTTGTAAGGCAAGGATGCCTTCTTGCTCCCTTTTTATTTGTAGTCGTTCTGGATGCCTTGGAGTATTTGTTGGATGACTCTAGACACGATGTTGAGGGATTTAGGCTACCAAATGGCTAGAGCCTCATCAACACTTCCTACGTAGACAATATGGTGTTGTACTTGAAGGGAACACCTGCAAATCTGAGGAGGGCTCAAAGAGCACTAGACATTTTTTGTTCAGCCACAGGCTCAAAAGTAAACTGGGGTAAGACATGTGGCATTTGGGCCCCTTCTGCTGAAAGGAGCTTCTCACGGGGGGAAGAGATAGGCTTAAAGTGGCTACAAGAAAGAATCAATGCACGCTATCTAGGCCCTAAAGTCGGATTCAGACTGCCACCAGACACCAATATAGAGCCACTTCTTCTCACCCTGAAGAAAAAATTGAGAGCATGGGCAGCCAAGTCAATGTCTCAAGCGGGCAGAATCATCATATGCAACTAGGTATTACTAGCAACTTGTTGGTATGTGGCTACGTGCTAAGGCATTTTGCAAAAAAATTTGTGACAAGATTTGAAGTTTAATGAGGACATTTGTGTGGACGAGGAGAAACGAAGGTCGTTGCGCCGCAAGAGTTAAGTGGAATGCTTGCATTCTACCTAAACTTGAAGGCGGTGTGAAGCTTATTGACCCTTAACTCTAGTCCCAAGCTCTCTTGGCAAAGTTGGTAGTGCAAGCGCTGGCACCAAGACAGGAGCCATGGAAAGCCTTATTACGTCACAAAATAATCAACTACAAGCCTTTAGGGAATGCAAGGTGGAGCGCCTCACCAAATTGGCTATTTTTTAGCAAAGTGATGAGCACACTCAATATGTTAGCCTTTGCACACTCATATTTGAAAGCCTTTATTGCGGTCAGAGGGGGCTTAATTGCAGTAGAATCAACACAAAGGAATGCCATTCTATAACAGCCCCTATTTAGTCATAGGTTAATGCAAGAGCAGGCAGACGTACCTCTTGAAATGGGACCTAACAGAGGCCTACATTTTAGGCGTGCGCGGATATAACCAAGGTGGGGGATGTATGGACCAGTACAAAGAAGATTGGGCGTCAATTGAACAAATACAAAGAAAACTACCTAGAAAAGGGGCAACCATAGAGAAAGAAAAGTCAAGGAGACTTACAATGATATCGCACGTCCCTTGGAACCCAAGGACCTGGACATCACCTTCCACGGATGGATGTTGGCTTAACCGCCCTGAAAGTTAGCACTATTTCTTGATGGGAATCATAGATAAGGAAGGCTACAGAACAGAAACCTGCCGCTACATTAAAGATGCCCCTAGAAACATTCTACAAGAAATCAAGGAAAGGTAGTGGTGCCAACCTCTGCATTGCAGCAAACAAGAGTGGTACGATGGTTTGGGAAGAAATGCACATTTGACATTTGTAACCCACCATCGCCACCTCGCCCTCCAACACTAGTAGAAAATTCAGCACAAAATCAACAGAATTTCAACCAAAAACTGTTGATTTTTTATGCGAATTTGGTCAAGTTGATTTGGATACTTTTCTGTTGATTTTTTGTTTGCTGATTTTTTGTTGATTATTTACAATTTTCTGTTAATTTTCTGTTGATTTTCTGTTAATAATCTGTTGATTTTCTGTTACTTTTCACGTATTTCATGTTGTTCAATTCTTCTTTTTTTCAATTTTAAATTTTTTTTTCATAGAATTTTATTTTACTTTATGGAAAAGTGAACTTTTTTAAGGGCCGAGTAGCTGCCCACACCAACAGAAAGCTGCCTAAACCCCGGGCAGCTACCAAAATCCCCAAGCAACTGCTCGAACCGTCGGACAGTTGCTCGAACCCACGAGCAGCTGCTCGAAACGTCGGGTAGGGCTGCCGGCAGTGGAGTTTGAACCCCCCACCTCTAGTCTCACAACTCCACAACTCTACCACATTCCCGAAAACCACTAGAGAATGTGCAAACACACATGCATACAATAGAATCATGATTCTATTTGTACTTTAAATGTTCATGCTTTTAGTAACCTAGTGGACTTTGGAGGCTATTTTGGCCCATTAAAGGAGTTATTTTCAAAAAACTTAGAACTAAAAAAATTTGGTAAATGTATTTTACTTTCACCTCCAACAATTTTTTTTGGATTTCAATCTTTTTATCAAAAGTTATGAGCTAAAATCAAAGAACTTCTTTTGAAATTTTAAATAAACTGTTTATTTCCATCCTTTTGATTTTGTTTATAAATTTTTATTGGAATTTACAAATCTCAAAAAGATTGTTGCAAACAAAGGTTGGATTCATTAATAATTATTATTTAGTGCTACTTTTTTTGTAAAAAGAACCTTATTATGTTAAAATAGCCTCCATAGTTTGATAGCTTCAAATAACATGAAATCCTGAAAAGTTACAAAATTAAATCCTTGCAATTATAAAATCCAAATTCCATAGACTTTTGAATAGTTTTGGATATTTTTTTAGGGCATTAATATGTGAACTACACCCTTGAACTACTGTACCACACCCCCGGGGTAAATTTTAGATTTCTATCATCAAAACTTTGAGTTTGAGAATTTTGAATTCAAATTTGGACTTAGAGACCATGATATTGTCTAGCACCATAAAAAATGTTGCAATTCAACAACAACTAATGAAAAAGCTTGTCTTTTTTTACAAACAAAAGTAAATTTAACAATTTGCTCCCTAACTCAACTTTTTCATTGGGTGTTGTTGAACTACAATTTTTTTTACGGTTATAAACAATATCATGGTCTCTAAGTCCAAATCTAAATTCAAAATTTTCAAATTCAGCTTTTTGATGGTAGAAATCTAAAATTTATCTCGAGGTGTGGTATAGTAATTGGAAGGGTGTGGTACACATATCAATTCCCATCTTTTAAAGCTTATAAAAGTATTTTATAAGATTGTTTTGTTTTAATTCATTTGGTTAGTAATAGAAGGAAAAATACTAAAAATACCCTTTAAGTATTTCAAAATATCAAGTTTACGCCAAAAATATGTGAAACATAAAAAATAGTCCTTATTTTTTGTAGGAATATCAATTATACTTCTATTATTTTAGAAAATTAATAAAATAACTCTTCTATTTTGAAATGTTAAATATATCCTTGTGTTATTTGAAATGTAAAATCACCTTTGGTTTCTTGTAAGAATTTGCATTAAACTATATACTTGGTTATCATATAACACAAAGATATAAATAGTTTAAAATAGTTGAGGAGCACTTTTACTATTTTCCCAATATATTAGAAGCATCGTTGATATTTATACAAAGAGGAAAGATCTTTTTGGTACTTTTAATGCTTTAGGGACATATATGATTTTTTCAAAGAATTGAGGAGCATCTTTTATATTTGTTTGTAAAGAAATTTTGGTATTTAAAACAACAAAATGTTGTACTTTTTATATAAAATTTTGTTGAATTAGTGAAGTTGTGTCCAAAAGTGTCTAGATCAGTAGAAAATTGTTGATTTGTTTGTTATTATGGTCATGTTTTTACTTGACTTTAAAGGTTGCTAATTTTAAATCTAACCAAATTGTGAAAAGTAAAGAAAATATAACCAATCAATGAACACTCAAACTTCTAAAAGATTCTATTTTATTTTTAAACTTCTTTTATTTTTTAAAACTTCAAAACATTTTAATGAGGTCCAAAAAGATTCAAGAACGATTTAGAAAACAAACGTAAACTATTGTAATAGTTTTTTTATTAAAAATATTTTAAAGTATTTTGATGAATTACAAAAAGATTCCTAAAGGACTCTAATTCAGTCTAAGAGATTCTATTTCTATAAGTATTTTGAAGTACTTTAACAAATTCCATAAAGATTTTAAAAAGATTCTTAAAGATTCCAAAAAGGTTCTTAGAAGTTCTCAAAGATTCTCAAAGATTTTTAAAATTTCCAAAAACATTCTCAAAAGATTTTCAAAGATTCCTAAAGATTTTTAAAGATTCTCAAAGCTTCTCAAAGCTTCCAAGAAGATTCCAAGAAGATTTTTAAAGATTTTCAAAAATTCTCAAAAACTTTGAAAATTCCTAGAACATTTCCAAAGATTCTCAAATATTCCAAACTATTCTCAAAGATTCTTAAGAATTCTCAAATGTTCCTAAAAGATTTTCAAAGATTCCAAGAAGGTTCTCAAAGATTCCAAAAAAACTTGAAAAGATTTCCAAAGGTTTTCAAAGATTCTCAAGGATTCCAAAAAGATTCTCAAAGATTCTCAAAGATTCTCAAAGATTCTCAATTGTCTTCAAACATTTTCAAAGATTCCAAAAAAACTTGAAAACATTCCCAAAGATTTCCAAAGGTTCTTAATGATTCCTAAAAGATTCTTAAAGATTCTTAAAGATTCTTAAAGATTCTTAAAGATTCTTAAAGATTCTTAAAGATTCACAAAAAGTTCCCAAAAGATTTCCAAAAGATTCCAAAATTTCTGTTGATTTAGATAATGGTGTTCAAATCAATAGAACGTATTTAGTTTTTTATAGAATTCTATTAAATTAGTCAATTAGCAAGGGCAAGTGCCCAAATCAACAAGAAACTGTTGGTTTTCTGTTGTTTTGGACGGAGTTTTCTACTAGTGCAAACTCAAAATGGGTAATGTAGAAGCCAAGGATCTCTGATCAAACTTGGGATCCGACTGCGTGGTGGTGGAAAGAATTAGACAAAGATGGCATGCAAGTGCTGGTACCATTCTACGGGTACACAGCACGAGCTAGCCATAAGCAGCAACTAAGGGAAATTGGAGAAGAGTCCGTGAGCACCCGGGAGTTGAGGAACATAGGATTTTTAGAAGAGAAGATTCGGGATACGTACAGACTCATGTGGCACTACTCCAGACCACCGAAACAATCAACGTTCATCTGGCAACTCATCAATAAGGGAGTAGTCGCAGGTTCCTGGCTCAAGTGGAGCGCGTCGTGAGAAGAATCGACTTGTGTCCTCTGCGCGGTGAGCTACAACGACCAACCACAACTAAGTCCCTTGGAAACGATTGCTCATCTTTTCTTTGACTGTGAAAGCACTTGGGAGTTGTGGCGGAAGTATAATACTTTGGCTGATCTTCACGGCCAACTAAGCATACAAAACCTTCTCACGGCCCTTACATGCCACCATCACCCGGGATTTACAAGAAAAAATCAAAAATATGTTTTCTCTTCTCAACTGTGGGACCTTTTGAGATCTTTCATCCTTTGATATGTATGGACTAACCGGTGCAACTTGAAATATGGCAACTAACCAGTTAGTCATACTAGAATTCTCAAACTTGCGTGGGTGGCCATGGTTCATGCTGGTGCAACACTGAGGAAGCACTTTCGCATAGTTATTTAAAATAAGGAAAAGAAAATCGCAATAGATAGTCAATTTTTGAAGTAATGGTGCCCTTCTTTTGTAAACAGTGGCAATAGAGTATGGTGCTATACCGCACTGCCACAATTTTCTTGATCAATAACAAGACGGTGTGCCAAAATGATTGGTGACGATCTCCAAACAACTTGTAACTAAATGCCGGTACCCCGTACATAGTTACTGCCTATCGTAACATTGAAAAAATACAATGCAAACATGGATGAAATTTCCAAATTCTTCCCTAATGCAAAACCAAGTTCGCCAAATTTTGGATGAAATTTACTAACATTAGTATAATGTAAGGATGAACATCCACATGGCGATGATTCTATCCAATTCTGCCGATTCCCCCTGCTTGCATTTTTGGGTGCAGGTAGCTCTACCCTCGTAAAATAAAAACAAAAACACCGCGCTGAAAATCACTAAAATTGGCTTAGACAGAGAGCGAACCAGGACCGTCAGATTCCGATCCATCGTAACCCTTAAATATTAGGGTTACACTCTGTGTTATAGAAACTTTGAGCTACGCTCGGGGCTCTTTCTTTGCTGGCCTCCTTCGCCAGCTTGCCGCTCCGTCGCAACCTTTTTTCAGGTAAAATTTCTAAACGATCTCCTCTCAAATCCTTATCTAATCGTTTTCAAGGCTTTGTTAGGGTTTGAAACACCCTTAACTGTGCGCGCGGGGATCTTATTGTAGCTGCACGTATAAAAAATTAGAGCCTTTTTACTCACGAGTTGCTGCTTCTTTTTCTAATTCTTTGATTCCGGTTCACTAGTCTTGAAAGAGCTTTAATTTCGGTTTGCGTTGTAAATATCGTAAATAGGAGAATTGAAACATAAGCATATGATTTTTTAGTGTTTTAGGGTTTTAGGGTTTAGAAAGGAATGAAGTTTTATGAGAATGTGTCTTCTTCAGGGTTAGCACCATGGTGAAGCACAACAATGTCATCCCTAATGGCCACTTCAAGAAGGACTGGCAGAGCTATGTGAGGACCTGGTTCAACCAGCCTGCCCGTAAGAAGAGAAGAAGAACGGGTAAGTGTTTTAATCAGAGTCCCCGGCATTTGATTGCTGGAAAATTTTGTCGCTTTGACCTAAATTCTAGAAATTCTTTTTCGTAACATCTGCTGATGCAGTTAGTCGGATTCGAGAAGCGATGAATTTAGTGTAAAACATGTATTTTAAAGGAGTGTGCATGTTTTTGGTAGTTTTTCAACATCCTTTTGACTTTGTTAACTTTTTTACAGTGCGCCAGAAGAAGGCCGTGGCTGTGTTCCCACGCCCTGCCTCTGGTCCTCTCCGCCCCGTTGTGCATTCCCAGACCTTGAAGTACAACGCAAAGATCCGTTCTGGACGCGGATTCACTTTGGAGGAGTTGAAGGTATGTTAGTTTATCCCTCTCATGCACATCAAGGAGGTATAAAAGCTTGAATATGTTTCATAATGCACCTTATATTGTGGCGGATTTATATTAAAAAAGCATCTACTTAGTATGCTCCAGGATTTGAAGGTTGCCTCTGTGAAGATTGTGTTTCTTCGGACGATTTGAATTATGCTCAAATAGGATGATTTTGTGTATGGAATCCGTGCAGAAATGAGAATATTGCGCATGGTGTAGTGATTAAGGAACTATTAATCGCCACGAATTGCACTTAATTTCTTCATTAACGGATGTTTGTCTTAATGACTGTTTTGTTGTTACTGGTAGTGATAATCTTTCACTATTCGTTCTGATTGTGAACGTTTTCGTGCTGGATTAGGCCGCCGGCATTCCGAAGAAGCTTGCTCCCACTATTGGCATTGCGGTTGACCATCGTCGGAAGAACCGGTGTTTGGAGAGTCTTCAGGAGAATGTCAATCGGCTGAACACTTACAGGGCCAAGTTGGTTGTGTTCCCCAGGCGCTCACGAAAGACGAAGGTACGAGAATATATGACTATTACAATCTAATATTCCTCCGAGTTTTAACGTAATCAAGGAATGGATTGTTGCTTTTGCACAATTGCTTTGTCTAACCATCAAGGGATACAGAATTGCCTTGTTCTTAATAGAATTTGTATGTTAAATATAACACAGTCTGGTTACAACGTTTCCCTCGGGGATTTTTAGATTGTTTAGGTGGCTAGCTCTTTGTTGAGTGAAAATATGTCATTGGTATTTCTGTCGCTTACGTGTTGTTCAGATGTTTGATTATGTAATTTTGCAAGTTTTTCTGTTCGGGGTTATAGAAGGTTTATAAGTTTGGTTAATTGCAGAATATCGTTCCAGGAGAGCCTTGGTGGTCTATTTTAGTGTTATTGTAATGTGTTCCTGTTTCTCACAATTTTTTTCCTTTCCATCAGGCCGGAGATTCTAGCGCTGAGGAGTTGTCGAGCGTGACCCAATTGACTGGATCAGTTCTGCCGATCGTGAAGCCCCGACCTAGTGCAGAGATTGTATCTATCACGGACGAGATGAAGGCTCAGAAGGGATACTACAAACTGCGTCAAGAGAGGATGAATGCGAAGTTGGTTGGTGTCCGGAAGAAGAAGGCTGAGGCTGCCGAGAAGGAAGAGAAGAAGTAAAACCTTAGTGACAGTAGAGTTTTGTGATGACGGTTTTTAATGACCTTCAAGTGCCAAGTGTTCACTGTACTTTGGCAAGGTTCCGGTTCAGTAAAATCGGAAGGATTTTTATTTCTTTCGACGGTTTTCTTTCATGCGTTTTGCTTGTGGGCTGACATGAGTCTTTTGGTTACTTAATGTGATTGTTGCCGTCTTTTGGTTAGTATGCTGCTTCAGTAGTCATGTATTTGAGCATGATTGTATTTGTCGATGACTATTCATTCACCGAACTCTCAGTTAGGATTAGGTGTGTTCATTGATTCTATGTGTTATGTTTAAGAAGTTCCACGTCATATGCAAATATATCCTCCTCACTTCATTTCCTGTGTTAGTTTTCCTGCAGCCGGATTTTGCTCGTACCTGATAACTTCGTAACTTGTATTTACTTATTAAGTTTCGTGCATGCTCTTAAGGTTGTGATAGTCTTTGTACAGTAAATTTTGTCGCCTTCAATGCTGAGGAGACGCGGTGCTGCAGTTTTGACACCGAAACTCAATCTTGAAACTAGTTGTTAGGTTTCCATTCACTTCTGCAGTTGTTACTAGTAAAACTGTAAGGTTTTGTAGTAATCGTCTATTCCTTATTGTTCTAATTATTGTTGTTTGGTGAAGGGTGATTAGTCATCGTCAATATTATTGTTTACCGTTCGGCGTTACGCAACGGCGAATTGATACAGACGACTGTTCTGACATCTTTCATCCTAAATTGGATTGAGACCAGGTGAGTACTGTGATGCAACGCGGAGCAATACCCTTATTTGTTGAGGGCCTGAATGGATTCATTGCAATAATATTCCTTGGTAAGTGCCATTTAGTAAGGGTAATTGTCGAAACTGGAGTTGACCTGCTGCGCATAACTTCTGTGCCTTGTGTCTCTGGCATAGATTTATGATGGCAAGCCCAATTTCTCGGTAGGAAATTGTACGTGAGCTTTTAGGTCCTGCTCTTTATTCATGCGAGGACGAACCAGTTTTAACGAAACTTAAGAGAGGTCCCACGAGTGTTCACTTTTATTACAATTTGAAGGCCAGAGCCGCATGAAGTTTGAATATTGATGCAAATCACTGTAGCCCTAGGAAAGTTGCTGGGCTCATTTTTTGGATTTCATTGAGCTTCTTGGTTGCTTTTCTTGAGATGATAAAACATGTTCCGCCAACTTGCTGTTGCTTCTCATGCCTCTGGGTTCATACGTAGGCTTGTCATTAGGTATTCTGCTTAACGAGTCTGCGCTGTGAAAATCTTTGAGTGTAGTGAGTTTCTCCTCGAAAATCTCGACCAATTCTGTGGCCTTTCGCAATTTGGGCGTGCATGCAGGTGAGAGTTTTTTTTATCACGAATTAGGGTTTCGTGAGGCAAAGCTGTTTAGAGAAAAATCTCGAATCCCCTTTGAACATATGACTTGCGAACATATGCAAAAAACAGGAATATTTTTTGAATATATTAAAAGTGATAGCTCATGGCGTGGTACTACTTTTGCCTGCTTACTACTGTCAATCCAGGACGTACTGTCAATAAGTTATTCACATGATTGATGCCAGCGGCCTCCATCTCTGAAATTCTTGAAGACAGGGTGTGAGAGAATGAATGCCAGGGATAAGATTCTTCGATTCGTTCATGGGTTCAGAGTGTTTGGTCTGTTGTGAAGATTGATTGTCAGCAGAATTACGTATTATGAAGAGAGACGATGGAGTTGCGCTTCCTGCAATAAGGCCTGCAAAAGGAGGAATATAACAACTTTTTGACATGTTTTCCATCTGAATTCCAAAAATGTGGAGAGAAGATCATGTGGGGCTGGGAGTGTCATACTCCGGATTTGGAGGCCCATCGTCCACCCCAAGCACAACAAGCTCATCCAGGACACCTCGGAGCAGGCTACACGCACTCGACACAGCAGGATCTTCATCAGGAGATGCAATCAACGCAGTCGGCACGTATGCAAACTTACAAGGACGAAGATTAAGACTAAACCCTAAGACAGAAGAATCATCGCCAGAGACAAACATTGAAGGCAAAGCTTCAACGTCTCCTTTAAGCACAAAGCTATCAATCCTGTTGTGTTTGTTAGTCTTATCTTTAAGTGCAGGCTTGAAGATCATGCACCACCGAGACCCGTCTCGTTTCTACAGACTGGCACACATGGTTGGTCTCAAGGAAACCTTTCGGTATTCGCTCTTGTGGATGGCTCCTATATTGTCTGGTGGTGGGTATTGTTCCGAAGCTTTGACATTTGTGGACGCATTAAACTCATCCAGGATGGTGAAGGAGCTCAGAATTAGCCACCATGGGGATACTGAGAATTTCCAGTTCTGGAAAGGGTTGCCTCCGGAGACGAGGAAGACGTTGATGTATTTGCTTTCTGGAGATAATAGCAACTTGGGGGATACTGTTGTGGTGTGTCATAGTGAGCCTGATGCTTGGTACCCGCCTTTGATCCAAACACCGGCTTGTCCTCCTACTGGATACTCTGCTCCGAGGTATGTCATTGGCAGGACGATTTTGGAAACCAGAGCTGTGCAGCCTAGTCATGTTGAGAGGTGCAACAAAATGAACGAAATCTGGGTGCCTACTGAGTTTCATGTTGCCAGGTTTCTGCAAGCTGGTGTGCACCCTGCCAAGATCGTCAAGGTCAGTGGGCTCTCTTGCCTATTCTTTCTCACATTCTTACTTTTTTTATAATCTCTTATTCAAATCCTTCACTTCTGACTGCTTGCCTTCCAGAACCTGCTTCACAAACCAATATTGTTATTACTCCCTCTGTTTCTCTAAAAAGCTTCTAAAAAGCTCCAAATCAGACAAATTTTTTCTTGTACCACTAAAAAGTTCCCTTTTACTGAATGCTGAGAAAGTGTTTGCCATGTTCAATGATCACAAATCAAGATTATTATTACTCCCTCTGTCTGTCTAAAAAGCTTCAAAAAGCTTCAAATCAGACACATTTCTTGTACCACTAAAAATCTTCCAAATCTTCCTTTTGTTTTGCAAAATGTTGAGAAAGCGTTTGCCATGTTCAATGATCTCATGGGGCAAAGTTAAGCAATTAGGGAACATTCCTCTCTTAGCAAGCTTGGCCTTGCCCATATGAGGTACTATTGTTGCTACTAATCTTTTAAATCATCAATAACAAGGAGTTTGCAGCATGCCATAAATATGGTACTTTTTGCAAATAAATAGGGTACCCAAACGGCGACATCAAATGCTGGAGATTTTGCAAACATTTGATAGATGGTATATTGATTCTAGAATGCATGTGTCACTAGCACAAAGACTAAAATAATGAGGAGCTGGCAACAATCAAATACTATGCACAAATATAGTACTTTTTTGCATGGAATTTGGGTGCCCCAATAGCAACATCAAAGCTAAAAAAATTTGTATGTGTCACTAGCTACAAAGACTAAAAACACTGGTAATCCTTCACAAGGAAGTTGGAGATTTTGCATATACATTCGATAGATAGTATATCGATTCTAGAATGCATGTGTCACAAGCACAAAGACTAAAACCAACACAGTTAATCCTTCACAAGGGAAGCTTTTTGGGCGTGTTTTTAGAGGGACAGAGAGAGTATTATTATTCTTATTTTTAAACCTGTTTGGTGTTTTGGTGATTGCTGAAGGTGGTGCAAGCGGTGGACACGCATTTCTTCAACCCTGCGAAAGCAAAAGCTTCATCCGACCTTGCAGAAGCTGCTGCACAGAACAAGATTCTGTTCCACCCTGTCACCAACACTCGGCATCCAAGTCGACCATTTGTGTTTCTGAGCATCTTCAAGTGGGAGAACCAGAGAGGCTGGGACGTTCTGCTGAGTGCCTTCTGTCAGGAATTCGCTGCAGATGAGAACGTGGTGTTGTATCTTGTCACCAACCCGGGGTCGCATTCCACAGACGGTTTCCTTCGTCTTCTGCGTGAGTTCGTCCGGTCACTGCATGTGCCTGAGCCCAGGAGCGGCTGGGCAGAGGTTAGTCACAAAAAAACCCTAAACAGCTTACGTCAATAATTCACCCGAAACTTTTCAAAAACAATCATGAAATTCCAAGACTCATGTGGGCAAGGCCAAGCTCGCTTAACTTGCCCCCATGAGATCATTGAACATGGCAAACGCTTTCTCAGGGTTTGAAATCATCAAAATGGAGCTTTTTTAGGGATACAAGAAATGTGTCTGATTTAAAGCTTTTTAGAGGGACAGAGGGAGTAAAATTCAAGAGCAGTGGAATCACACCTCTCTAAACTTTCAACCTAGGGCTTCACCTTCTCCACTACAATTGAGTGTGTTGCAGTAAGTAGGATTTGGCTAAACCTACGACCTAGGATCTCACCTTCTCCACCATACTTGAGTTTGTTGCAGCAATTAGGGTTTGTCGAAACTTTCAACCTAGGGTTTCGACTTTGCACTCTAATAGAGTTTATTGCAGTAATTAGGACTCGTCTAAACTTCCAACTTAGGGCTTCAAAATTTCACTATAGTTGAGTGTGTTCCAGTAATTAGAGTTTGTCTAAACTTCTTAACGTAAGGTTGCACCTTTTCCAGTACGATTGAGTTTGTTGCAGTAATTAAAATTTGTTTAAACTTTCAACCTAGGGTTTCACTTTCTCCACTACAATTGAGTGTGTTGCAGTAACTAGGGTTTGTCTGAACTTCCAACATAGGATTACCCCTTCTCCACTACAATTGATTTTGTTGCAGTAATTAGGGTTTGGGAGGGGGTTTTGGCAGGTCCGTGTGATAGACAAGGAAGTACCGCAAGCTCACCTTCCAGGACTGTACAAAGGCGCGGACTGCTTCGTACTCCCATCAAGGGGAGACGGGTGGGGTCGTCCAGTGGTGGAGGCCATGGCCATGGAGCTGCCGGTCATCGCAACGCACTGGTCCGGCATGATCGAGTACATGACGGAGCTGAACAGTTATCCATTACAAAAGGACGACATGACGGAGATTGTGCAGGGTGCTTTCCGAGGCCATTTTTGGGCAGATCCAGCGCAGTCTCGCTTGATGAAGCTCATGCGGCGAGTTGTGGAGAATCCTGGCGAGGGGAAGCAGAGAGGGCGCCGCGCTCGGCAGGACATGGTGGCCAAGTACTCGCCTGAGGTCGTGGCTGGCGTTGTGCTGGAGCAGCTGCTGCGCATTCAGAGCAAGCTCGACTTGCGGGATGTTGAAGCTGCATACCCTATGCTGGCTTGAAGACGAGCGCTTACGTCGCTAGGGCATACTTCACTAGGGCTTACGTCACTCTGACGTCAGTTGCAAAATTCTCCAAAAAACTTTGACCCAACAAACAAAACTCCCTCTCAAAAGTGTAAATATCACGGTATTCAATATTGCACATTTAGCAAATTTAGAATACCTAGCACTGTTTTTTAAGGATCATAGGGCATAGTACATACGCTGCCATATAATAGGTATTTGCCACCAATAAGAAGTTTTAATTTGGGATCTCAAGTAGTTCACTAGAACCACTATGATCTATTCTTCAACTTTTTTGTTGATCTCAAATGTAGTAGAGGTGTGGGCATAGTACATACGCTGCCATATTATAGGTATTTGCTACCAATAAGAAGTTTTAATTTAGGATCTCAAGTAGTTCACTAGAACCACTTTGACCTATTCTTCAACTTTTTTGTTGATCTCAAATGTAGTAGAGGTGTGGATCCATTCCAAATACAAGAAAAATACCCTATATTGTACTAGTCGCAATGGCATGCTCAATCCTTTAGGGTTAACCCTTGAACGACCAAGCAACCAAAAAACATAGCATGCATGCTGCTCTATAACCGGCATTTGCTATCAACAAATTTTTTTAATGTGGAATCTTGAGTACCTCACTAGAATAACATTGACCTATATTCTAACGTCTTTGTTGATATCAAATGTAGTAAAGGTGTAGATGCATTCCAAATACAAGAAGAATACATTGTATTGTACTACTTGCTATAGGTTGCTTAGACGTTTAAGGTTAACCCCTGAGTGCCCGTGGTTTTGTTGGGTGTGGCTCATGTTTTTTGAGGTCCTCCTCTTTTGTGGGTTCTTTTTTTTGATTCCCAAACATCCATCAAAAGTGACCTTTGAAATTTTGAGAGGGTATTGTGTAGAATCGATTTGGCTTGAAGATTACTAATTTGACCGCTTGTCGCTAGAGATTATAATAGTCAAAGATGGGTTGACCATCTGGAATTGGGAGGAAAATGGGGGTGCCTTGGCTTACACATGAAATGGCAGATAGTTATCTTTACGGGTCAGTCTTGATTTTTTTACATAGTGTTAGCTTTGAAGACAGGGTTCTATTAGAGAAAATTTTAGGTTGTTTAGTTGGAGAACCATTTTTTGGAAACTCCTTGACTCAACATGTGTTGAGGCACTGAACATCACTGCCACCGATTAGGCCTGCGGGGTACTGGCACGCTAGCAGTGCTTGGCTATAGCAAGCTACCAGGGCTGCTTGCTGGTTTAGGTTTCATGCACCATGGATTGCCAAGGGACGGGCGATAACAGGTCATTCCGGTCGACACATTTGCAAAAACTCAAAGCACCCCCCAATCTAGCCCCAAAATTTAAAAAACAAAAACGTCTTTAGGCTGTCACCCCACTCCCCCCACTAACCAACCTTGCAGCCTTCCAAACGGTACACCCTCCAAGCACGTACCAGAAAATCTGAAAAATTGAAAGCTATTTCCCTGATCAAGAGTGACAGAATCCCGCCCTTGGGGCGCTCAGGGGTTAAGCACACTTTGTAGCATTTTAAGCACATTTACAAGTGCTTTAGAGGAAAAATGAGCTCAAGAGAATGCCCTCAAGGGAGGTGGTTAGAGCAGTCAAAATAATGTCTATTTTTAAACCAAAACAAACTAATGCCCTATATCTTTTTGCAACTCATGATGTAGTACTTCATGAGAATAATTTCTTTTTACAATATTATACTCTCTTTGTTTGATAAGTGTCTTTGTTTGATAAGTGTCTTTGTTTGATTGGGAATTCTAATTGTAGTTTATTTGTGTGTCCCACTAGAGGTCCTTGCATTAGTGACTGTCATGTTATAATATAGCTTTGCATCATCAAATCCTTTTGTCATGTAGCATGGTACATTTGGGTACTTCACACAAGGTAGAGACCCTTATGTAGGTACCTTACCTATGCTTCTCCCATCTCAATAAATATGGTAGTTTGTCAAGATTGGGAGGCCTTCTCTTGAGCTCATTATTCCTCTAATGGTTCAAGAGAGTGCATTTTTTTGGGCAAGACAGTTTTTGCTAGTTTGTACAAGATCAAAGATGTCCACAATTTATTAAATAATAATTGTAAGGATCAGCCCACATTTGTCCAAGTGTATGAGATTTGTTGCTAATATGGTTTTCTTTTGCTAGAAAAAAATGTGCTGATTTAAGGTAGTTGGCTCTAAAAGCAACCATTTAAGTCTACCTAACTCATTAATGATAGTAATAGATGTTTGATGAAACATGTTACTCATTCCTAGATAGGGAACGCATTTAGAACATGGTAGCTTTTAGAGCCCACTACCTTATAGCAACTTGAGCTAGTAGGGGGTTTTAGAGCTTAATATATTTTTGGAGTTGAGGACATGAATTTGAATAAAAACAAACTATGCCATGAAAAATGAAAGTTGTTTCTTTTTACTCTAGGGATAATTGGATGGATGTTTTGTAGGTATTGTAATATATATTTGGTTGCACTAAATAGAGCATTCAAGTTGCCCCACACTTATTTTTTAACATTTTACATTAAATGAACACCTACTAATATTACAATGATTTTCATCAATATTTACTGCAATAATCAATTTTTTACAAGAGCAAAGATTTGACAACAACAACATTGTTGGGAAAAAAAACTAACTGCATCAAGGTCATAAACCATGTGAAATGCTAGTATTTATATAAACGCATGTGCCTCTAGGTGGTCACTTAATGAGTCCTGAGGTACCTTTCCAAGATAAGGCAACCCTTAGTCTAGAGAAGAAAATACAATGCATGTAGAAGATGGGGTTGTAATTTTGTTTTTATACCCAATTAGTGGACTTCATCTTTCATGCAATTCTTGTTTTATGAAAATCTCACGTGTAAGTTGGTTTCCATTACTAATTCTTTTGACAAGAGAAATTTTGTTCAAAGCTTGGTTTTTCTATTTGTTTTTTCTTGTTTTTTCTTACAAGAACACCCATACTTGCACTTTTCAACAACCTCGCTAGGTGTGCATAATTTTTGGATTCCATGAGAAAATGTGATATTTTTTTTTCTACAAAAAAGTCTTGAGAAAACTTTGTTTTACTCAAGATCACATTCGGGACCTTAGGTGATTCAATTATGATAAGGTAGGAACATTCATTTTCCCATTTTCAATAGTAGAGGCATTTCAATGTTTGTTGCAAAAGTAGGGTTGCTAAGGGGCGAGCGTAGGAGCAGGAGCTCATGAGCTTGAGAGCTTGTGAGCCGTAAACAATATTCTTAAAAAATGAGACCAGGTACCTATTACCGTGGGGTTCTAAAATCACTATCAAGGCAGGCAAGTAATGTCTCACCAACACACGGAATTTTAAGTTGTATAAGCCAAAGAGATAGTATATTCGACTTATCTCTGTATACAATATTACAACTACATATAAAATAAAGCAATAGGATAATGAGATTATTGCAAGTAGGTAGAATGGATCAAAGGAATATAGAAATCCATATAATAGAGAAATCAATACAAAAAGAACTTTAAGTCATAGAAGACTCAATAGAGGAGTCACTAGAATTAGGGTCCAATGAGGATTCCGCTCATTCACTCGCCATGACATTCATGTATTCTGACGCACTTCTAGAATAATTAGCATTACGCAATGTAGGCTTTCTATAACCATAAATCTAATAAGCTTTAGCCGTATTCCTAGCATATGACGGCATAAAATAAGTCTTGTTAGGGCTTACCCAAGTGTCAAAATTGGCCTTGGTTTTGTGGTTCTTCATGTGGTTCAGTCTCAAATGGCTGTTCAAATAACAAATCCAATGTAAGAAAATGTTCATCCAAAGCACTAAACAAAAGAGTGAAGGTGTTAAAAGTGAAACTTACTTACTGGGTTGGATTAAGCATTGCGACAAACTTTTGTGGAACAATAGTACCTGCCTCAAAATCTTGCCTACACATTGTTGCTTTTGATTTGCCTTTTGCAATTGCAGTGGGTGAAGTTTGAATCATGGGCCTTTATAGAGCAGTGAAGAGACCATCATCTGGCTCTAAACTAGAATGTTGCGCTCAAGGCCACAACAAGAGGTAATGGAGGCATCTAAATGCATTATTGAAATGAATAAGTTTAACTCTTAAAAAACTGAGCTACTATACTATATAGTATGTACACAGCTGAATATATGGCATTTGCTACCAACAAAAAGTTTTAATTTGGAATTCACAAAAAGAGCATTGATCTATATTTTAACTTTTTTGTTGATCTCAAATGTAATAAAGGTGTGGGTGCACTCCAAATACAAGAAAATTACCTTGTATTGTATTAGTTGCAAAAGACTGCTTGGTCCTTTAGGGGTTAACATACTCTACCACAATACTAACAACCATTAGCGCATGTGCGTTCACACATGTGCACAATAGAATCATGATTCTATTTGTACTTTAAATAATAATATTTTTAATAATCCAGTAGACTTTGGAGGCTATTTTGACCTATTAAAAGATTTTTTTTCAAAAAACTTAGAACCAAAAAAAGTTGGTAAATGTATTTTACTTTCACCTCCAACAATTTTTTTGGATTTCAATCTTTTTATCAAAAGTTATGAGCTAAAATCAAAGAACTTCTTTTGAAATTTTAAATAAACTGTTTATTTCCATCCTTTTGATTTTGTTTATAAATTTTTATTGGAATTTACAAATCTCAAAAAGATTGTTGCAAACAAAAGTTGGATTCATTAATAATTATTATTTAGTGCTACTTTTTTTGTAAAAAGAACCTTATTATGTTAAAATAGCCTCCATAGTTTGATAGCTTCAAATAACATGAAATCCTGAAAAGTTACAAAATTAAATCCTTGCAATTATAAAATCCAAATTCTATTGACTTTTGAATAGTTTTGGATATTTTTTTAGGGCATTAATATGTGAACTACACCCTTGAACTACTGTACCACACCCCCGGGGTAAATTTTAGATTTCTATCATCAAAACTTTGAGTTTGAGAATTTTGAATTCAAATTTGGACTTAGAGACCATGATATTGTCTAGCACCATAAAAAATGTTGCAATTCAACAACAACTAATGAAAAAGCTTGTCTTTTTTTACAAACAAAAGTAAATTTAACAATTTGCTCCCTAACTCAACTTTTTCATTGGGTGTTGTTGAACTACAATTTTTTTTACGGTTATAAACAATATCATGGTCTCTAAGTCCAAATCTAAATTCAAAATTTTCAAATTCAGCTTTTTGATGGTAGAAATCTAAAATTTATCTCGAGGTGTGGTATAGTAATTGGAAGGGTGTGGTACACATATCAATTCCCATCTTTTAAAGCTTATAAAAGTATTTTATAAGATTGTTTTGTTTTAATTCATTTGGTTAGTAATAGAAGGAAAAATACTAAAAATACCCTTTAAGTATTTCAAAATATCAAGTTTACGCCAAAAATATGTGAAACATAAAAAATAGTCCTTATTTTTTGTAGGAATATCAATTATACTTCTATTATTTTAGAAAATTAATAAAATAACTCTTCTATTTTGAAATGTTAAATATATCCTTGTGTTATTTGAAATGTAAAATCACCTTTGGTTTCTTGTAAGAATTTGCATTAAACTATATACTTGGTTATCATATAACACAAAGATATAAATAGTTTAAAATAGTTGAGGAGCACTTTTACTATTTTCCCAATATATTAGAAGCATCGTTGATATTTATACAAAGAGGAAAGATCTTTTTGGTACTTTTAATGCTTTAGGGACATATATGATTTTTTCAAAGAATTGAGGAGCATCTTTTATATTTGTTTGTAAAGAAATTTTGGTATTTAAAACAACAAAATGTTGTACTTTTTATATAAAATTTTGTTGAATTAGTGAAGTTGTGTCCAAAAGTGTCTAGATCAGTAGAAAATTGTTGATTTGTTTGTTATTATGGTCATGTTTTTACTTGACTTTAAAGGTTGCTAATTTTAAATCTAACCAAATTGTGAAAAGTAAAGAAAATATAACCAATCAATGAACACTCAAACTTCTAAAAGATTCTATTTTATTTTTAAACTTCTTTTATTTTTTAAAACTTCAAAACATTTTAATGAGGTCCAAAAAGATTCAAGAACGATTTAGAAAACAAACGTAAACTATTGTAATAGTTTTTTTATTAAAAATATTTTAAAGTATTTTGATGAATTACAAAAAGATTCCTAAAGGACTCTAATTCAGTCTAAGAGATTCTATTTCTATAAGTATTTTGAAGTACTTTAACAAATTCCATAAAGATTTTAAAAAGATTCTTAAAGATTCCAAAAAGGTTCTTAGAAGTTCTCAAAGATTCTCAAAGATTTTTAAAATTTCCAAAAACATTCTCAAAAGATTTTCAAAGATTCCTAAAGATTTTTAAAGATTCTCAAAGCTTCTCAAAGCTTCCAAGAAGATTCCAAGAAGATTTTTAAAGATTTTCAAAAATTCTCAAAAACTTTGAAAATTCCTAGAACATTTCCAAAGATTCTCAAATATTCCAAACTATTCTCAAAGATTCTTAAGAATTCTCAAATGTTCCTAAAAGATTTTCAAAGATTCCAAGAAGGTTCTCAAAGATTTTTGAAGATTCTCAAACATTCTCAAAGATTCCAAAAAAACTTGAAAAGATTTCTAAAGATTCTCAAAGATTCTCAAGGATTCCTAAAAGATTCTCAAAGATCCTCAAAGATTCTCAAAGATTCTCAATTGTCTTCAAACATTTTCAAAGATTCCAAAAAAACTTGAAAACATTCCCAAAGATTTCCAAAGATTCTCAAAGATTCCTAAAAGATTCTCAAAGATTCTCAATTTTCCTCAAACATTTTCAAAGATTCCATAAAAACCTGAAAAGATTCTCAAAGATTTTCGACGATTCTCAAAGATCCTAAAAGATTCTTAAAGATTCTAAGATGATTCTCAAAGATTCCAAGACGATTCTCAAAGATTCTAAAATCCCAAAAAGATTCTTAATCAGTCTTAAAATTCCTGAAAAGATTCTTAAAGATTCCTAAAGATTCACAAAAGATTCTCAAAAGATTTCCAAAAGATTCCAAAATTTCTGTTGATTTAGATAATGGTGTCCAAATCAACAAAACGTATTTAGTTTTTTACAGAATTCTGTTAAATTAGTCAATTAGCGTAAGCAAGTGCCCAAATCAACAAGAAATTGTTGGTTTTTTGTTGTTTTGGAAGGAGTTTTCTACTAGTGTTTCCAATTCCAACAATGCAATGACGTCCATTGCAATATTATTCTTCTTAATGACATCGTTGAAGTATTCAACAACGGTGTCTTCAATCTAAAATGAATTAGAAAATACCATCACCATCAATAACATAATAAAAAAAAGAGCTTGACAGACATGATTTTGCAATAAGAATTGAGAAGCTGTAATGATCAATAGTTCTGGTGATAAAGTTCAAGAAACTTATTCCAACGTACCAAACGCATTTCCCCAAGAAGATTTGTAGGGAATCATCAACCACGGGCTTTGGCAAGAAATGTTTGGATTTGCGCGATGGCATTGACAAATTCCACCATTTCAAGAACTTTGTCTTATGAAATGTTGAAGTGTTGCAAGTAGCCACAATTTGTAGTTTGTCCAGCGTCATCTTTGACGTCTTGTTTGCACTATAATGCTTCTCAATCTTGAAAAACCATAGAATGTAATAAGAGAAACTCAAAATAGAAAGCAAAAATAAACTCAAACAAAGTATGAAGGAATCAGATGCTAACCTCTTCAAGGAATTTAGGGCCATTGGCGGGGTTTGACACCACCACCAGTTTCATCATTTCAACATACATTTTACCAAATTTCTCCTTTGCACCCGCTCCCATGGAATTCGTAACGTTGGCCTCCGTCTTGTCCTCAGGGATGGTGGATTCATTGTATTTTAAATGAGCGTGGTCTAATGCTGCTCATATTTCTTGTTGAAACAAAACAAAGAAATCTGAGTACCATACCAACAAATTAGCGGAATCCCAAAAAATATGAATGATGTTGTGGGTGCATGCAAAGGACAACCCTAAGATAGGTAGCTTGAATAATTGACATATCAACCGCTAATGTGTATTACTGAACTGCAACTCCTTTTGTCAGCTGTCTGCCATTTGGTCCGTGACAAAACTCCTTGATACATCCTCTCAACCATGACAAATGCAAACAAAGAAAAACTACAGTCGCGTCAACTGAGACTGAAAAAGGACATGCAAGAGGGACCTTGGCAGTTACAAAGCGGCAATAAGGGTGAGCAGTGGTTAGTTGCGAGCATCACCTTGAGCAATGTCGGCAACGGTTGCTGCTTATGGTGCTGCTCAAATTAGCATCTACTAATTGACTCGGACCATATTACACACTTCACCTTGCTCTACCTTAGTGGAAATGTTGGTGGATGCTACCAGCACTGCAAGCAACGTTGCTTGCAGTGCTAATAACATCCGCCAACATTTTCATCAAACTACTCTTGTATTACTTAACTGGCAATTTCAAAAGCTAAAATAATGGCGGATGCTACTAGCACCCCAAGCAACGTCGCCGGCGGCAATGCTAGCGGTGCTGGTAGCATCTGCCAACATTTCAGCAAAACTCCTCTATTATGCACATTTTGCACTAGTAGAAAATTTAGCACAAAATCAATAGAATTTCAACAAAAAACTGTTGAACTTTTCTGTGAATTTGGTCAAGTTGATTTGGGTACTTTTCTGTTGATTTTCTGTTGATTATTTACAGTTTTCTGTTAATATGTTATTGATTTCCATTACGTATTTTATGTTGTTCAATTCTATTTCTTTTCATCTATAAAGTTTTCTTTCATAGAATTTGTTATTATTTTACAAAAATGTGAACTTTTTAGGGGGACGGGTAGCTGCCCGAACTTTTGAGCAGCTGCCCGAACTCCCGAGCAGCTGTCGGTAGCGGGGTTTGAACCCTCCACCTCTCCTTTCACACTCCACAACTTTAGCATATTCTCAAAACCACTAAAGAATGTGCAAATGCACATGCATGCAGTAGTATCTTGATTCTATTTATACATTAAATGTTCATGTCTTTAGTAATCCAATAGACTTTGGAGGCTATTTCCACTCATTAAAGGACTTTTTTTCAAAAAACTTAAAACTGAAAAAATTTGGTAAATGTATTTTACTTTCACTTCCAACAATTTTTTTTGGATTTCAATCTTTTTATCAAAAGTTATGAGCTAAAATCAGAGAAGGTGTTTTGAAATTTTAAAAAAATTGTTTATTTCCATCCTTTTTATTTTGTTTATAAATTTTTATTGGAATTCACAAATCTCATAAAGATTGTTGTAAGCAAAGGTTGGATTCATTAATAATTATTATTTAGTGCTACTTTTTTTGTAAAAAGAACCTTATTATGTTAAAATAGCCTCCATAGTTTGATAGCTTCAAATAACATGAAATCGTGAAAAGTTACAAAATTAAATCCTTGCAATTATAAAATCAAAATTCTATTGACTTTTGAATAGTTTTAGATATTTTGTAAGGGCATTAATATGTGAACCACACCCTTTGAAGTACTGTACCACACCCTTGGAGTAAATTTTAGATTTCTATCATCAAAAGTTTGAGTTTGAGAATTTTGAATTCAAATTTGAACTTAGAGACCATGGTATTGTCTAGGACCATAAAAAAGTTGCAATTCAACAACACCCAATGAAAAAGCTTATCTTTTTTACAAACAAAAATAAATTTAATAATTTTCTCCCTAACTCAACTTTTTCATTGGGTGTTGTTGAATTGCAACTTTTTTTATGGTTCTAGACAATTCCATAGTCTCTAAGTCCAAATCTGAATTCAAAATTTTTCAAATTCAGCTTTTTGATGGTAGAAATCTAAAATTTACCTCATGGTGTGGTATAGTAATTGGAAGAGTGTGGTACACATATCAATTCCCATCTTTTAAAGCTTATGAAAATATTTTATAAAATTGTTTTTTTTTAATTCATTTGGTTAGTAATAGAAGGAAAAATACTAAAAATACCCTTTAAGTATTTCAAAATATCAAGTTTACGCCAAAAATATGTGAAACATAAAAAATAGTCCTTATTTTTTGTAGAAATATCAATTATACTTCTATTATTTTGGAAAATTAATAAAATAACTCTTCTATTTTGAAATGTTAAATATATCCTTGTGTTATTTGAAATGTAAAAAACACCTTCGGTTTCTTGTAAGAATTTGCATTAAACTATAAACTTGGTTATCATGTAACACAAAGATATTTTTGGTACTTTTAATCCTTAAGGGACATTTATGATTTCTTCAAAGAATTGAGGAGCATCTTTTATATTTGTTTGTAAAGAAATTTTGGTATTTAAAACAACAAAATGTTGTACTTTTTATATAAAATTTTGTTGAATTAGTGAAGTTGTGTCCAAAAGTGTTTAGATCAGTAGAAAATTGTTGATTTGTTTGTTATTATGGTCATGTTTTTACTTGACTTTAAAGGTTGCTAATTTTAAATCTAACCAAATTGTGAAAAGTAAAGAAAATAAAACCAGTCAATGTACACTCAAACTTCTAAAAGATTCTATTTTTTTTTGAAAACTTCTTTTATTTTTTAAAACTTCAAAAAAATTAAATGAGGTCCAAAAAGGTTTTAGAAAGATTTCAAAAACAAACCTAAACTATTGTGATAGTTTTTTTGAAAGTATTTTGATGATTTACAAAAAGATTCCTAAAGGACTCTAATTCAGTCTAAGAGATTCTATTTCTATAAGTATTTTGAAGTACTTTAACAAATTCCATAAAGATTTTAAAAAGATTCTCAAAGATTTTAAAAAGGTTCTTGAAAATTCTTAGAGATTTTCAAAGATTTTTTGAATTTCAAAAAAGATTCTCAAAAGATTTCCAAAGATTCTCAAAGATTCTCAATTGTTCTCAAACATTCTCAAAGATTCCAAAAAAACTTGAAAACATTCCAAAAGATTTCCAAAGATTCATGAAGATTCCAAAAAGATTTTCAAAGATTCTCAAAGATTCCTAAAAGATTTTCAAAGATTCTCAAAGATTTCCAAAGATTTTTGAAGATTACAAAGAGATTCTCAAAGATTCTCAAAGATTCTCAATTGTTCTCAAACATTCTCAAAGATTCCAAAAAAACTTGAAAACATTCCAAAAGATTTCCAAAGATTCATGAAGATTCTAAAAAGATTCTCAAAGATTCTCAAAGATTCTCAATTGTTCTCAAACATTCTCAAAGATTCCAAAAAAACTTGAAAACATTCCCAAAGATTTCAAAAGATTCTCAAAGATTCTCAAACATTCTCAAACATTTTCAATTGTTCTCAAACATTTCA
The DNA here is from genome assembly GCA_963920765.1 of Ulota crispa. NCBI lineage: Eukaryota > Viridiplantae > Streptophyta > Bryopsida > Orthotrichales > Orthotrichaceae > Ulota > Ulota crispa. Next base: position 22,719,269 of record OY987246.1, on the reverse strand, counting down.
AAGATTCCAAAATTTATGTTGATTTAGATAATGGTGTCCAAATCAATAGAACGTATTTAGTTTTTTACAGAATTTTGTTAAATTAGTCAATTAGCGTGGGCAAGTGCCCAAATCAACAAAAAACTATTGGTTTTCTGTTGTTTTGGAAGGAGTTTTCTACTAGTGTTTGGCAAACTATATGAGCTGAAACTATGGCAAAGGCTACTAGCACCACAAACAACAACAATTGTTTGTGGCATTGGTAGCATCTGCAACCAATTATCCAGAACTACTCTCTTATGCATAAATTGTTAAACTACAAAACTTGAAATGTTGGCGGATGCTATCAGCACCACGAGCAACGTTGCCGGCGACGTTGCTGGTGGTGCTGATAGCATCCGCCAACATTTTCATTAAAATACTCTTGCATGCACAAATTTGCAAAATACAAAACTTAAATGGTGGCAGATGCTACTAGCACCGCGGACAATGTCGTCGGCAACATTGCTTACAATGCTAGTAGCATCAGCCAACATTTTCGTAAAACTACTCTTTTATGCAATTAGTGGTGACCTCCCAAACCTGAAAAGTTGGCGGATGCTACCAGCACCTCGAGCAACGTTGCCGGTGATATTGCTTGTGGTGCTGGTAGCATTTGTGAACTTTTTCCGTAGACTACTCTTGCATGCACAAACTTTCAAAATAAATAATTCAAATGGTGGCAGATGCTACTAGCACCGCAAGCAACGTTGCCGGCAACGTTGCTTGCAATGCTAGTAGCACCCACCACCATTTTGCAAACTTCTATAATTTAAGCAAAGTCACATTCGTAACTAATGCCCGGTTCCCACATGTACCACTAGTAGAAAACTCCTTCCAAAACAACAGAAAACCAACAGTTTCTTGTTGATGCCCACGCTAACTGACTAATTTAACAAAATTCTGTAAAAAACTAAATACGTTCTATTGATTTGGACA